>CM065053.1:187588390-188133390 GCA_032883995.1 Coronaproctus castanopsis
TACGCGGACGATATTTAACATTTCCATTTTCGGAATAGTCTGAAGTTCATTCCGAATTTTTTCGCTGTCTTCGAAAAAAAAACAATGGAAAATTTTGAATTTCGTATCTGGACACTGATAGGCGAAATTCGACGTTCGAAAATTTCATTTTGTTCGGCGTATGAAGAAAAACCAAATTTGCTCGAAATATCGCTGACTGTTTTATAACTTCTCAACGTTTCAATTTTATTTTATATTCAAATAGTGAGCGTAACGAAATTTGTTGGTATAAATTTATTCGGCTATATGAATAAAATAGTACATAAAAATTAAAATAAAATTATATATTCTTTTAGTCGAAAACCTTACGATTCGATTTTGAACAGTGTGGAATGTGGCGATTTTTATTTAAAAAATAGACAACAAATTAACATCGGTAAATTTTTGTATATAAAGAGACCACAAAACTTTTCAACTATTAATCCATTATCAAAGCAGACATAATAAAAAGTAAAATATGAAAATATATACAATAATAAAAAGTAAAATATGAAAATATATACAATTTATATAAAATATAAATGAAAAAAAAATAAAGTACGTAATTTAGATCACAATATTACAGAAAATAGCAAAATGAAAAAAAAAACAATTCTATTATAAAATAATGTGTATTTTTCACTTCGCTATTTGCCAATCGAAATGAATATTTTCCTACATTTTTATTATTATTATTTTCGATTTTGGCCAACTATGGAAAAACCGATGATCATGAGATATTCTTTTTCCTTCTCCAATATTCTTTCATGTTCAAGCTATTTTTCTTTCTTCCGTCCACATGTTACTGTTCTTCTTCACGTTTTCAGCAAAACCTTTAAATGCGTTGATTTGTTCTCGGAATTTATTTCTATTATTTACGTCCTCACTTTTTATGTTCATTTCTGATATATCTTTTTTGGTTTCTATAAACCACATAAGTTTATTCTTTGAATTGCTTTCAAAGTATTCAAATATGACTCTAGTTTGTCTATTCCATTCTTTTTAGGTGACCGTAAAATCTTATTCTTCTTTTTCTCATTGTGTATCTTTTCAATTGTTTCTCATATATTTCCTTGTTGCTTTTTAATACCCGTTGTCCATCTTTAATGTTCGGTCCCAGAATTTTTCTCATAATGTTCCGTTCCTTCTTCTCTATGAGCTCGATTTCTCTTCTTGTGTTCATATTCAGACATTCTGCCGCACATAGACATTGCGGTTTAATTACAGTATCATAATGCCGTATCTTCGTATTTATAGATAATGACTTCTTTTTATATATTTCTCTGGTTACATTGAATGCTTGTTCCATCTTGTGTACTCTGGTTAGATTCGCTTCTTTATTTAAACCATTTGGTTGAATTATTTATTTAAATTTGGTGACTTTTTTAACCTTTCCGTATTTTGTTGATAAATACCATGGTGCCGAAGGTTCATTGGTCATATAAACTGTTTTTTCATATGAAATTTGCAGGCCAGCTTTTTCAGCTACTTCTTTCAACGAATTTAACTGGATTACTGCATCTTCCAAATTATCAGCTAAAATTGCAATATCATCCGCAAATGCAAGACATGAAATCTCGATCCCAGATTTTTTCCTTCCTAATCTGATTGGTTCAATTCCGCAATTTTCCAGCAGTATCTTCCACTCCCTTATAACTTTCTCCAGAACACAGGTATAAAGCACAGGGGATAGACAATCTCCCTGTCTTACTCCTGTTTTAATTTTAAAAGCCTCGGATATTTCTCCTCGAAACTTGACTCTGGATGTTGTGTTTGTTAAGGTTTGTTTTATTAATGTAATAGTCTTATTATCCACATGGAATTCTTCCAAAGTGTTGAATAGTGTCTTCCTATCAACAGAATCGTATGCTTTTTTAAAGTCTACGAACGTGATGATTATGTTCTTTCCTCTTATTCTTTTATGTCTAATTATCGATTTAAGATTCATAATTTGTTCAACGCAAGATCGACCTTTCCGGAATCCAGCTTGATATTCACCTATTTGTTTTTCTGTTTGCCTTTCTAACCGGTTTAAAAGTACTTTAGACAAAATTTTGTATGTCACAGGCAATAGTGAAATGCCTCTATAGTTATTGATATCATCTTTTTTTCCTTTTTTATGCAGTGGATGGATTAATGCTATTTTCCACTCATCTGGCACCTTTTCTTCTTTCCAAATTTTTTCTATTACACTTTGCAGTTTTCCGATCATTTCTGGGCCTGCGTTCTTCCACATTTCAGCAATTATTCCATCTCCACCAGAAGCCTTATTGTTACTTAACTGTTTCACAATCTCTTCAATTTCTTGATAATTAGGGCTATAGATTCTTCATGTTTAGACGTTGTTATTTGTCTTGGAAATTTTTCTTTTGGCTCTTCACAATTAAGGAGCTTATTAAAATATGTTGCTAAAATACTACAGTTTTCTTTATCATTAAGAGCTAATTTACCTTCCTCATTTTTAAAACATAAATTAGGAGGCTGATATTTTCGGAGATTTTTATTGAATATTTTGTAAAAGATCCGAAAATTATTTTTCTTAAAATTCTCTTCTATTTCAACGAGTTGTTCTTTTTCAAATTTCCTTTTTGTTGACCTAATTATTTTAGCTGTTTTGGATCTTTGATCTTTAAATTGAGTATAATCGTCTTCGTTCTTCGTCGAATACCACTTTTTCCATGCTTTGTTCCTTGTCTCCACAACTTCATCACATTGTTGATTCCACCATCTGTGTTTTATTGATTTTTTCAGTGGGGCTATTTCATGCGATATTTCAATTAATTTCGTTTTAATTTCTTCCCAGCTATCCGACTTTATTTTTGTATTCAGTTTGTTTTGAAATTCATTTTTCTTATACATTAACATATTTGCGTCAACCTTGGAAAGTTTAATATTCAGATGAATTTTTTTCTCAGGAATGAAATTCATTTTGATAGTGGTTAAATAATGATCCGTTTCCACATTTGCCCCTTTTTTAACTTTGACATTCATAATTTCCCTCCGATTATTATATGTTATAGCTACATGATCAATTTGAAACTCTCCTAACCATGGGTTAGGTGATCTCCATGTCATTTGTGTCTTAGGCAATCTTTTAAAAGCCGTTGACATTAGTTTTAAATTAAACGCATTACATATTTCCAGGAATCTGTCACCATTTTTATTAGTTCTTTTATGGGCTGGGAACTTTCCCACCATTTTTTGGAACTTTTTCTCCTTACCCACTTGAGCGTTAAAGTCACCTAATAATATTTTCACATTTTTAACCGGAATTTTCGCCATCTCTTGATCTACAATTTCCCAAAAATTTTCTACTTTTGATGGATTTTTTCTATTGTCTTCATTTATAGGTGCATGGCAATTTATTAATGTATATGTTTTATCTGCACAGCAGAAAGTTAAAATTGATAGTCTCTCATTAACCGAGTAAAAATCTTTTATTGAATCAAGAATTGCTCTGTGAACAATGAAAGCTGTTCCGAGATGAGGTATTCCTTTATTCATTGGATTTTTCCCATTCTTACCTTTAAAGATTCTATAACCTTCTGAATCTATTATGTCCTCATCCGTAAATATTGTTTCTTGTACAGCCAGTATTTGGATTTTATTTTCTTCCATAACGTGAATTAATTGTTTTAATCTTCCTACTCTTAACAACGAATTCACATTCAAGGTACCAAATAAATATTTCTTCTTAGTTTTTAATTTTTTGCTATTCCTAACACTGCATGTTGGTCCAGACTCTCCAGAATATGATTGCCCGGTAACACTGTTATTCACAATGGAGGATTTTCCTTTCGGAGTACCTCCTGGAGTATGTATATGAGAAGGATTTGCCATCATGCATTGTTTAATAATATAGGGGGAATCAGTACTTGATTATTAAGCAAATACCAATTCAGCGTTAAAACTGAGATTGTAAGTCCCAGAGTTTAAATTCAACCGCTTCTAACCTGGAGAACAGACGTTGACCAGATAGCCGCTCCACAGGAGGCAGACGCTTCTGGATTTAAGTTTTGTTTTCTGTCAGGGTTTACTCCCTTAGCCTTTGGATAAATATCCTAACCGCAAGGCAGCGGTTTGTTACTGAGGAGGTAACGGTTTAGGGTTTTTACGGCGACCCAAACTCGCCGAGGGGTAGACAGTCATGGGATTTATGCAGACTTTTAGTGGACAGGTCCTCAAGCTCCCCATCTGCATCCTCGTGTTTCCTTACCCTGTCACTACTGGAATCGTCTGCTAGAGACTTTCCACCAGTAGCCGCTCTTGGTTCGCGACTGCTTATTGGTTATTCGCAGCTGACCAGTATTGGTCATTCCACTATTCACCACCCGTGGACGCACCCCGTTCCGGTTAGAGCTCTGGATCCCAGGACGTACATAGTACCCCTGAGGGGTTCCTACATTTTATTTTATACTTTTTTTTCTTTTATTTTTTTTTATAAATTGTATATTTTTTTATATTGTTTTTTTTCTACATTCGATCGATAATGACTTTTTAGCCGAAAAACCTTTTTGTTACCTTTTTTTATACGTATAAAAATTTAGCGATTTTAACCCTTATCCAGTGCAGTATGTGGCGAATTACATCACCATCAGCCCTGTATGCGTGTAAGAGAAATATCCTTTCATGTAACTTATCAGTATCGTGTGTACTTTTGGTATGTTCAGTTGTCTGTTTAAATAGTGATTTATTTGTTTAAAAAAATTGAATAATTTAACCCGTTGCACAAAGAAGAAGTGCAACGTGTGACCAGTTATGTAAGTATATTCTATTGTTACGGTAAATATATTTTGACTACTAAATATTTGTTTTATTACATTTATGTTCAAATATTGTTTTTTTTTTTTTTCATTGTTACATTCATGCTTCGGCCTGATAAATAATGTTCAAGTACCTCATGCGAATTCAGCAAGGTATGTAGGCATTCATACACGATTAACATGGAAAACAAACGTCAGGCAAAAGAAACATCAGTTACAGCGCAAAATGAATCAGATGTACTGGTTCATTGGCAGAAAGTCGCCTCTAAACTTATACAGCAAGAGGTTTTATATATCAAACAATCCTACGTCTCATCTGAACATATGGAATTCAAGGGTGGGGGTGCGCTTCTGCTTCCAACAGAGCTATTATCCAGCGACAGCAGAACAAAATTCTTCGGACGCTGACTAACGCACGATGGTTCCAGCGGAACAGTAATGTACATTATGATCTGAATATTCAACAAGTTGACATCATTCACAACTTTGCAGTCAAACACGGACAGAGACTGCATGGTCGCACTAATAAAGAAGTTACGCGGTTACTGGACACTGCAAATGATGTGACGCCTTAAGCGAACACATCCATTGGATCTAATTCATAGTTAAATAATAATTATAGTTCTATCGAATCTCGTACTTAATATTTAGTTAATATTATTGGAAACTGATCACTGGATCAGCGTACACAACGTGTTAAATTATCAAAGTTACTAATTATTTAACCTATAGCTTAAGATTGTACCATAGTGTAACTGCCTTCCTAAAACCTAAAAGGCAGTTATTTATAAAAAAAAGTTCTTCATAATGATTAGATTTATTAAAAAATTTCTATGTTTACATTATGCAATTCATATTGGCTCATAATGTGCTGTTCATTTGCATTTAGGATGTCGTCTAATAAATGGAACACATTTAGAAATGAATAAGTATAATGTTTGAATTGTAAAAACAATATTGATTTATCCGATTTATCTGACTCTAAAGAATAAAACTGTCGACACAGATTGTGTAGAACCACCGCAAAAAAAAAAGAAAAATTCGTCATTTGTGGTCGTGGGAAAAATATTAATTAGGACGACGATCACTTGCTGGGATTGTAAAATTTATATCTGTGTAAGAATCATGTTGTGGAAAGAATTTATAAATGCGAACATTGCGTTAATTCTATCAGTAATGATTCTGAATAATAATAATAATGTTTCTTTTTTCACTTATATTCATATATATGAGATATAACATTTCCTAGATATTAGTCATTTGATTGTTTTTAATTTTTTTTTTATATTATTAACTTTATATTATAACAACTAATTAACACATTTTACATTGGAATAAATTTTTTAAAATAAACCTCTATTACGTTCCTATAAATTAATAGTTAAAAATTCTGGCAATGAATTTATGCTGCTGTTGCACAAAACAACGCGCGCGACTAGTTATGTAATTTTATAGTGTGTGACTAACTACTTTTACTTTTATGTTGTTTCTAACAGAGTATCTTGTATATTAGCTACTCTGACTATTCTGATACTCTGTTAGAACAATTTAAAGAAATACGCTGCCCAATAACAGAAGATAATTGGAGTATAATAGATATCAGAAGAATAATAGGATAAGCGAAGTGCGCCTTTAATAACGAATAAAAACGTAACCATAGACATTAGAAAAAAATTTGTAAAATCGTACATTTGGAGTGTATTGAACTATGACTGTGAAAGTTGCCGCCTTACAGCTCGAGGGGGAAAATAAGCTCAGCGTTGTAGAGATGTGAATTTGGCGCCGAATGACAAAAACGTCCTGGACATTAAGGAAAACAAATGACAAAGTGCTAAATACAGAAAGAAAAATGTAATAGTTCACATTGAAGAACGAAAAAATAAATCTTAGATCACATATTAAGACGTAACAATTTCGTTGAAAACCAAATAGAAAGTAAAATTACGGGCAAAAGACCAAAAGAAACACCAAGGATGCTCATACTGGACGGCGTTTAAAGGAAATTGAAAATAAATGCAAATAATTCCTTTCAATGACGCTGGACAGCAACGAGGCTTTGCCTTAATGAACGAATGATCTGTTGTTTATCTTACGATTCAAGTTTCTAATAAAGTTTTGCAGTAACGAAAAGGCCATTATTAATAGACGACGGTCTCGGCTATAGCGACAATTTATGAGATTTTCCACGATGAGATAAATTATTAAAAATAAAAAAACTCCGTTCATCGGGGAGCAGGGAGGAAGTGAAACTTAAAGACGTTTTCTCAAAAAGACACTTATTTAATAAACACACGATATCATACAATGTTCACAAAAAAAAATGAATGCATTGTCCGCTATGCTTAACTTTATGTGGCGATGACTCAAATCATTTCGTTCTCAAAGCTACGTCGTGCATACATCCTTTGTGCAGGGAAGATTTGACCTATAAAGGATAGGCGTGCGCGCATGTGCAAGAGAAAGATTACAAACAAAAAATTTTTACACACATATATATATATATCTTCCTCTTCTTTCCTAGCGCCTTGATAACACGTTTTTCTCCATTTCTTGCGATCCTTGACGTCCTCTATATTGGCACCAACTTCTACCATGTCGTTGTTGACAAAGTCTATCCATCGTCTTCTTGGTCTGCCTCGTGGCCGCTTTCCTCCGGGAAAAATACACTGGGCTGCATTATGTCGTGACAACAAAGCGATTACACTCAGTTCTCCCGGGTGTGTGCATGTGTGGTTAACTGTGCTAGCGCCATATTATAATTGCTTTGTACGCTATTTACACTATAAAACACAATATGTATAGGTAAGTAGTTGCCTACCTTTTATACGCAGACGACACTCAATGATGATTATATATATATATATATATATAGAGAGAGAGAGATGCCAGTGCATATACGTACTTTGTAACATCACCGAGACGCAGCTGCAATATTTGAGTGCTCGAATGAGTATTATTATATGTTGTTCGTGATTTTGCCATTTGTTGCCAGTCAACTTTGGCAGAAGGAAAATCTCCTAACATCTTACGCGTTTGTTTGCTGGACATTTGTGATGTTTGGAATAAAGAAGATGGCCACAATTTTGTACCACCCGACGTCACGCGAATCCCACATTATACTGTGCTCCTCTATTGCGCGATGTATGGACAGACGCAGCTGCAATATTTGAGGGCTCGGATGAGTATTATTATATTGAACTGCTCGTCTTGTTCGCTCGGCGATAGTCTAACGTTGGTATCTGGATTGGATGTCCTTCATGATGCTCTATCACAAACCTTCATGCTTTTTTTTTAATGCAAATAATATATTTTTATATAAAGTAATTGTATATAGAAGCATATATAAAATATATAACTATATATATATGTACATTAATATATGAAACTGTAGTGTGTGTGATTTACTAATATTTTCATTATAATCACTGAATTGGGCTATTTTTATCACATAAACAGAAAGTCTACTTTTTAAAATTTTTGTCTATCTGTCTGTCTGTCTATCCGATTTAACTCAAAAGCTATTAAAGCAATAATGATGAAATTCACACAACTTATAGCCTATATTATCGGATTCGTTCTATTTCATATTGATAACACAAATGGCACATAAATTACAATAATTTAAAGTTGAAATAACGGACAGATATATACGTATTCTATACTAATATAGTTGCGTTAGGGGCATTGCTGAAATACGGATTGAGATATATATATATATATATATAAAACTTAATATATACGTATACTATACTAATATAGTTGCGTTAGGGGTGTGGCTGAAATACGGACGGATATATATATATATATATATAGATTGTTTTGTAGCAGCCTGCCATTCTTTTCTATTTCCTGATAATCTCTTCTGTTCCATGTAGTTGTTACATTCCAGGTCTTCTATTACCTGTGTTATATATTCGTGGCAAGGTCTTCCTCTAGGGTTTTTTCCGTATACCATTCTTTCCAATATGGTTTTTAAAAGGGTATTGTGCCTCAAAATATGTCCAACCAATTGATCGTGTCTCTTGATAATTACATTTAAAAAATGTTTTTTCGTTTCCGCTCTGTTTAGTACTTCTTTATTAGTAATTCTGTCTGTCCACCTGATCTTTATCATTCTTTTCAGACACCACATTTCAAAAGCATTTAAGTTTTGCTTATTACCGGTGGACAGGGTCAACGTTTCGCAGCCACAGAGCGCAACGCTCCAAAAAAACATTCTAGGAACCTTTTCCTTTTTTTTTATTGATATTGATTTCGAGGTCAGTATTAACTTCTTCTTGGTAAACGTGGTTTTTCCCTGGGCCATTCTCGCTTTTATACCTTAATGCTTTTTCAGTCTTGAGTTATAATATTTCCCAGATACGAAAACTTACTAACTTCTTCTAGTTTTACTTGACTGAGTCTTATGCAGATAGGTTGTATTGTTTGCGGTTTTTTACTGCATGTTATAATTTAGGTCTTTTTTACATTTAATGACATTTTATAATTGTTTTTCAGTATGTTATGCAAAATATATGAACCTGTTAAAAGAAAGAGACGGCTATGTTGTATTAAAAGAAAATAATTACAAAGGCGAAACTGTGGGTAACTTCTAGTATAAGTATATATATATATATATATATATATATATAACACGTTAATTTTTAATGTTAACATTTTTATTAATTAGTTACATTTCTTACATTTTCTTTCATACATATACATAGTTATATAACATTGGAACAGGAATTTTGTATTTTTTTTTCTCTTACGATGGTCCTCCATTCCTTTGCTTTTTTAAAAAAATGAATATAATATAGTTTTATATAAAGTGAATATATATTGAAGCATATATAAAACATATAACTACATACGCACACATATATATATATATATATATTTTGCGATAATAATACAAATAATTCCCACATAGACAACGACATGGAAAAATCGTTTTCTATTTGGGAACTTAAAGAAGCATTAGATCATAATAAAAACATAAGTACTGGAGTTGATGGTATTCCATATAAAGCCATACAAAATACAACAAATTACTTTCAGGATCATGTCCTTGAATTTTTAAACGAATCCATAATTAAAAGTACATATATACCTAATGAATGGAAAACAAAATATATATGTCCTATACTTAAACCAAATAAGAATCCTAATGACTATAGATCATACAGACATATAACTTTATTAAGCTGCTTAGGTAAAACAACTGAATCTATAATTAAGGAACGTCTTGAATGGAGACTGGAACATCAAAACAAAATGCCAAAACCACAGTTTGGTTTTAGGAAAACATTTGGGACAAGGGATAAAATAGCTATCCTGACTAACGAGATATATATATAAATATGTCTAAAAATCATTATATGATAGCCATCACCTTTGACATGTCAAACGCGTACGGTCTAGTAAACCTGAGTATTTTGTGCAACAGGTTGAAGATGATAGGTATCCCCACAATGTATATTAAATGGATAGCGCAATATTATAATGACAGAAAACTAATTATAAAATATCAAAACGAAATAAAGGAGACTGAAACAAGCGAAACAGGTACAGGTATCCCCCAAGGATCAACCCTTAGTCCATTACTATACAACATATATACAGGTGAACTAGATAATATACAAACAAAAAAAGTTAAAATATTGCAATATGCTGATGATATAATTATATACAGCTCAGCTGCAACTATTTCAGCCGCTGTTAAACAACTACAACCAGCTATAACTAAGACGACAGAAATAATAAATAGACTGCAACTAAAAATGAACAATGATAAGACAAAGGGAATTTTGTTCACACGACACAGAATTAATCACTATCCCCGTATTACAGTAAATAATACCTCAATTCAATTTGTTAAAGAAATAAATTACTTGGGCATAATGTTAGATGAGAAATTAAATTGGAATTCTGAAACACAAAATATATTAAGGAAATGCAGTAATGGTACCAATCTAATACGTGATGCAATATCAGGAATACAGTGAGGAAGCCATCCCAAAACAAATCTTATACCGTGTAAAACATCAATACTATCTCATTTTAACTACTCATGTATATTCCAAAATTTAAACTCCAGCAATACCAAAAAATCCAGACAGCATATAATAAAGCACTACGCCTTTGCATAGGAGCAATGAATTCAAGCCCAGTTAATAATATTAGAGCAGAATGTGCTGAACCAAGTATTTTAATACAACAACAATACATTACAAATAAGTATATGTTAAAAATTAAAGGAAATGGACAACATATAATAAATAAACAAATAAAACAATTAGAATTTTTTATCAGAAAACCTTACTGGCAATGTAAAACTTTACCACCTCTAGTGGTGAGTGCTAGAAAGCTATACAATATACAACCAATTCAAAACTATAAATTACCAATATATACAATTAAATATGAAGATTATATACAACCACTCCAATATTACAATACAATAAATCTACTCTCTAAACAAACTGATATCAATATGCAAAATAAAATATTACAACGTATATTATTCACTAACTTTCATAACCACGAACGGATATATACTGACGGATCTATAGACATTAATAGAAACCGATATCAAGCAGCAATATATCATGAAAATATAAATCTGATACGAACCTACAGAATAAAATACGCTGGCTCATCTACAAGCACTGAAATATATGCTATATACAAAGCACTTGAGTATGTTAAAAATAAAAAACAAAGAAAATTTATAGTAATGACAGACTCCATAGCTGCAATACAATTATTGACTGCTATTAAAACAAAACCAGACAATATTATCGCTAAAATAAAAACCATACATGGAAAGATACAGAAAAACGATTCAACAATTATACTGATATGGATACCGGGGCACTGCGGTATATATGGGAATGAAAAAGTAGATAACGCAGCAAAATCGGATACGAATGCTAAAAACGATAATACTAATAGACACTATACAGAATATATCCCACAAATAAAAATAATGAAATATCAACAAATGCAAGAAGAATATAATAAACAAAAATAAATAGGGAAACAATATCGTAAAATTCAGATAAAAATACCCAAACCCCATGGTTTTGGAATAACTCATTACAATATAGTGAACACTTCTTAACAACAATTATCCGATTACGAATAAGGACATAATAAAACACCGGCACATCTAACCCGAATACCCTTATTTCAAAATAGTTTATGCGATAAATGTCAAGAGGAATCAAATAAAAACAAAATCCAAATAATATGATACGGGAATTATTAAAATATAAATACACACTTCCTCTAAATGTGGAATCAATAGTAAGTGACCTAAACAATGCAGAACCAGTCAAAATCATATATAAGTTCATAACCCAGAATAGTATAGAAATATAATAACCCAACTATAATAGTTTAAAACAAGAAAATCATCCCATAAATGGCCAAAGCGACCTATGGTACAGACCAAAAAAAAAATTAAAAAAAAAATAAAATATATATATATACAGAAAAGACTCGATTATACGGACCTCAGTTATACGGATTCACAATTATCCGTACTACCTTTTTTGGCTTAATTGTTAACATGGGAGAATGAAATGTTTGAAGTGAAATTTTTACATCCTAATGTAACACCCTTACTGCAACCAATTGATCAAAGTGTTATCGAAACATTAACACGTCTTTGTAGAAAAAAATTGCAAGCAGTTCGTTATCTGTTGATGAAGATAATGAGATACCGTTTTGTCCTTTTTCAAACAAATGAATTTAAAGGAATGTTGTTACATGATTGTAAATGCTTTTGATTTGATTGAAAGGTGGACTTTGAATAAAGCTTGGACAGACTGTTAAAATGGGAACACGATATACGATTACTGAAAGGGATGATTCTCTCTTAGATGATATAAATAAGTTAATGATAAATATAGAAATACGCCGAGAATGCAATGATAGAAAAGAGTGGCTCAATTGCGACGGCGATGATCAAGGTTAATATATCGTGTTAGACGACGAAATTATTCAGAACATAATACGGACAAATACCAAGAAGATGATACAGAAGAAAACGTAAATGCATGAACATATGTAAACATTTCGAACGTTGCAGCTTCGCAACATATCACAAAATAGGCCAATATCATACAACAGACATAAAAATAAGCAGATATGACAGCGAAACTCGGATACGAGTATGCTAGCCGATCGGATGATATACGTACGTATGTATAATGATGGTCGTTCGATCAGAAGTAGCGGATTAACTCATTCGCAAGAAGACGTAGTGAGATTAGTGAGAAGAAATAATTGGGAACGTTCAGCGGTAGACCCATATAATCGTAATCGCAACATATATATCTACATATGCAGTACCAAAGAAATGAAAGAATTTTTTAAGGAAACGTATGTAGACTAAATCTTTCTCTCCCAACTTGTAGTTTACGTGATTTTAGCGCGGACGTTTCAACGGCTAAAACTAGTTCGTTAATGAAGAGCAAACAGACAATCACGTCGGTGTAATAATAAATGTCCTTTTGTTATGTCTTTTTTTTTCTACGAAACTCCTGTGTTACATTTAAACTTTGGCGCCATCCTGTTTGTCTGCTTTATTTTGTTCTGTTCTTATTTCTGCGAATGATTAAATCTAAGAAAAAGACATAATGGGAACACGATAAACGATAACCGAAATGTGGAAAATGGGCACTATTACGAGCAATTTATGTTGACATTACAGGAATCAGTTTACAATACGGAAAGAATTATGTTAAAAGAAGAATGGACGAAAGCTAAAAGATAGCAGACGAGAAAGATATATAAGATAAACGATTAGATTTATCGAATTTGGTTAAAAAAAAAATCAAATAAAGCGTGGAACGACTAAGGAAACTTTAGTAATGGAACCGAGATGACCAAAATATTTTGTGGTTCGAAATTTATAGAAATAATACGAATAAAAAAAAAAAAATATTAAATTAGAAGAATAACTTGAATGAAAGCAGGAAAACTTAAATATCTCGTACGCATACAAATGCACACCTACACAAGTTGTAGATGAATATATATATATATATATATATATATATATATATATATATATATATATATTTATTAGTGATGAGCATAACTGACGTATGACTAACGACTAATACGGTTTTTCCAAAATAACCTAATAAATCAGTGGTTTTCTGTTTGTTTTTTTTTTTTTAATTTGTTTATTAATTTAAGCAACTTATTAATTCTTTCTTTATATACGATGTTTACATATATATTTACAAATCTTGTAAAGATGTTATTTTGTCCGCATAAGGAAATTTAATATTTTATTTAATTTGTTACATGACATGCTAACAACTGTGTGATGTGCTTTAGAATAAAAAACCGACTACTTTTAAATCGGATGACGTAAATACGATTGAATTTAGTTGCATTTCGACTAATATCTGTTAGTAGGTTCTATTTTTGATTCGATTGAAATAAAGTAATTACATTTCGACTGAAATATTTATTGTGTGTGTATTTTTTTTACTACGTTTATTAAAGTTTACTTCGGATTTAATAATAAGAGTTTAACAGTGAGTAATTATAATTTGGTTTAAGTAATTTAAGGATATCGAACGCGTGGTTTTGTTAGAATCGATTTTTGTAAAACACCAAAAAACGAATAATTAGTCGGTTTTTTAGAATCGGTGTTACTGATAAGTTGGTTATGTAACGTATTCGGTTATGCTCATCACTAATATATATATATATATATATATATATATATATATATATATATATAGGAAAAATTTTTATCGACGATCGGCAATTGTAAAGATAGCAATGTGGAAACTAACAAAAGTTTGGAAGAACCGTGAACTATTCATTTAAAGGGCGTCTGGTTAATAACGTCAACCTACATCTGTGAATGTTGAACGTTGAAAACGAGGACAAAAAAGTTAATATTCTTGATAGGCGAATACTGAGGACAAAATTCAAACTGAAAAATATGTTAAAACAAAGAATTGTTAGTTATGTTCTAAGAAATAGTGGTGTAGAAAAATTTATTTAAAATGATGACTGCGACGAAACTAGGAAGTTTAAACGTATTAATCGAATAAAATAACTAATCAGCCGATAAATTTACTTTCTACGCCAATCGTCAAATGTATTATTCATCTTCTCAACCATTGCGTCTTATACTTTTCACTAACACGTTCCAAATTCGATTATTGACGTAATGTTTAAGGAAATCGATTAATCCAGTTATTTGGACATTGAAATCTTTATAAATCAAGTTTAGGCTTCTTTTGCTTCATTTTCATTTTTTTCTATTTTCCCGCCTCTGATATTCCTTCGTGAAAACATAGCCTTCTACTTTCATTTATCAAGCATACATTTATATACCTTCTCGAAGGATGACGATTCAGTATTCTCCTGTTTTTCATCGTCGCGGATAACTTTTGAGGAGGTTGTGATACTCGGTGTTACCGTATTTCAATCTGTATTACCAATTTCTATCTTATTAATCTTTTAAGCATTTCCATTGATATTTTTACTTTTTCTTCAACTCTCCTTATATATTTATTTGTTTTAATTTCAAAGTTTTCCTTCAACCAATACTTAGTTTACTACATTCCTTTAACTTCCCGCTGGCATGAAAAAATCTGTCTTTAATTACAACCACGGTTACCTACTTTTAACAATTCAATTTTTTTTACACTATCCGCGATATCACCACCTCACTCGTTTGCATCACCAGACACTCTGGAATAAACAGTAATGAGATTGCCAATGCGCTTGCTGATGAGGCAATCTTTCATGACTCGCTGTTTAACTGTTTTGTAGATCTGGCGAATGCTTTTTCGTTCATTTATATTTCAAGAATTGTCATCTTGGCTGGTTAATTTCGCAAGAGTCCGCTGTTTTACTCTCTAGTTCCTCCGATTTTTGTTATTTCACGCTATTATTACCGAAGTTAGCTATCGTAAAATTATTTTTACTATCGCCCGTTTAGATTCTGGTTGCAACTGTTTCTCATGTTCAGCGTAGGTCTCTATTTTCATCCGACCCTGCTGATCCTATGTACAACTATTTCTGATGAAAATCGTGTACTTTTTAATTGTCACCCAGTTAATTTTCTCTATTTTCGCATAGCGAATCTTGGACTATCAATAGAAAAGTAGAAAAGAAAATACAAGCTTTCGAGCTACGGTGTTGGCGGAGGCTTTTAAGAATATCGTGGACCGAAAAGATCACGAATAAGATAATCTTATAGAATATAGTTGAAAAATGCAGTTTATTGTCTGCAATACGGATACGAATTTTGCCCAATTTCCGTAACATTACTAGACGAAACGCTCCGCAATTAGAAAAATTGATATTGGAATCCAAATCACCCGGTAAAAGGAAAAAAGGAAGACCGCATCGAAGATGGTCAGATCAAATATTGAATTTAATGTGCCTAAAAATAACAACATTAGCATGCAGTAGGTTGGCAATGGACAGACGCCAGTGGAAAAAACCGATTAACGAGTTAATTGGATTATCATGATCGCGACGTCCTATTGAATATAACGACAATTCATCATCATACGTAAGTTAAACAATAATGATAACTTTTAATAATGAAAGCGGCAATAGAAGATACGATTCGAGGCGAATAATACTCAAATTGGCAAATGTACCAAACCAATATCGGCGTTTAACTTACGTATACATAAACAAAATTGAAAGTATATTATATATATATATATATATATATATATATATATATATATATATATCAACAAAACAATTGACAATAATGGTAACAATTTCATAACAGCATGTATAAATAATAATAATAAAATATAATATAATATAATAATATTATTGTTACTATCATGTAGCAGAAGAAAAATAAGAATAAAATCCGACAAAATAACATAGATTTGAAATCAAGATCCCTTTACGAATAAAACAGGGTTGGTGATGTGCGATAAAATGGCGCCTAGCTTTGTTTAGCAGGAAAAATGGGCGACATTCCCGAAAAGTAATATATATGTAGAATATATTGATATTATATATATATATATATATATATATATATATATATATATATATATGCATCTATACATATGTAGTTCCAAGTTTGGAATCGGGCGATATCCAAATGTTTCTACACTTGAATTGTTCGTAATAATAGCTGGAAGATGAAAATCACGTATGAACCAGCGCAGACTGGTGTTTTCAAGAACGTGCGTGTATTATAGGAAGAATTGCCGGAATTATCCTCGAAGCGGGATGCGCCAACATTAAGATGGACGGACGTAGGGACACACGACTTTGTAATATCCGCTAACGCTGTACTTATTTCAATCGCGAAGATATTTTGAAAGTCAAATTTCGGCCACTGAACACGATATCGAGGCCAGTAGGTCCGAATATAAAATTTTATTCCTTTAGGTAGCAATAATAGTAACAATAATAATAATAAAGTGAAACAGTTGGTAGTAGGATTTTATATGAAAAACGTTACAACGTGTAACCCCTCTATAGTACACATTGAAATCGTAATAAACCTTGGTTTTTGCTTAAGTCTAGTGTTATAAATATATACCTGAAAGAATTTTGAAAAACTAACGATATAAATTATATTCGGATACAATAAACAAAAAAAAAAAAAAAAAAAGTTAAAAATATATATATATATATTATTTTAATCTCAAAGTTTTTGGCTGTTAGGCCATTATCAAGTGAATATTTAAAGTGATAAAAATATAAAATGAATTTAAGATTATAATTCATAAAAATCAGCAAAATACTGTTATTAATAAAACAATCTGACAGTGAACGCTGTAAAGAACACAGTCAACTATCAGTAATAAAACATATTTTACATAACAATAGCCAGTAGTAGTCAGCGAGAGAATTTACGCTGATTCCGGAGTGGCCGCCGGCAATTCGTACAAACTTAATAGAGACACCTACATCCTGAACAAAAAAAAAGCGACACGATTGCGAATTTTCAATATTATCGAAGAGAAATGATGTAATATGCAAATTATATTGCAGCGAGGCTACTTCTGGAGTCTGAAAATATTAAAATTTTTTCTTAGATAATAGGACTTTAATTTCATTTAGCTTCATTTTAGATGAGATATTCTAGAATTTGGATAACGAACAAAGCAAAGGACTATATATGAGCAAAACGTCTGCGGCTTGCCCGGTTTGGGTATCATTATCATTGACTTTTTCCACGCTTTCGGAAAATATCCAATACGCCATATTCCATCGAGGATATATAGCACACGACATTGTAGCCGACTTATGTGAAAGAACTTCACCCGAGATGTTATCTATAGCAGGACATATTTACGTAGAGGATAACCTTCTTTTAGAGTAAAGATTTTTGTTATTCCTTGTGAACGACGTGTATTCAGCACCGACATTATATGTTCAGAGTGTTTGCGGAATAATTAATAAAAATGCGCTTCTTCTTTTTCACGTTACAAGTATAGATATTTTTTATCAATAAATATTAGAGAGCTTCGATTGATATATAAATCAGTTGATGCCGAACGATAAATTTAATTTATATATTATTAAAAAAAAGAAAATAGTGTCGCTTCAAGTGATCTTCTTCGGCATTTTTTTTTTACATTGTACTTTAGTTAATCAGGTTTCGCGGTCAATGTAAAATTATTGACGGTTAACAAACGGATGACTTTAAAATAAATTTTTGAATAGATTTCGACGGTTAACACTTGAACAGTTAAATGACTTTAAAATGAATTGAATCGTCGAAGTAATTAACGTAAAAAAATGTTATAGACTCCGTTCATCTAAGTGAGATACTAAGGAACTAGAAATAAAGGTGTGTTGAGCACGTCCCACAATTCGCATCAGTAAGGTGATTTCTCGATAAGTTCTCTATAATAAGGGTGCGAAAGAAACAAAAGTCGTACGCAATACAAACTGAGAAAGTCTAAATGTGTACACTATCGCTAGTTGAATGAAGTTCACGTAAGCGTATTGGAGCGTCGATGAAGCTGCCGAACGCGTTAAGAAAAGACCGGGAAAGCATTTGTAATTTTGGTCACGTAATTGCGGACTACATAAAATTGCATAAAAGAAAAACACTTAGAAACGAAAAACTTATTCTAGCGAAAAGTAATTAAATCTTATCGTCCATTAGCGGCTAAATAACTTCTGTTAGAACGAGAGAAAAAATGCTTTAATATTTTTTCGTTTTTTTTTTTTTTTTTTGTTGCCACACCAGCCAATCGTGGCCATACGTGACATTTTTCACTTCAAAAATAAATAAACTAGACGTTGTTTCTTCAGTGGATAGGAAACAACCGATAAATAAACGGAATGTTAACTTTTAACTAAGACTGATTAAAATTAAACACATTAAACATATATTAAAAAATATGTTTTCGTAAAATTAAGACCGATTTGCTATTATTGTCGCTTATTTATATTGTTCTACGCTCAATTTTGTCGTTATAAATGACATCATACCTGACTACTCGTGGACTAGTGATCGACGTATGATTGACATTTTGACATCGTTAGACGCAGGACATTTATCCTAGCGGATGATGTGTATTGATTATGGAACCGTTATTTATCTTCTTTTTAATCTTCTTCTAGGATTGCCCGACAACGTGTATCTGCTTAGGTATATCGGATAATCTTTGATATACTTGAATGTGCGTTTATTTAACAAATGGCATATCAAGATCCTTGTGAAGAGTGCGTGATTCGAAACATACCGAGAAGCCGCGATACGAAGAATTTTCGATTTTTTTCTTTGCATTAATGCGAGATTACTTGCTTTTGCTGTTCTGTCCCGTACCTCCAGATAAGAGCTATAATCGTGCTAAAAGTGGATATTCTTCTTATTAACGGAGAAAACACGTTGGCTCCGACCAAGATTCGTTTTACAATTTGCTCAACATGCCAGTTAAGTCTACGATCCATACATATTGGCCCAAATATTTCACCTCAGAATTATTTATTATTAGCTTTGTGTAGACGTAATAAGTCTGTTAGTAAAAGTTGTGTGTTGACATTTTTCGTTACTGAACTTTATTCCATAGTTATCGGCCCTCGTTTGTATTCTATCTATATATGTGACTTTATTTCTGTGTTCGCAAATTCTGGATTTTCATTACAGGCCATTATCGCTACATCGTCTGCAGATGTAGCTGGAGTTATCTGATTAGAGGCATGTCAGCCGTGTATATTAATAGAGAATTAGTCCAAAACATACTACCTTGTGAAACAGAAACAGATATTCTCCTTTCTTCGGAGACGAACTCGATTTTAATCGAAAAGACACCATTTGTTATAGTCAGTAGATCAAGATCTGGTAGAAGTAGATGTTCAATTTAAAATACCGGGTGCCAAACACGATCGAATGATTGTATATCACATCTGGGAAAACCGCTGAACAAGCTTGTTTTCTTTCAAGCATCGTTACACGGCATCCACCAAAGCCAAACTGATGATTTGGTACAGTCTTATTCTAAAATTACGCAGATTCTTTTTAATAGCAACGTCTCAAAGACCCCCGGATAAGACACAAAGTAAACTTATTGGCCTATAAGAGCACAAGGAAGTTTGTAGTTTCCCGTATTTAAAAACCGTTAGTATTATTGATTTTTTTTCCATTGTTAATAACTTTTACGCAAAATAGAATTAAATATGTAACATTCTGGTAATCTTTTCAATATTTCGCCGGTTAATTTGTATTATGCTCCTGGAAATTTTTTACATGCAGTTGATTTCAGACTGTCTGCTACTTCTTTGGGTGAGAATCGTTTTGTACTGCATTTGCGACGGACTATCCAGAAAATTGTATCGTTTGCGTGTGCGATATTTAAATCGTCGGAAAGAGTAAAAATTTTTTCCCATTTGTTATTATTTAGTTATTGTTCTTTGGTTAGCTTAAGTAACTTTTTTTTGTAGTAAACCAAAGTGAATTATCTTTTATTTTTAACTAGTTCAAATATTTTTCAAATGATTTATTTTTGAATAAATTCTTCTTTTAGCTTCGTGCGCAGTCTATTATATACCGATTTGAATGATGGATAAAAAAAAAAATATATATATGCCACCTGCTTCCAGTAGCTCCGACCTGTTTTATCAGTTTTCTTATTCTTAACGGAATATATTTACTAGAATTTGCTATCTTGTTTGTGTATTGCAGAAGTTTTACACGCAGATTGAAATTAGTGAGATACGTAAAAGCAGAATGTACGGCATCGTCACTTTTTAATTTTACATCCAGGTCGGTACCTTGATTTGTAACGTGCGAGAACTTTTGCCAGTTAGCAGTTTTATTATATAAATAATTTTGCTTATAATTATTTTATCCACAATAACCATGATCCGGGACATGATCGGAGGATAAATCTATTTTCGTTTCACAAATATTAATGCAGTTTCTAAGACCACGTGTGACGTAGAAATCTAACACATCTGGTAGCCTGTGAGAATGTTGTGGCCAGCAGGTTGGGGTCCGAGCAGATAATATTGTTAATGAATTACGATGAATTGCATCTTTAAGTCTACGTAGTTACTGGTTACGCTTGAGCCACATAATGGCACTTTTGGAGTTAAAAATCGCCTTCGCAGATAAACCTATTCCCTAGTTTTAAGAAAATATTACCGAATTCATTAGAGGGAATTATAAATCCAGGGAATGATTCACAGCCCTCGGCAGTTTTTAAATACTCGCTTAAAAAATCTCTTTAAAAGGGAAACCGTATTAGATACTATTTAAAACTAGAAATATCGGGGGAAAACACTCTAGATAAACATCAGTACGGTTAGAGAAACGAATATTTCACAGAATTGGTTTTATTTAAAATGACGGTTAAACATACGATATTAATAAGTTTTGATAAGGAGCTTTCGATGGTCTACCGTACTAAAGATAATGGAAACTAGTAGCATTAATTTACACCGTTTACAGTCGATTAAAACTTAAAAAATAGGGAAATAAGTTTATTTGATGAAGAAAACGAACTGACGCTTGAGTATAATCTTACCGCAGCAGTACCTGAAGGATCTGCACTTTCACTAATGTTATTTAACATCGCTATATCAGCAAAAGTAGTGGAAGAAAATAAATGCAAAGTAATAAGTTACGTCGATATTATTCTAGTAATCTTTTTTTTTCCCCTTAAGAATCAATAATGAAATATAAGAAACGTTAAATATATTTTAACGTACAATAGAAACAATAAATTCCAAAATTACAGAACTTGGCCTAAATTTAAACATTGACAAACGCATATGTTGGAAACATAATAAAGAAATAACAGCGGGGTATTGCGAAAAAAATAAAATAATAAAAATCCGGCATTTAAGGATGAAATTAAAAACCTTAAAATAATAATAGAGAAAATATTAATTACAATAAACGTGTACAACGTAATCCTAAAAATTAGAAAATTTTATAATAAATTGAGATCGTCGCATTGCAATAAATTTTTGGATATGATACTAGTAAAAGAATTATACTTAATAAAATGCTCCATTTAGATCAAGCGCAGAATACGGATATCCCTAACACACACTTTAATAAATTGAAAAAATTTGATGTCGCAAAAAATTAAAATCCTTACCAAGATTAATTCTCACGAACGTTATATCAGCATATAGAACGGTTTCTTAAAGTTCTGTACCTGTAATAGCAAGGGTAACTGCGGTAGATCTCCATTTGAAACAAATCGATGTAATTAAAAGACTAAAAATTGAGAACAGCATTAACGGATTGAACAGTAAATTACCGAAAATTATTTTATAAATATTACGACTGCCTCCTACGTTACTTACACTGTACAACAAAATATGTATAGGTAAGTAGTCGCTTACCTCCGATACGGAGACGCCATTTAATATATATAATATATATATATATATATATATATATATATATATATATATATATATATAACACCACACAATAATTGGATTTGCATTTCATAAGTAGAAAATTTCTTGAGAAAATTCAGTAGATTTGGCATGTTCATTTCTCAGATTGAAAAGTTACTTTTTACTACAGAAGAGAATATTAATAATAATAATAATAATAAGAGAATATTATACGTGAGTAAAAGAAAACGATCGCTTGTTGAATACAAACAGGTCGTTCACATTCTACCTGATAATAATTCATCCCCAGTGTTGTTTAGAAATGGCAGTATTATCATCACGTACACGTAAACAACATTTACCCCATGATGATGATTGATTGTAGTTCAACATTACTCCGACGTACTACCGAGATAAATTTAATCGACCATCCCATTCCTAACGTAGACTTGAATCCTCATCTATTTGAAATTACCATTAAAACCTGTAAAGAAGACGTGGAATTTCCTAATCCGTATACACGCCTATTTTAACAGGTTGCTCGTCCATTGTGTAAACATTACGCCGTATCTCTTTTTACTTCTTAGGACGAATTAGATTTCGTTCGGGAATTTTCATCTGAGCAAACGACGCAAACACCCTTTTACGTCTAACCTTAAAAGTCATTCGATATTTTTTGTGGTGTAAAGTTGAACGTAATAAATATATATGTGTATATTTTTAACTTAGTTACAAAAATCAGTTTAAATCACTAAAAGTTTATTTCCTTAAATTTCACAAAGCTTTTCGGCAACTACACCATTATCAAGCGATATTTAAAAACACCCTTTACGTCTAACCTTAAAAGTCATCCGATATTTTTTGTGGTGTAAAGTTGAACGTAATAAATATATATGTGTATATTTTTAACTTGCAAAAATCAGTTTAAATCACTAAAAGTTTATTTCCTTAAATTTCACAAAGCTTTTCGGCATTTTATTTAAATATCGCTTGATAATGGCGTAGTTGCCGAAAAGCTTTGTGAAATTTAAGGAAATAAACTTTTAGTGATTTAAACTGATTTTTGTAATTAAGTCATAAAAAATCACTACAACATACGATAAAAAACTAACATAATAGGGAATCTATGTATTAATTGTATTGCATATATGGTTTTTTATAGTATGTATATACAGTTCAACTCGAGGGTTAAATATTTGGTCGCTCGAGACGAGTAAAATAAAAACAATTTCATCGAAAACCGATCATTTTTGCAGAGATATGGCGAAAATTCTCTTTTATACGCACTCTATTGCATATATGGCAGATGTTATAAAATATAGTATGTATGTAAACTTGTTTATCAATCAGGGTACGCAAGTGAAATCAAAACAAAAAGGAAACGTCGCTAAGAAATAGAATTAACGATTCCTTTTCGGAAAGCGAAAAATTTTATCCTCGGTGCTTCAGGGCAGCCTACGTGGACCGCTATTATACTCCATCTAAACCAGCGACTTACTAACCTCAAACTTAACAATTGTGTCCACTTTTACCGTCGATATTACCATCCTCGCGTCTAATCCAAATCCAGATTACACAAACGCGGCGATTCAAATTCACATAAACCGACTAACTAAGTGGGCACAACGTTGGCGTATATCGATTAACCCAGTAAAATACCAATTATCACATTTACCAATCGGCGAGTAACGTGTTCAAAGTTGAAAATCGACGACATTGAAATTCGGCAGACAGACTCAGTGCGTTACTTGGGTTTGTTCATGGATAGGAGACGGACGTGGCGTTACAACGTGGCACGAACAAGGAAGACTGATTATTCAGAATGTTGCACCCGTTGCTGGGAAAAAAATCGAGTCTTAACTTGAATGTCAAAAGAAGCCTATATTTACCAATCATTGCGTCGATCTGGAAGTATGGAATCGGGCTATATGGTACCACGTGTAAAAGCAATCTATTACGGATACAACAACAGTCGAAAATACTGTGCACAATCACGTCCGCGCCGATATATGTCTCAAATTTAACGCTTTACAATGACCTTCTCATACCATCGATTCAAGAACTTTACGCTGAACAGTGCAAGAAATTTTTCGATAAACTACAAAATAGTGCAAATTCAAACATAAGCGGAATGTATATGATCGCATTTCCGGACAATCCCCAGAGACGATTGAAAAGAAGAAAATGATGTCGCGACACCCTTCCTATTACCTGAATATAACAAATCTGGGTCAACGTGGTTTAATCTTATCTTCAATCCTCTCAGGCTAGTCGACTCATTGGAGTCGTTAATCTAACGTTTTGTTCCTCATCCCGGTTCTACTTCCTTTTGCCTCGTCTTAATTCTTATCACCGTTGATTGTAGTATTTTATACCGGTACAACGAAAAAAGAAACTAATTTGATACTTGTCGAAGAAGATTAATAATTATACAAAAATAAATTTACACTGATACATATAATACATTTTCTGCCGAGCACCTACAGTTCAAGGCAGGTTAATTTACCATTAAATTTCCCTTTTTAACGGTCTACTTCTGCATGCATAATTTTAACAGGCTATTCTAAAATATCAAATGAAAGAGAGGAAGATTGAATTACGTCGCGTGTATAAATTAGATGTGTTTATATATATATATATATATATATATATATATATATATATATATATAAATATGTGTACCATGTAATATACTAAGCTATACTGATGTGAAATGCACCTTTCAACTTTACCAAATTGACTATATAGAACTGGCAGCCTAGACTTGTCGTGAAGTTTAAATTTTTTTTTTTGGTATAAACGACAATTACCTGTGTCTGCTATATACAACGTCCTACACGCATAATACATGTATATATATATATATATATATATATATATATATATATAATATATATATATATATAAAGTTCTTATACTTTTTCTGTAAAGAAAAGGTCTGTTACTTTGTGTATTACTGGGGCAAACATTGGGGTGGAAGAATTTTAGAACATTTATCACACGGACAAAACCAGCAATCAACTCCTGTCACTATGTTAATCCATCACTATTCTCGTCACCAGTCCTAAGTAAAAACCGAATGTGTCTTATAGTGCTTACATATAATATATATATATATATATATATATATATATATATATATATATATATATATATATATATATATATATATATATATAGTATATATTTGATCAATGACGTGAACGCTTTTATATCAGCTGCCTTCAAGTAGCAGATTTAAACGTAGGAAAGACAGAATAAATACAATGACAAACATGTACACGTGGATTATATATATATATTGTTATATAACTATACAGATACCCTGTACGCATTATAATTTCGAACGGTAGGATCCGGTACACGTATTTTAACTTTAATATTTATAATGCGAATTCTCTAAACTGGCGCCTTTCCCCGAAAGATAATTTTCTATAAGTCGACGATTGAAAATGATGTTAATATTAATAATAATAATAATAATAATAATAATAATAATAATAATAATAATAATAATAATAATAGTAATCATAATAATGCTAAATCGAAACGGCGTATAAGTAAACGATAGGCCAGCTTAAAGGTAAGAGTGAGAAACTAAATGCTAAATTATGCCGCCTATTTTTTCGATTTGTGATTATTTACATTCGACGTGTCCCCGTCGTACGGCAATTTACGACGATGTTAAGCGGACTGCAAATGATCGGTGGACCATCGAAGACCGCCATTAAATATTCGGGCGCGGATATTTTATCATTTCTATTTAATTTTTCTCCAAACGTTCCTCGTCTAATAGTCTATATGTCGATGACATTTCCGATAAATCTTCATTATCGAGCTTCCAGTTTGCTTTTTTTTTTTTTTTGCATATGACTGGTGCCTTTATACCGAACGTGATGGCTGTTTATATTTCAATCAAAGATGCTAACAATTTCTCTAGAAACGTCGCTATGTGAAGTAATAATTATATATTATTCGGACGTAGTATGAACGGAGCATTAAAAAAAATATGATCGGAATTGCAGATTGCCTGTTCGGGACTAAGTTGCGCGTATGGAAAAGACGATCCGATAACAAACGATGTCAAAATTATAATCTTCCGATGAGTAGAATTTGTCGCGATTAATCTTTCTACACACATGGAACCGCGAAAGTTTAGGGAGAGAGACGGTTGGAGTGGATAGTAATTGGCGAGAGGTGATCGATTAAGTCAGTGTACATCAGTTCCCAATGATCCTTATAGAGTGAATGATATCCTTGTGGGAAACTAAAGAGAATACTACTATTTTTAGGTAACAAATCGACAAGATCATTTAATATCGTACGTATTCAATTTTTTTTTTTGTTAGTTACAGGAGGTAAATTTATTTCTTACATTTTAGTGTAGATGAAAATAATGTCGAAAGATTTTAAAGATATTTCGACGGTGCGCGATAAAAAATAAAATGTCGCATTAAAGAATTATCGATCGGTTAAATTTATAATATTTAAAGTAATAATAATATTATTACTAATCAATCTATAATTTTGTCTAGCTTGCTCATACACGATTATATATTAAATTAATAAGTTATAATATCATAATAATAGTAATCAAATTAACGGCTACTTGAAAACAGTAATGTAGTTACGAATCGAAACACGTTATACGATTATATCGAAAAAAAAAATAACACGACGACACTGAAGGCGCAGCCGTATACATACGGAAATTACAAAAGCGGAGAAAAACGAAGTTACGAATTTGAAGAACAAGGAAGTATTTTCAAAACCATCATACAACATATTATTGAAAAACTAGATCGAAGGAAGACTAACCCAGTATAAAAATGAAAACATTAGTAAAAGGTTATTAGCAAAAATTATAAATACATTAAAGGGAACAAACAACAACGCAATAATAGACCAGCATTTAAAGCACACTAATGTATATAATTAGTGCCTTAAATGCTAGTTCATTTTCCCTTTAAAAATAACATACAATGGGTAACTATGACTCAAAAACAAACAACACGACGGTGATTATATATACATATATATATATTATGGAAGCGCAATATATTCTTCAGCTTGCTTATCCACCCTCAAAACAATCAATGTTATCCATAATTCTGCCTTACGTTTGGCGACTGGAGCGTTTTGCACCATATCGATCGACAGCCTACAATCCGAGTCATCAGAATGGCCTCCTGATTATCGTCGTCGGTTTCTCCTAATCAATTTTGTATTGCAGTCTAAAGCTTGCAGCTTTTCGATTCCTGAACTGTTTTTATCTTCTCATCTAGCTTCTTTGAAATTAAAACAATCAGATCCGACTGTCAGAGACAACATCTTAAGGGCAAAGCTTCCCAAAATCCGCAGTCAACCGCTGATAATACCGCAATATTGTCTCCGTGGAAAGATAAACTTCAGCCGGATCTCGAAATCCGCAGACTATGGAGAGAAAACCTGCCTGTCCAAGAAATTAAGAAAGAAATTACGTTACGTTCATATGAATCTACCATGTTTTACACTGACGCATCTTTGTGGCCAGGGAAGCTGCTACGTTCTTGCCGGTTCCGAATGTTCCAGGTTTTACACTGACGCATCTTTGTGGCCAGGGAAGCTGCTACGTTCTTGCCGGTTCCGAATGTTCCAGTTCTAACGCCTTACCTTAAGAAATACATCGTACATGGGCTCCTTGCATTATGGCTGAAGAAGTGGCAGCTGACGTCACAAAACAACAAACTACGACAAATAAAACATTCGATCGATCCTTGAATAACTTCGCTTCCAAGCCGCAGAGATGATGTCGTCATCACCAGATTGCGCTCGGGCCATACGCGTTTCACTCATGCGTATCTTATTAATAAAACTTTGGCTCCAGTGTGTTCCGGTTGTAACATTATCCTCTCAATTTCCCATATTGTAATTGATTGTGACTCATATTCCTCGCTTCGAGTGTCTCTTAATCTTCCTCCTTCGCTTCATCTCCTCTTCAAAGATGGTCATGTTTCATTGTCGAATCTAATTATGTACTTTCCTTTACCGATCCGGTCTCTATTCCTCAATAAATCATCTTTTCCTATCGTGACTCTAGCCTTGGCTTCTGTACATGGCACGTTAATTTAATTTAACAATAATAATTATATATATATATATATATATATATATATATATATATATATAAAATTAGCTGTGAAAGCAGGTAGATTAGAAAAATCCAAAGCAGAAATAAAAGGAGAGAATAAAATCATAATGTAGATGTTAATTATAATAATAATTACACAAAATATATCGTAATTTAAACAAAATTGAGGGGGAAATGGAAATCGGAGACCGAATGAACAATTAATGGAACGGTATTGGGAGAATAACTGGAAACAGGACGAAGCAATGTAATCAATTAAAAATTTTAGTAAAAAAAAAATGAGAGAAGTTGGAAATATAAAATCAATGAACAATCGTAAAATTGACGTCGCCAGGATAAAAAAGTATAATATTTGTCTGGAGTACATAGGCTACATAAAAGCCGATGACGGCATACACCATGACCGGATGTTACGTGTATTAATTAAAAATATATAAAGTAAATTTGGTAATTTTTAAATTTTTGGAGGTCTCCATGCAAACATGAACGACAACATTACGACTAATTTTTAATAAATAATATCGAAATTGTAAGTGGAATATTCCAAGGGTATGCTCTGATTATGGTTACATTTGATATTAAATCCATTAGCAACGTATTAAATAATACCAATCAAGGGTACGAATTTAAACGAAATAAAGAAACTTAGTGATTTCTAATTGGGTTTGTACGGATGATTTAAAGATATATGCGTCGAATGTGCACCAATTACACATGCTATTAACGTATGTGGCAGTGACGTGCATACGCAATTTTGGTTAGATAAATACGTAGAAATATTCTCGTGAAAAAAGGAAAACTTGAAGGATAAAACGTAGAAGCAGGAAAATAAGGGTACCTTATACTATACAGTGAAATTAAAACTATACAGTGAAATTAAACATATCGAAGTTTAGAAAGTTGTTGCGGAAATGCATATAAAATAATCAAACAGACACCAAAAACAGAAATTACGAAATACATTCGGAATAATAAATACATATACCGCATATCGGACACCCGAAGGTGAAACATGTGCAGTCATCTCAATTGGTAAAATTAGGAGTACTCACAAGATGGAACCTATATAGGTAAAGCATTTGCCACAATCTGATGAGAACGGTGAACGGCGAAGGTTAATATTTTAATTATTAATTTTCATTCTATCAGAAAAACTTGTTTGGTCTTAGCATCTTACACCTTCTCTGTCATTCATCTAGTGATAATTGTGAAATTTGTTCTTGAAATGTGTTGATTGGAATGTTATCGCTGGGCATAGGATATGTTTTGAGTCCAGAGTGATTTTCTTGATCTTAACCATTATCGTGGCTTATTTATAACTTCATTAGTAACAGGTAACTGATAGCATGTTTCAAGGATTTTTTCCTCTAATCAGCGCTGGGAAACTAGAATTGGTGTTGTAATTTCCAATAATTATTTGCAGTGACTTATTTACTACAGTATGAATTTAGTTTGTATGGGAGTTATTAATACATACCGTTGAGTAAAATTTTTTGCCACAAAAAAGACTAATGACAGCTTGAACCGCTGATCTCCGGCTTGGGTCAGATAATTTGTTATCTAGTTTTCAGTTTTCGAGCGAGACTGGTTAAATATTGATTATATGCCAGCGACGATCTAATATCACCTCAAGATATTTAGGAGACTTCGAATTTTTCAAACGTTTCCCCTTAAAATTTAGCATTTGTCATTCTATTAATTTAGTGGAATATTGCAATATATGATTTACATGGGTGTCAATACAATAAAAACACGACTGTGATCAATTCCATCATCCGAATCGCGTTCAATTTTCTGATTCCTATTTAAAGTTAAAATGAGATCGGTTATCTACTGCGATAATCCTATTGCATTATTTCGTAAAGAAATAATATAGAATAATAATAAGTATATACGCCGAGGCAATAAGTAATAATAATCGCAACGAATATATATATATATATATATATATATATATATATATATATATATATATATATATATATTAAATAATATAATACAATAATAATGAAAAATAATGATTATTTTTAATACCTCATTGAATACTTAAGAATGATAGTATTTACAGGGAAATTTCTAGAAACACGGAAAGTCATATATTGTGTCTCTAAATGTGTACTGTACACAGATGAAATTTATTAGTTTATTCTATTAATTGCTTCATTCGTATTTGAACTTAGTCAGAGTCAAGGTGCTAATTTTTACGTACATATCGATTATTATCAGATCTAATTGATGGAAAATTGGTTTTTAAATCATCAATTTCATCAAGCGGAACCGAGCCTCAGAAGTAACAATCTCCAAATTCATCCTGAACCAATATTGTCTATCACTTTACAATCGCAATCATTACTGCAACCATCATCGACAATCGTAAATAATAAAATACCTATGGCTGCTACTTCGTCACCAACCGCTGAACCAGCAGCTTCACCGATGCCCCCAATTTCAACTACACCACCAATGATATTAGGAAGCGCGCAATCGAAAACATTCACTTGCAAATCAATTTCGAAGCAGAAAGCACAAAAATTAAAAATATTCACTCGTGATGATTGGTCATACGATACAGAGACACTTAGTGAAACTCAACAAAATGATGCATAAATTATCAGTATTATGAAGACAAAACCTTATACATACAACTAATGTTGACGGATATCCTATTTATGTTGATAAACACATAACCGACCATTTGTGCCATCAAGTTTGTAAAAAAACATTTTTAACATCATTCATTCGATAAATCACGCATCAGCACGCCGAGCGATCGCTACTATCAAGTTAATTGTGCCTTCCTTGCCAACGCTCAAAAGTAACGAAGCATACAAAAAGTCAATTTGGTCAAGTCAACACAACTAATTCTACATGCCAATATATGGAAGTATTAGCACAAATTCAGGAAACTATTCATTACATCCAACCAACAAAAAGTATAGAACATTATCAGTGTTCATTTCAATCACCATACCTAGCAACCTGTACCTCTGTCTTTATACGTACCGATGATCAAAGGCCGTCGCTTCCTCCAGTATATAACGGACCTTTCAGGATACTGAAACGTAATACTCATTTTTAACAATTAGACATCCATGGACGACGGTCGTCTCAAACAAGCGTACTTCCCGGAAGAAACATCCGAACAGTCATCCATAATGATTAAGTAGGAGAAACATTCACTACAAACAGTGGCGGAACATTTCAACCACCAATGCGCTGTAGAGAATAAACTTATATATTTTTAATTATTATATTTATTCTTAATTAAGTTAATGTATTTTAGCAGCACATATTTAATGGCACCTGCATTTTAGATTTTCGCAAGTAATTTTTTTATTTTTACATTCATACCTTACACTGACCACTTTCATTTAATTCACAAATATCATGTTTGCTCTTCGGATGAATAAAACCATGTAACAGCGTGTACTACTAATATTATTTCAACTTGGTGGCAACACTGAGTCAATACAGAAGCCAACTATCTCTGGCGCCCTGTTCGATGACACAAGGTCAGTTAACGCGATCAAATTTCGTTAATTTAATTGTTATAATGAATTACGCGTTTCCATAATCGTCGCGTTTCCTTCGTTTAGCATTTAAGTTCGGTTTTACATTTTCATAAATCATTTAATTATTCCGATAAAATTAAATAATTACGTCGCAAGTGTACGATATCGAAAATCAATTAGTTAATTGGTTAATTAGTTAATTAAAAATAACATTCAAGTAATAATTACGAAGTGATTAACGTAATACCTAATTTCAGTTTTTTATAATAATGCTGTAGAATAATAATTCGTGTATATCGCCAAAAAAGGAACACATGTAAACAGCCAGTGCACAAATATTAATCGGTGAGTCTGTTCACAAATAATTTGTTCATTATGTATATTATAGATTATATATATAAATAATTTGTAGTATAAATATTTCTTTTATAGACTGATTATTTATATATGTTTACATTAAAATAGTCAAATTTTTTTTTAGAAATGTAATCATCGTGATATTTCTGGTAAAAAACAGTAAAATATAGTAGCTGTAAATGATACTTATGGTAAAAACATTATATGATGAAAATAAAACTAACATGGTTAATAAGCGGTCAATAGTAAAACCACATAAAGGCCAAATCTAAATCTAAAAAATATTAATTATTTACGTATAAAATATCAAAATGTAAATGAGAATTAGTCATTCTTACAGATAGATTTTTCTTCTATAAATTACGGCAAATATATCGTTTTTAAAAAATTTATAGATTAGAGAAAAGGAAGTTGACAAGAAATTCCGAAATCGGTAATTTAATGAAATGACCTTATTTCGAAAATATTAATAAATAATAAAGAATTTGTAAAATTATGTTGTAAATATAAACGAAATTATTAAATAAATCAAAACGTTAATTAATAAAACAATTTACAACACATAACTAATCGAACTAATTCACAAACAGTGTACATCGTGTTAAGTAAAATAAAGAATGACCGAACTTCTTTTTCGTATATTTAGTAAATCGAAATACATTGATTTAAAGAAGGTTCGATGATTCTGAGATGTTTTAATATTCTAGGAATTGGGTTAGCAATATTAAATCATTATGTGAAATAGATATTACGTGATTATGAAATATTATTTACAAATTCTCTTAAATAGATTTAATTTTCAAATGTATATATAACATTGCAAACTTTAATAATAAGTAATTTATAACACGGCTGGAAGATTCGATTATTTCTGAAATATACGCACATTCAGTGGCGTAGTTGTGCGTTTGAAGGGCCCGTGGTGCGGGAGGGCCTCGCCAGGGTGATAAGGTTTTCGATAATCAAGCCTGTCCGTACAAGGAAAAACATCCTCAATGGCGCCTAAACAAAATTTTACAATTGCTAAATTATTCTTTTTTAAACAATATTCCACATGTAACTAATAAAAATGTCAAAAGAACTGAACGATTCCATAATTATATGTAAACCTAGTTCTAATATTCATTTCTTGTTGTTTTAATAAATATGAATAAAATCAGCTGTATTCGAATAAATTTAATTTCGTTAATTTTAAAAAAATCATTTTTTTTTAAACGTTATTTTTGTTTTGGTCTGTAGAAATATCCTCGTTTTGCTCTTATCAACTCATTAGTATTTATTATTAATATATTTGCTCAAGAATGTTTTTTTAATCTAAATTTTTAAGAAGAAACGTTGCGATTTGATAAGGGATAACGACCATTTACTTCAAAACAAATTATTAAAAATTAAATATCATAATTTTGAATGTTTACAACGCTACCTCAGTTTCGTGAATATTTGATAAAAATTATATTGATTTTTAATTAAAATGGGAAGCCCTCATCAAGATTTTTGTGGGAGGTCTTTGAGTTTTCGGTTACGCCGCTTATTTATATATATATATATATATATATATATATATATATATATATATATATCATCATCATGCGTGTTCCAGTCATTTGACTGGTTCGCCCCTATCGTCCAAGTCCTCTCCACCTTTTGTCTGTCTTTTTAATTTCCCATAGGTCTTAATATTTGCTTCCTTCTTGACTGTGTCTATCATATACAATATCGAACTTCTACTACATCAGAACTCATGTTTACAATTTAATTCAACTAAATGAAAACGAGTATTTTCTGCTTTTGTATTCAATATACTATTTCGATTCTTCGATTATTTAAGAAAATTGAGAACTTTTCAAATAAACTGAATACGAACAACTTTGACAAAAAATAACCAAAAATATAATATATAAACGCGCTTAATTAGAAATATATTTACGGAAATATTTGTAACTACTTAATATTTTAATATTTTCCGTCGTGATTATTATTATAACGAAGTAAACGTTGTTTACATTATGATAAACAATGAAGTACCAGAGCGAACAACAAATAACAAAAAAAGTATCAATAAACTGTTGATAATGATGATGGTAACAAGAAATAGTAATAATTTTCTTCCAATTCAGTGCAAAATTTCAATTTTCACGCGTGGTAAACTGAATCTGAAACCGATGCGCTTCTTTAAAATATTGCTTTCTCTTTCTTCCCACCATTACTTGTTTCTCTGTTTAGATTTCTCTCTGCGTACTCCTGTAAAAAAGTTAACCGAATGAACTGAACCGAGTACATATTAAAAGCCATCATTCTAGCGTATTTGAATATATACTAATACAAACGTGATATATCGAGTTGACTCCTTGTCTTATTATTTATGCAGATAACACTAAATGGAAAGGACCGAAATATCTTTTCGTGTTAAACGATGTTAAAAAAGGAAAGTACATATACTCGACAAAATTACGTTTATTAGAGTACATTTTATATACAGTATATATATGTGTGTGTGTATGCGTGCATTTAATAAAAATCCATAAAACAACTATTATTAACAAGAACTTAATGAAATTTAATACGTATGTAATTTTAAATTTTTTAAAAATAAATGTAAAACATTTATTGATTTTTTGGAAAATAATCTGATATTCTTTTTTACATTATATTCTTTTTAATATCAAATTTCCAAAAAATTGTTCGATATCATTTATTTCGTTATTCATTTTACCATTCGAATACGCATCTAAATAACTGCGCACACTTTTCGCAATTTTGCGCGTTCCGGATATTGTGGGAATAAGAACTGTATTGTTCATCTCATTGTCTTATTCGTCCGCTCTATATCAACGATATTTTTCGAGCTTTGAACAATCTCCAAAATCTCTGTCTGCCATATTTGGGGCTGTACACCGGTTTTAAAAAGTAACGACGAATCAGGTAGTCACCTCTTGGGAAAATGGCACATGGCGTGTACATTAGCTCCCATTGATCCCTATGCTCTAGCTGAATAAAGAGAATGATATCTTTGTGAGAGAGACTAAAGCTATGCTTTCTTAATACGGTGCCGTTTTTTTTAGCGTACGTAATATTACGTTGAATGACGTCATAAAGCGGTGAAAAATTGACGCCCGTCTTTACGATGAACGTGGAAATGTAAAGTTAGAAACACCGTTCTTCAGTTGTGTAAATACTGTTTATCTTTCATGTTAAAACTGAAATTTGTAAACTTTTCTTAAAAATCGACGATTTAGATTTAGCTTTATTAATATACTTGCAAAATGAGGAGTCGTCAGATGATGAAATTAAGTATTGGGAAATAGTTATTGATTGTGGAATGTAGTGATTTTATTTATACTTAATTACTAAAAATAGTTAAAATCACTAAATTTATTTTTAATTATGCGAAGCTTTTCGGCAATTACGCTGTTCGTGGATTATTATAAACTGTTCGTGGAATATTATGTTTTACGATCAAAATATATTAATTTACGAACAAATATTTAATAAACATTTAATTACATTAAATTACGAAAACGACATTTAATAAACGTTTTAATTACATTAAATTACGACAACGACATTTTAGAACAAATTAAAACGAGGAAGAAAAGACGAGCACGACATAAAACGAACGAACAGCGACACATCGACATATTATACAACGACCTCCATCTTATCTATAAAGGTTAACGACGAATTAACTACAACGCGTGACAATTATCAGTATTACCACGATGTAATTATAAAATAGTAGTATTCTAAATATAAGATTTAAATATTAATTTTAAACAGATAATTTAATCGTAACATACTCCCCCGGCTGAACTATTGTTCAGAGGTGGGTAAAATTATTAATGATGAAATTGGTCTCTTATAAATGGATCCTTTTAACTTTATGTCCACAACACGAACAATGCCATCTTTGCCTGGTCGTACAGCGACAACTATTGCCAGTGGCCATTGATATACCTTACAATTTGGTATTTTTACTAAAACAACTTGGCCAACATGTAAATTTTTGACAGTAGCCTTCCATTTTACTTTTTGTTGTAATTGGTTTAAATAATCCTTACTCCACAAATTCCAAAACGATGAGAGTCGTGTTTGCAACATCTGCAACCGCTTTGGTAAGGATACATCCAACAAATCAAACGAAGGCGCAAACAACAACGAGTCACCAATCAGGAAATGAGCTAGTGTTATAACTTCCTCATCATGTTGGTTCACTTGACCATAACAAAGTGGACGCGAATTCATGACAGCCTCGATCCGAGCGAACAATGTATTATACTCTTCGAACGTTAGAGCATTTCCTTTTGTAACATGAATCATGTATTTTTTAGCAGACTTCACCGCTGCCTCCCAAATACCACCAAAATGCGGAGCTGACGGTGGAATAAATTCCCAGCAAAACTCTTCTGAAGAGGCGAACTTTTTGACTTCATCTTCATTCAATTTAAAAAAATTGCGAGCTCCAACAAAATTGGTACCATTGTCCGAATAAATCTTTGATGGCTTTCCTCTTCGCGAAATAAACCGCTGTAATGCTTCCAAGAATTTATTTGTACTCAAATCCGAAACGATTTCAATATGAACGGCCTTTACAACGAAACACACAAAAATTGCGATATATATTTTGTACTGACGAGTAGTTCGATGTCCAACACATTTACATGCAAATGGTCCAGCAAAATCTACACCTGTGTTGGCAAATGGACGATCGATTCCGATTCTTGCGGCAGGTAACTGACCCATTATTTGTTGACTCGTGTGGGCTCTTAATCTGTTACAATGAACACAATTTTTAATAATGAGTTTGATCACATTTGTCAGACCACCGACAATCCAATGTTTTGCTTGAATGTGTGACGACAAAAATAAACGACCAGCGTGAAAGTATTTTTCATGTAAATGTCTTATATAGATCCGACAAAGATGTGATCGAGCATGCAAAATAATTGGATGTTTCTTCTCCATTGAAAACGACGAATTATGAATCCGACCGCCAACACGCAGAATGCCATCAACATCTAGAAACGGTGTCAATGATAGTAGTCTACTTTTCTTTTTCAATGGAAATTCATTTTTTAACCGATCAACATCTTCTGGAAACGACGATTGTTGTTCTAGACGAATAAGAACTGTTAACGCACGCTTAAATTCGTCATTGTCTATTACCAACGATTCAAATTTTATTGAAATTTTTGAACGATTGCCGAAGCGTAACATATATGCAACGACTCGAACCAACCGAGAGTACGACGAAAATTTATCAATAAAATTATATGTCACAGCAGTGTTGCACGTAATCTTTATCCTACGCCTTTCCAAAGCACTATGAACATCAAGATTCGGAATTCGATGTAACGAAAATGCATTTGACATCATCAAGAATTTGGGACCATGTACCCATGCCTTGTATGACAGAAAGTCATTACATTTCAATCCTCGAGTACCAATGTCAGCAATATTTTCAGCTGTAGGCACGTAATGCCAGCAACGAAAGGGTAATAATCTCGAGATTTTGGTAACACGATTAGCAACAAACGTCTTCCAATTTGTCGAAGGTGCCGACAGCCAACAAAGGACAACAGTTGAATCTGAAAATAAATAAACTTTTGAAATATCAATGTTCAAAATTTTCCGAACTTTATCAACCACTGTGGCTAACAACGCTGCAGCCAACAACTCCATCTTGGGTATAGTAAGTGGTCGTAATGGAGCAACACGAGTTTTCGAACAAACAAGTTGACACGTTACATTATCGAGGTGCCCAACTGTACGAAGGTAAATGACGCAACAAATTGCTTTACTACTAGCATCGCAAAATCCTATGATCTCGGACGATGGTGTCATTGAAAGAAGTCGAGGAACGACGAAAGATTCCAATTTACTTAAATCGACGATATAATCTGTAAAAAGCTCTGATAATTTTTCAGAAACTGAATCATCCCAGGATACACCTTCTTTCCACAATTCTTGTAAAAGCAATTTGCCATTAACTGTTATCGGAGATATTAATCCTAGAGGATCGAATGTGCGCGATATACAGGACAGCATTATCCTCTTTGTAAGCTTTGAACCAATTGGACAAGAATTTACATTTAATTTGATTTTAAAATTATCTTGATCAGGCAACCACGATATACCTAAAACCTGAATTTTTTGTTCAAAATCACGAGCATCATTATTTAACAACAAATTTGAATTTAACTTCTTCAAAAAATCTATCGAATTCGATGCATATTTTCTTAAATGAAATCCATGGTTTTCTAGCTTACTATGGATCACATTTTGTAAACGTATCATCTCGTCTACTGTTTTACCACCACATAATAAATCATCCATATAAAAATTGTCCGTTATTATTTTCGAAGCTACAGGATGTTTATCTTTTATTTCCTCAGCAATGACATTTAGACATTTCGTGGCTAGGAACGAAGCAGGAACGGTACCATATGTGAGCGTGTTTAATCGATACTCCTGGACAGCATCGGAAATATTTTCTCTCCATAATATCCTCTGCATATCCCTGTCATCTTCTGCAACCCATATCATTCGATACATTTTTTCTATATCTGCACAAAAACAGTAATTATACGAACGCCACGAAATCAATATATCAAATAAATCACGCTGTAGCACTGGACCGACCATCAATACATCATTTAATGACTTCTGATCCTTACTTTTTGATGATGCATTAAAAACTACACGAACCGGAGTAGTTAAACTATCCTTCCGAATAACTTCACGATGAGGAATATAGTAAACAGGCGAACTGACTGGGTTGACTCGTGACATGTGTCCGCTTGATAAATATTCCCGTAAAAAATTATTATAAAGAGATTTCACGTCTATTCCAAGTGTTCGTTCGATTCTAAACAAACTCGATAACGCTTTACTACGATTATTAGCGACCAAAGTTCGATCTGTGTTAAACGGCAATTTTACAACGAATTTTCCGTCTGGGGCTGTTGAATAATTATTTTCAAAATGCTCAACACATTTATCTTTCATCGGAATGTTCTTCTGTGAATTCTCATTCACGCATTCCATTTCCCAAAATTTATTTAGATTATTGTAAATGTCTTGTATGGTACAACAACCAGAAAAATTAATGTCATTTTTTTTGACGTACGACAAAGAACCAGAGACGATCCATCCGAATTTGGTTAGTCTAAGAGTTAGACCTTCGATACTTCTAGTTTCATTACAAAGACATTTTTCATAATATTCGGCACCCAGTAAAATGTCAACATTTCCAATAGCGATATTTTTTTGTGCAAGAGCTGGATCCGCCAATTTTAATCCTTTAATAACATCTTTACTTAATTTCATCTCATTTTCAACGAACGCGGTATATGCTATTGCTGAAGATGGAACGATATCCGCTTCTATTTCTAACGAAAAAGTCTGAACACGCGATTTTACTGTAATATTTACCGACGCGTTAATATTTACCGAACTACCGATTCCACGAACCGAAAAATTAGGTTTAAACGGCGAAATAGATAAACCATATTTTTTAACAAATGTGTCCGATACTAAAGTTGCTTGCGAACAACTATCTAATAAAATACGAGCGTTTCCGACCGTACCATTACATTCAAATTTAACGAGAGCCGACGGTAAAAGTATAAACTTATTTTTAATACTTCGTAAGCAAGATAACGACGATAATTCGCTTGAATTTACGGTTGTCTGATCAGTTACTAACGAATTATTATTACTTATTACGGAATTTGTTAAATGTTTGGATGCGGTTTCTAATTTAAGTGGAAAATGCAACAACGGATGATGATTTTTTCCACATTTACAACGATAATTTGATGTACATTGTTTCGCGATATGATTAGAAGCGAAACATATTAAACAAAGACGATTACTTTTTACATATTCGAATCTTTCATGGGGGGATTTATCTTTAAACTGTGTGCATTGATTTAAATAGTGATTTTTTAAACATAACGAGCATTTTACATTTATTGTAATAAACGATTTCTTTTCAAGTTGTTGTTTTTTATAATCTTTTAAATTTACCGAAAACGAATTGTGTTTATGCCTTTCTTCGATAACGAATGAACGAGATTGCAAAAATTTGCTTAATTCTTCATATTTCGGAAATGTTTTATTAGTTAAAATCGAATTTTCCCAATCTTTTTGTGTGTTATAATCTAATTTCGTACTAACTAAGTATGTAATAAACCGTGAAAAGGTATTTTCGATATTTTCACCGCATATTTTTAAACCCGACACGATAGAATTAGTTTGGTCAACAAGTTTTTGAACGCCAAATTCATTTTTTATTGATTGTAAATTAATCAAATTACGAAAATGAGTGCGTATAATCGACCGACGATTTTCATACCTTTCTAAAAATCTCGACCAAGCTTCTAAATAAGCTGTTTCATTTAATTCAAAATCTTTTACTATATTGTGTGCATCACCGATTAAAGATTGTTTTAAGTAATATAATTTTTGAACATTTGATAAATCATTATTATTGTGTATTAAATTTTCGAACAAATTTTTAAAATCATAAAAATTTTCTTCCTTACCGTTGTACTTGGGAACATCAATATCCTTTAATTTAGGTTTCATATTTACCGACGTTGTTTCTAGTAATGAACTGTACAATTTCTCGGACGAAATCGAATTTTGCAATGCTTTAATTTTTGCGCAGTAACTGGCATAAACCTTTCGCATCTGTGCATCGTCATCCAGTAGTTGTTCTTGCAATTGACGGTGTTCTTTATTATCTTCATCGAGTAATTGACAAATTTGCATTGATAATTCTTCACAATTCATATTATATTTACGAAAATTAGACATAAGCTCATCAGCTTTTAATAAATTTTCTGTGTTAACAGGATTATCTAAAATGTTACTAATTTCATCCTTATCTTTAAGTAAATTTATTTTAACGATGCGTTTAGTACGCTTAAGTTTATCCATATTTAACAATAACAAAATTAACAATCCGCACCGGAGGACCAAAAAATGTTCGTGGATTATTATAAACTGTTCGTGGAATATTATGTTTTACGATCAAAATATATTAATTTACGAACAAATATTTAATAAACATTTAATTACATTAAATTACGAAAACGACATTTAATAAACGTTTTAATTACATTAAATTACGACAACGACATTTTAGAACAAATTAAAACGAGGAAGAAAAGACGAGCACGACATAAAACGAACGAACAGCGACACATCGACATATTATACAACGACCTCCATCTTATCTATAAAGGTTAACGACGAATTAACTACAACGCGTGACAATTATCAGTATTACCACGATGTAATTATAAAATAGTAGTATTCTAAATATAAGATTTAAATATTAATTTTAAACAGATAATTTAATCGTAACATACGCCATTGTCAAGCTATATACAGTTAAAATTAATTAATATAAAATCATAACATATTAATTTAAAACTAAGTTTACAATTTTACACAAAAGCTTGACAATGGCGTAATTGCCGAAAAGCTTCGCATAATTAAAAATAAATTTAGTGATTTTAACTATTTTTAGTAATTAAGTATATTGGGAAATAGATAACATCTTTAAACGACGTAGTAAAAAAGATGTATACGAAATTTTAGTACGTCGTCATCTGCATAGTAATGAAGAAAAATTTTGTGAATACTTCACACCAGTACTGTTTGATTATGTTTTAAGCTACATAAAAGAAGATCTAACGGTAAAACCATATAACTGCCGCAAAAAAAAAATATGTGCTGAACAAAAGTTATGTATATTTTTAAAGTGAATATTCTAATTATCAAAAGTTCGATAAAATATTTTTTACCTAATATATTATTTGTAAGGTGCTGTTCAATGGCAGAACAACAATTTAAAACAATATTAGTTTAATGTTTTGTTTTTTAAATTGTGGGTACAGATATGTTTCATCTATTCTTTTTTTTCATTATTTATAATAAACCGTGTTTCACATTATTACTATAGCCGTTTTATCAATTTTTACACCAATTTCATGTCACGAGTTTTGCTTTAATTTGGTTTTCCGATAACCTTTATTTTTTTATATTATATAAAACATCATGATTTCTTACAAAATCGGTAAATATTTCGTCGTCATCGCTACTTAGTCATCCTATTTGAAAAATTTTTAGTACAAATAAAACCAGAATATTCTCTGGTTTATATCACCGTACTATGATAAAACGTTGATAACACCGTTCATCACCATAATAACGAGCGTTTTAAAAGCAACGTTGCCGCGATTTGACCGTTTTTTTTTTAATACAACTTTAATAGTTTAAGAAAACATCATCGTTTGTTTCCATTGTGAACGTTTTCATGACGTCGTTCAACGTATTTTTATCACGCATGAAAACGTCACCGTATTCCTAAGAAACCATAGCTTTGGGGAGAACTCTATACCACTAGACGACGCGTTAACATGGAATACCTATATGACTCGGCACCCACAAAAAGGACACAGATACTCTCGCACGTTCCAAATTATTAAGCTTTAGTAAAACTAAACCAATTAACCAATTAATGTATCTGACACGTTACGTTTATTGTGCCGTCATCACGATTTTTGAATCGGTAATAATGAGGTGATTTCTACGAAGATTTAAATCCAGTAGAATTGACAAGGCTTGTAGTACTGCTACACATTCTGCAGTAAATATTGATAATTTCTAGCATAATTTGTACATGTTACTAATGTTGAAAGCTGGAATGATCTTCGAGTTGACTTTGATAAATACCACTTATTAAGAAAATAGATAATTTTTGAAAATCCAATTGTGTGATGTAATATATATGTATATATATAATTATTATTATTAAATGATGTCTCCGTGTCGGAGGTAAGCAACTATTTACCTATGTATATTTTGTTGTGCAGCGTAAGTAGCGTACAAAGCAATCATAATATAAGTTTAGCGCAAATAAACACACACACCCGGGAGAACTGAGTGTAATCGCTTTGTTGTCACCGACACAAGGTAACCTGTTTTTGTAGTGTGCTATATTATTACTAGCGCGCATATGGTGTTGTCCGTGGTGGTTTTGCCTTCCACGCGATAATACTAATTGTAAACGTAAATTTTTTTAACGGTAAACGGTCGAAGCTATCGTCTAAGGAAATCTCTTGGTTATTTTAATAGTTTACATTATCCGCGAGTATTCTCTGATCCTTAGTTCAAGATTGCGCAAATAAGGGTTTTGTGTTGCTGAATAATAATAAATTAATCTAAATAATAAAAAAAAATATGCAATTTATAACTTTCAGCATCAATGCGCTGGCAATTCTTTGTATATTCGTTAATATCACTCGAAAGAGCGAGTCGAATTAATAAACATTTAGGCATCGTATTCGATAATAAATTAACTCTACAAGAACAATATATTTGTATGAAGTTACAAACAGATAAAAGATGGGTTACAAACATTTTGTACGTGCGGGAACACCTTACCATAATATCGAAGTACGAATATAAACTGTAAAAGAAAACGAAGCGTTAAATGCTGCAGGAAAAATAAAAACCTACCGCTACAAAAATAAATGAATTTTCTTAATTACTAACGATACGTGTTATTATTGTAACATGAGTTTAAATTGTTAAAATAAATCGCGTCTCGAGTTCTTAAATTAATGCTGTTTCATACGAAAGGTGGCATATGTGTCTGGTGTACTTAGTAAAATAGGTTAATACTAATAAATAAATTAATTATAATTTATTACTACATTAGGTTATGTTTAAGTCGTCTGTGTTTACATTTTCAAATACACGAAACAAAGTTGTCTCGAATCATAACTGGCAATTGAGGAAATGAGCTCGTTGTTGTGGTTTGAGCATTTATTGAAAAAGTCAGTGAAACTTGCTAGGAGCACACTATTTACATTGCCAAGAAGTTTAACTATATTTTTGATGATTTAAAACAAGTTTTGGGAGAATTGTAGATCATTTCATCATGTCAGACGATTTTTTTATTTCGATAGAAATGAACAGCGATGATTTAATTTTTGGAGAGAATCAAAATTTTGAAAAATTACATCTTAACCGGAAGTGCGCTATCTATGCCAACAATGCGAATCTTACCTCCGAAAGCGAGCGGTAGCGTCGATTCCTTCATTTAGAAATATAAAACATTTTATCTCCAGCGGAAAATAATTACCGATCAAAACTATAAAAATGTAATTTTTGAATAATTGAACGAATTATTTAATTATAAGTGAACGCGTTAATCATCGAAAAAACTCATGATACAAATCAAGAAAAATTCGTTAGTTAAATCTAACGAGCAGATTTTGACTACTAGTCACTTCCATCAAAATCGGGTTTTTTAACACGGTCGGGTTGATTAATAGGAAAAGAGAGAATATCATCTCTCTCTTTCCCCATTAATCATACTTCTAATTAATCTAAACTCATGTTTTAAACAACTAAATTAATAGATAAATTATAAAATAACTAAAAAAATAAATAAATTAACGATGAAAAAATTAAAACGTAGAAAACAGAATAACAGCCACGAGGACAATAATGGCGATTTGTTAAACGGTCTCAGGAACCGAAATATACAACACACAAAAGAAAATAGCAAATATAATAATTTTTTGAATAAAGCAACAACTTTATTACCTAATTATTTATTATAAAAAGTTCATTAAAAAGTAATTTTTAAAATACATGATTTCGCTTATTATTTTATTAAAATAATAATTTAAAAAAAAAAAAGCAATAACTATAATAATCTAATCGATACTACCGCTATAACGGGAAAACCTATTTCGTGTTTACCGTAAAAAATTTTAAAAAGGTGTAAAATACACTTTTATACGTCTGTGATTTTTCCCGTATAAACCATGTTCGTATTTTTTTTTTACGTAACGTTTCGAAAACACTGTTGTCATTATCAAACTGAAAGCGGTTATGAAAGTGTAGGTATATTTATAGGATTATGCTTAGAAGAGAGCAATCTTGTGAGATGGTCAAAACATGTTCGTTACCGCGGGGTAGTCTTGGATAACAGACTAAATTTTTCCGAACATGTCAGTTATGCAGGAGTATATCTGCCATATATCCACTAATCAACAGAAAATCATTTCTTAACGTTAATAATAAATTAATTCTGTATGAAACACTTATACGTCCCGTAATGACGTAGTCCAACTTGAAGTTTTATTTCAAATACAAATTTTAACAAATTAAACAAATTACAAGTATTTCAAAATAGGTGTCTCAGATTTGTACTAAATGTCCCCAGATATTACAAAATCGTTGACACGCATACTAAAACATGCCTTATATTAAGGATCGTATTTTAAATTTAACGCGTAAGTTCTGTGACGACTAGTCCACGATAATCATTTAATTTCTACCATTGATAATTACGATTAACTCCAATTTATGTATATTAAATATAAACATAGGAAACTCAAACATAACCTGTTGTAACGTTTCACGGCGCTTATTTTAAATATTCCTTCTATATTTACTTAATGTCTAACGTGTTTTTCTCTTGTTTTATTATTATTATCTTAACTTTTTGTTTTTTGCTGTACAGTTTTTTTAAATTATTTTTTGCTGTCGTTATAAGTATAAATGTTTCTTTTATTTGTTACGGGTCTTTGTATTATTTCTGTTGTACGGCGAGCCATGACGTTAATTTAAAATTTTTATTTTTGACTATTCTCTGTAAATTATGTTGAAATATATACGTTGTTGTTGTTGGCTTAATGTTGTCCAGATGTTTTGATAAACATGCGCCCTGCTGTTGTTTATCAATGTTTGTATCATCATGCGTGGGAACGGAGTTGTTTACTGGACTAACAGTTGGTTTTATTATAACTTGTTTTTTTTTCTAATTGGGGCAATGACCGGCAGCCAGGTTGAATTAAGCTGGTAACCTTCTTCTTCCTTAAAATTATTTGGATGCTTAAAAATTTCAATTGCTTCATGAACAATTCTAGAGCTATATTTTTCCATTTTTGATAAAATTTAAAAATCGTCACATTGTATTTCATGATTCCCTGGACACTGATGCAAAAAGCCACTACAAACGGATTCTTATGATTGCAATCGGCTTTGCGTTCTTTAATCTTTGATTAAAGTTTCTGCCAATCTGTCTAATGTAGCTAAGCCCGCATGAGCAAGGAATTTTATATACACCAGCCATATGTCCTTTGGTGATTGATACTTGACGCTTTTTAAATATTGTTTTATTTATTTTTTACATGTGCCAAACACTGGTCTAACTTATTCTGTCTGTGGTGCATTTTATATAACTAAGCAAACTCTTCTTTGTTACTAGAATTTTCTTTTTTTTTTCTTCGAATTTTTGAATTGCATTCCTTTTTGTCAAAACCATTAATAATCATAGCTTCTTTTATAGTTTCCATTCCTTTCTTCAAGGTAGTACCGTTTGACATAGTTTTGGCTCTGTGTAACAAAGTCTTGTAGACCCCCTATTTTTTGACGCGGATAGTGGTGCGAATGGTTGCCCACATACGTATTCGTGTGTGTAGCTTTTCGAAACACAGAGGTAGATAATTTTCCGCATGTAGTCCGCTCCACTAACAAGTGTCTAATAACATTATTTTCTTCTTCCATTTTGAACTTTATGTTACTGTGAAACATATTCAAATCCATCAAAATTTCATCCAGCTGTTCATCACCAAGCTGCCAAATCACGAATGTGTCATGCATATACCGAAGCTAGCATTTAATAGACCATTTTTTTATTATTTTATTCTCCAAATATTCCCTGAATGTATAATCTCGAGCACATTGCCATGCAATCGGTTTGTTTATAGATTTTATTGTCGAAAGTAAATTTTAAAATTGTTATTTACGAAATTTAATTCGCATATCTATATTTAGCCACTTAAAATTTAATTCATTATTTTTCGATGGTGTTATGATCTACAATCCAGCCCGTTTTTTCTCATAGGTTGATGATTCACAGGCTATGCCTTGAAACGGCTGACCGGAATAATTTTTTTAACGAGCAGTCGAACCAGCAGCGTAAGTCCCTTATCCACGAATTCTGTGGCCGGCGAACAGATCTCTTTCCCATCATCTTTTCTTGAATGATTAATCTTAATATTCGTATTTATGTCTGCGCATCAAACGTCCTAAATATTTCCGTTTTCTTTCCTTCACGACGTTGATCAATACGTCGGGTTGCTTATCGAGTCTATTGAGCACCTCTTTATTAGTGACTTTTTCTATCCGTGAGGTACGTAACATGCGACGATGTATATAAAGTTCAAACGCCTGTATACGGTTCTTCGCGTCTATTGTCCATGCTTCGCATCCTTAATACCAAACTGAAAATATGTGGGATTGTGCCAAGATATTTAATTGATGGTACTCGCTGGATTTGCTCCCCCATTAATTTTCAATACACATTTCGTCGGTTTCTTTCCAAAAATCAGCACCTTTGTGTTAGCGACGTTAATTAGAATCCCATCTTTACCGCTGTGGTTTATTTTATTCATTAGTTTTTGTAAATATTCTTGGCTGCTTGATAAAACATGACTGTCATATCTTATATTGTTGATTACCGTACCGTTTATTGTGATTCTAATGTTTTCTTTTTCTAACGCTTTCATTATTGATTTATTTTGCTTTATATCAACCTGTATTAATAACGTGTAAACTTCTTAATTTTTATTCAGATTTCAGGGAATACGTCTAATGAAATCTATGTTCTATACACCAATGGATCCCAGCAACATGTATTTATATATATATGTGTGTGTGTGTGTTTGTACGTATAGGTGGGTGTATGCACTTAAAACAGTATTCTATTGTACATTCCAGTTTTATAAATGAAAATGTCGAAATCGTTATTAAACTAGAAAGCAACGAAATAATAATAATAATAATAATAATAAAATTAAATAGAAAACGTTTCTTACAGTTAGTTCGAGTAAGTTTCAACGGAGAAAAAGCTATTTTGTAAAGTTTCAGTTGATAATTTATCCAGAAATATCTAACGTACGTTCTTAATGTTTCCCTATCGCGTTAGCGGTATCATTCGTTTTCTTAAAACTAGTCAACTCCAATATACATAAATCATCAAACCGCTAATCTTGCTCCGTCTCGTATCTTTCTTGCAGGACCTTCGTTTTAAAACTTCCAAGAAGACGTACGAGTGCAATGTATAAATAGTCGAGTTGATTTCAATCTATACTTAAAATGGGTTAGACCTTTTATTTACTCTACACAAGACAAATCCAGATGAGGAAATATTTCTTTCTCACTGGTTCTGAATGCGTTTAATTTTGTTCGCGGATGAGTGAAATTTACTTCATAGGCGAATGCTGTTTTCGATTAGATTCCTTAAAAATATTCGAAATCGTACTCAAAAATCCGTCATAATGATTTCTAATCGTGTGTGGGTCTCCATTATTAAATAATTTGCGGCGAAAAAATATTTGTCGGAATAATTAAGAAAAATTTTTAAATTTCGAACGAGAAAAATTTATATATATATATCGTGATACATATATAAGAAAATAGGGTCAATATATTACCATACCTCTGAATTGGATTTATTACGAACCAAAATATATTAAACTCTATCGCAGATTTTTAAGACGCTTATCGGTTATGACCGTGTGGTGTACAAATTCTAAAACATATACCGCGATAAATTGTTACGCTCCAATCAATACAACGGTAATCGAAAAAATCCTGAAAAAGTTACAAAAATTCGGAGAACTTTTGAAACATATGAAATGTCAAAAATTCCCACGAGTACTGTTATAATATTATTAGGGGGACTTTAATACACAAGTCGGTAAAGAAAGGAAATATACACCGTAAGCGAATATCCAGCGCATATAAATAGAAATGGTGAAAGATTGATAGATATATGCCAAGGTTTTCATCTTAAATTAATGTCAACAAATTTTTAAAACCAAAAAATGCAGATCTCCAAATTAAAATTTAGGAGAATTTCAGATTGACCATGTGACTCATCTCGCTATAATCGTAGGGAAATCACGAATTTCAAATGTTAGTAAAGGAGCAAACATCGAAACGGATCATTAATTAAATTAAAATTTATTCCACAAAATAAAATAATTAGTCGAAGATTAAAATTACCAAAAGTAGATAGACAAATTTTGATGTCTAAAAACGGAGAGTTCCAGGAAAAGTTGAAGGACATACAAAATGAAGATTAGGATGCGATTAGAATTAAACCAGTGAACACAACATTTAAGATAGAGCCGTTCGACAAAAATAATAAACGTAAATAGTGGAATGAAATTTACGAACAAGCTTTAGAAAAGAGGAGCCAAAAAATGGCATTCAAGAAAAAATAACGGATTATGTAAATTTTGAAAATCAAACGCCGGAAACAGCTAGGATTATAAGAGAAGTCAAACGAAATTATATAAAAGATCAGTAAATAGAGCTTGAAAAATAATATAAAATCATTTTATCAAACTTTTAAGAATGATATAATAAAATATCAAACACCCCCCCAGTTTGTACCTCAAAAATGAAGAAAGAAAACTTGTTGTTAATAATCGCGATAACTGTTAAGTACTGGCGAGATATTTTGACAGACTACTAAATAATCGAGCGAGTCGTTTCAGAAAAAATGCAAATTATAAGTTTCCGAACTCAATATTACCAGATATACATGAAATACAAATTAGTAAGGAGTTGAAAAACAATGAAATAGCAGGAGAGGACGCTATAATTACAAAAATGTAGAAGAATGAAGAATGCAGATCCGAAGATAATCTAAATACTATAAAAAATAACGAAATATGACGATCAGAAAAATGTACTCGATGATTAGAAAATGGCGTTAATTCATTCACTTCATAAAAAGTCCACTTGCCCAGAATAGATACTGAATTTGATTAATGAAATACAGAAAGTTGAAACGCAAAAACGTAGTCTTAAATTTTGTCGATTTTTATAATTCTGGAGATAGAGAATATTATTGAACATATTAAAAGAATTGGGTGTAGCTAATAAATTTATTGCCCTCATTAATAGTAAAGATTGACGAACACTGTATTAAAAAAATTAAATTCTTAGGAGAAGTAACCATTTAAAATAAGAACAGGAGTAAAACAAGGCGATGGATTATCTTCATCACTATTCAATTATGTTCCGGAAAAGATAGCGTGAGAATGTAGAGTTAGAACAGATGAAGAAGGTATTCAGAAGATTATGTTTTTTATTCCCCATCCCCATTCCGGACATTTCGCCGGTGGGGAAAGTTTATTGCTTAATAACTAGGTTCAATATTGTAGAGGGGTGGAGGTCTAGAGTGCTAAAATGAAAAATTATAATTATATAGAAAAGCGCAAATGTATCTGAAAATAAAACAAAAACATGGTGTGTGTATAGTAGTCCTCTGCCAAGTGTACTTAATATCTAGGATGGTGACGGGATGAACTACACGGTTCCGTCATCCACCATGTGTGTATGTGTGTGCAAAGGTGAATTTGTGAGAATGCGTGATAGAAATTAGAACAATGAATTTAAAATATACTTATTGCTAACAAATTTGTACATCTTATATTATTGAAGTGCAAATAAAATTATAAAGAAAACTTCTTCGTAAACAAAACAAAATAAATCTTATAAAATAAATACGTACAATTTTTTACAAAGAAAAACAACATAAGTATATGGAATTACAATTATTTTCTTTTTTTTTAAATAATATTCATACTTATAAAAATAAATAACAAAATCGTTATTAATAATAGAGAGGGAATTACATTAATAGTTATAAAAAACAAAACAAACTTAAGTTATATAACAAAACTAGTGTAGGCGTGTAGTGTATATTGTGTGAGGAGTGCATATGTAGGCAGTCATTGAGAAGCATAGACAACACGATTGTTGCGGTTTTACGTTTGAATTAAGTGTTAAAGTAAAATAATTTACTATTGTCCGGATTTAAACTTCTTACACATGGCAGACTCCACATACAACAGGAGATTTTTGTTAGATTTATTAATGACCATCGGTTCTGTGGACTTAATTCTGAATTGAGACCGAAGTTTGGAGAAATAATGGCAGTGATGTAATAAATGTTCAATGTCATCGACTGCACCAGAGGTACACAAGGTGCAACGAGGGTTACTTATAAGATGAACCTATGTAAATAGGAACCACATTTTCCATGCCCTGAGAGCACCTGCGCATCATAAAAATTAATGTTTCAATTTTTCAATTTCATTCGATCGGAAACTTTCGGAAAAAATAGGTCATTCTTCCAGTTTTACATCTACCCCACCTCTGTTTTTAATGATTTTTTTAGAATTTTAATATTATGATTGTTCCCTAAGCTAGAGGTTTCAACATTTCAGAACTGGAAACTTCCTACACAGGAAATATCCCCAACCACCCTGTATTCAGAGATGATTGAGGAACCCGTGACAAGAAGATCCAGTGGAAGAATGTTAGGGCAAAAACACACTTAGCGGTTTGACCGCCCCGTTTATCGAGTCGGTTTTAAATGCGTAAAACACATTCGTCGGTTTTCTAGCGTTTTTAAAGCGGTAACCGCCTGTCGGTTTCTTGGCGTTTTATATATTTACCAGGAAAAACGGAATATAAAATGAACGAATACAAAAACAAAAACCGCTTTGAAAAACGCCGTGTTTGGTTTAATACATCTGAATGAATACAAACGAGAAACGCTTCTAATGTATAAAACGCCGCGTTTCACGCCAGACAATCACAAAACGCGTCGGTTTTAAAACCGACAGGCGGTTTCGTCGCTGTGTGTGTTTACACCATAAGAAACGTATTTATCTGAAACCGACTCGGTTTTACTTTCGGGAAACGCTTCGGTCGAAACCGCTTAATGTGTTTTAGCCCTTAGAGATAACATTGGCAGCAGCCGTGGGGCAGGTTCGATATAGAAATGAAACATTTAAAAGACATTTCCTCCGGTGCCGGTTAACAAGATTAATGGTTCTTTTATATATATATATATATATATATATATATATATATATATATATATATATATATATGAGAGAGCCATACCTGTACCGAGACTTAATAAATCCCTTATAAAGGATGACCCTCTTCCTATATCGCAGACCGAAAGTGTTAGGTTGAAAGCGTCTAAGTTTGTTATAGACACTATCACATTTACCACGGATATACCCCACATGTGGTAGGAAGGTAAGTCTATAATCCAGGATAAGACCTAGATATTTCAACTGTTTAGTATAAGGAATTGGTTCGCCAGATATTATCCTAAGATCTTTTACTTTCTTTAATATTCTCTGGTCACAATAAGTTCACATTTGGGAGCAGAGAAAGCAAGACCTAATTTGTTAACTTGTAGACATACAAGTTCAATTAATTTGAAATCAGAATGCCTATCAATACTGAAGGAGATGCATAAGTCGTCTGCGTAGGAGAAAAGCTCAATACATTTGTTCGTATAAGAAATGAATTTATCTATTTGAGAATGAAACACGAGAATAGAGAATATTGCAGGGTGTGGGTCCTAGGACAGAGCACTGAGGAACACCACACTGTAATCTTCTGTCGGCGATAGAGTCGTTAATGTTAAGAATCGCATATCTCTTTTGGAAATAATTAATAATTACGTTATTGATGAAAGGGTTAATATTAAATTGTTTTAAAATAGCAATGATTGCTGACCACCTACTGCTATCAAAAGCTCCATTAACATCAAAGGAGATGACAACTGCAGAATGGCTAGCAGTCAGTTGTGTTTTGATTCCAGGCACCAGCTTGTAGAAGGCAAGAAGATTAGATTAGGAAGTAACACAAATAACGTAGAAATCGATCGTTTAGCTTTTGCAGATGATTTAACGATTTTGTCAGACAATATGAAAGACGCAGTAAAATAAGTAAATATTTTAAAAGAAGAAGCCGAAAAGGTAGGATTACAAATTTCTTTTGAAAAAACGAAGTATATAACTAACATCAGAGAAGTTCCGAATGAGAACAGAATAGGAAAAAGTTCAAAGAGTAACAAAATTCAATTTTTTTTTTTTATGGTGGTGGTAAATGATACTATACGAATATAGAAAGAGCGAGGAAAATGGATACCTCATTTAGTAGAAATTAAGAAAGACTTGAAATAAAGATAGAAGAAGAAACAATTCGAAATAAACGAGTATTTCGGAAAGAATAGAAAATTTTGGAAGTTTTAAAGAAAAACGAAAGAAGAAAACATATGTACGGATGAAAGAAAGAGGGTGAAGAAATATCGATTGAAGAGGACTATCGTGCGCAAATTATTTTACGTGGTCCCCCGATGGCCAAATTCGATACAAATATATACATGTATACATTTATATACTGTTAACATGTGACTAACATTTTTTAAATACGGTTTTTTTACAATTTCGATAGAAAACTGGGAGAAAAATTATTCTACACGACTTTATATTTTTATTTAAATACGTTTAACTTGTAAAAAAATTATACATATTAACGCATGCCGAGTAGCCGAGATCTCAACGCGTTAATTTGCAAAGGAAAAATCGCTTACATTTTTAGTAGTTTTGTAACACTTTGAGCCCGAAGCCACATTTTGAACCTTGATGGTAACAAACACATGTCAGTCAATTATAACTGACGAGTATGCTTGTGATAAAAGATTCGATGTCAGTCATTTCTGACCGACACCTACTTGTAACTTTGTAACTATTTTGATTAGAAGTTAAGTTTTCGTTTTTGAAACTAATAAAAAGGATGTTTTGTTTGCGATGTAAAAAAAGAATTATTTGTATATGACTGACACTTTTACATAAGATTTTTTGGTTTCTAATTAACGTAAAATAATTTCGAGTGTATCGAATGGTTAATATAACGGTATTGAATAATGAAAGTTTCAGATGAAAACTTTATACTTTCAAATATAAACACATGCCCGATAACAGACAAATGACTGACACTTGTTTTTTTTTTTAGGTATTATTCCGTTTCTAAAATAAATAGAAAATTTTTAACCCTTTCAGTCACAATGTCCTCTATATGGTACGTAAAATTTTAATGCTAACAAAAATTTTTATTTCCCGGTCGACGTGAAATATCCCAACTTTTAAAATATTTATATAAATGCATTGAGAATTATCTAGGATTCATAGAGGCGGTATTGTATAATAAACACCTGTGACGAATTGACAATTTTGTATGGAAATTTTATAATGTATGACTGAAAGGGTTAAGTTAATCACAGTGATTAGAAAGTGATAGTGAAAATCAAAAATTAGCGTGTTATCACATTTATACAAAGCAATCGAATTGGCTGACGGTAATGGACAGCGTCAGTCATATATGTCTGACACGGGGGATAAAAGTGTTATTTGTATTAACGTAAACTTATAGTTTTACAATAAGGTTGTTCTCATTGTATAATTTTATTATTTAAAAAAAAAAAAGCAAAAAAACAACTGAATTATCTCACATAAATTATAAATGGGCGCATGTATGTATAAAATTTAAACCTTAATAAACGTACAATAAATCAAAAAGAACGTGGAACTATGTCGGTTAGCATATTACAATGATGGTGGTGTCGAAACAGATATACTTACGTTTGTAATTTAATTGGTATAATAATGATCTTCTTTGGTCGCCCGGATATCTGACGTAATTATAGAAATTGTTTCGTATATATATCATATAGAAAAATTAGAAGAATTTAAAAAACCAACTATTTATATCGTATCGCAATACATTTAATGAACACATTCTACTACTAGTTTCACCGACTAACAACGTCGTCAAAATGGAGTGATAAACGTTAAAAGATAAACTCAACCTTCGGCGAGGGGGTAACCGGTCTAGCTTATGGAATTTGTTATGATCATTCGCATCTGCAGGGAGAAGTTTGAAAAGCTTTCGTTTACTTCTAGAAAGCATTCGATGACCTGGTTGTTCGTGCAAACGCGTAAGATTTGAAAATTAGCACCAGGGACCATTAGCAGAATTTTTTCGTTGAAAACCGTGTCAGAATTGGCGACGTTTCGGAGATACTTGCAATCCTCGTTTTCAAACCAAACTAAATTGCAAGTATCTATAAAACGCCAACAGTGACAAATTCTAACGCGGTTTTCAAATATGCAATCCTCACTTTCAAACCAGACTGCAAGTATCTATAAAACGTCACCAGTGACAAATTCTAATGTGGTTTTCAAATTTAACGATTAGATGATAACAGCCAGGAAAGTTTCAGTTGTCCGAAAAATTGATTAGTTAATGTTCTTCGTGGAGAAGCGGTATAATTAACTTGCTCGATGAAATTAATCGTGTACTCTAGAAATAAAAATATCTTATTTCGAATTTTCTAATTGAATTTTTTATCGAAACCAAATAATAATACGATCCGTGAATTTAGTCAACCAGAATATATAAATAGAAAATTCATATCGGAAAATTAGCCTCGAAACGGTTCGCAGTTATATTAAATAAATTTTATTTAGAGCAACAAATGACGGATTAACGTATCGATATTTTCCTATTTCAAATGGACTCGATAATAATCGTTCCGAATTTTTATAACGCCTAATTTATTATATGGCACTTTTTAAAAAATGTCTAATTCGGCATAATAGAAAACTGTATAGCGTGTAATTATGCCGGTACGGTGATATCCTTCGAAAAGAAGTAATTGCAGCGGGGATAATTTTAGATTGTAACAGAATTAGTAAACAGCGAATATAACGAATTTAATTATTTAGCCATCGTCGAAGAAATAAGAAATAAGAAACATTATAATTTTCTATATTAAGAAGATAACGTTAATTTAATTCAGATATTAACGTTAAATTTAAAATTATAGATATTTGAGAGAGAATGTATAAGTAAAAAAAGATTGTAAACGGTGTTTATATAAAGTTAATCGAATTGTCACCTTAAATTTTCATAACGTAAATCGTTGTAATTATTAAATAATTTGAATATTGCGAAAAAGAAAAACAAAATTATCCTCGAAATGTGTCTAGTTCAAAGCGAATACGTTTATTTATTAATTGTTTTTTTTTTTTACATTTTTTATCGATTTTTTTTCAATCTATTGATTGGTTGATTAATGGAACAAATCAAATAAAAGCCGCAGTTTTTTCTTCCATTCCTCTCTTCTTCTTCTTTTAATTCTTGATAGTTCTTTGTTCACATATCCTCCATAACTTGTTCCATGAATCTTCTTCCCGGTCTTCCTCTTGTACGTTTTCCGTCGAATTTTCCTTCTATTAATTCTGTCAGTAACGTATTATGCCGTAACACATGTCCAATCCATCTATTTCTTCGTTGAGAGATAGTTTTCATAATATGTTTTACTTCCTTAATCCGGTTATAAACTTCTTCATTTGTAATCTTTTCCGTCAACTTTATTTTAAGCACTCTTCGCCGACACCAGGTTTCAAAAGCCTCCATCTTTGCGATGTCTATTTTCCGCAATGTCTCAGCACCGTAGAGACAAACCGACCACACAAATGTTTTTACAAAATTTTTTGTTTCGGCTAAATCTAGTTTTTTTTTTTATGTTAACAATTTTCTTTTCTTGTTGAATGCTGCTTTTGCTATTTTGACACCTCATCTCTGTTGAACATTTTTCATTCCATTGAATTACCTAAATACATGAAACTTTCCGTCTGATCTATTTTTTCCGATTTAATGGTAATTGCTGAGTTAATTTTTGTTTTGTAGCACACCATTATTTTTGTTTTCTTTTTGTGAATGTTCACGTTATACTTGTTCAGAAGGTTATCTACTACATTTAAAATATGTATTAGTCCTTTTCCACTTTCTGCTACTATGGCAATATCGTCGGCATATCTTATCATATTTATTTCTTTTCCATTTATCTTAATTGCTTTACAATCCGTTTTATGTAATTCTTTAATAGCGTGTTCCATGTATAAGTTAAACAAGAGCGCGTGTCGATATCTCGGTTCTGTCGACTTCATTTTAATTGTACGGGTTTTAGAATATTGCAAAATCGGTTTCTCAATTTTTTTTTCCTCGCGAATAAATTATAAAAATAATTATCGCGGCGTAATGTTTTAAAATAAAAGTTTTCCCAAACTCCCTACAACATTTCGAATACGACTGATGAATATTCATCGACGATAATACGTTCCGAGTAACGTATACGGTAGAAACGATTGAAACGAACGGTTAGTTATCGCTCCCGAGTAACGAATACGGTAGAAATTGTTGAAAAGAACGGTTAGTTATCGCTCCATTTGAAAATATACAAAATAAATACGTTTTATATTTAAACGACTACATCTGTGAGATCCATGTTGGCAGTAACTCGTTATTTCTATAATGACTTCGCTTTCTTAATTTACTATTATATATATATATATATATATATATATGTGTGTGTGTGTGTGTTTATATTTAAAAAAATATATATTTGAATTTAAATTACAAATGCGTCGAGATTATTTCGATTATCGAAAATGAACTTTTGCTTCTCGTTGGTACATTTTTACGTCATCAGCATCATCAATATTTAAGAGCATGTTCTTGTTGTTTGTAGCTAGCCAATCCTGTTCTTCCAATCCTTCTTTTTTGTTCTTCCTCTCTTTATTTCTTTTACTTAATCCATTCATGTTATTCTAGGTCTTCCCATTTTTCTTCTTTCCAATTTTCTTTCTATTATGACCGCCATGAATGCGTTACGCCGCATATGCGTTCTAGATTTTGTTGTATTGTTTCCAGTAGTTTCCTTTTTTTAATTACTATTTCCGAAAACCTCTGAATTCGTTTTCTTCTGCGTCCGTGATATCTTCATCATTTGTCGCCAATTCCGCATGTCGAAGGCTTCCAAGTTTTCTTTTAGGTTTTTCGTTAGCATCCACGCTTCGTAATAATATATTCCGTGTGTACGAATTCAAAAGTTTTTTCCGTATTTTTATTTTCACGTTTTTATTAAATAAATATCTTCTTTTCACGAACGCTTGTTTCGCTATTACAGTATCGCTTCTTCCTGTATTCGTTATTATACTATCGAAATATTTGTTTTACTTACTCTTAGGTCTTGTTTTCTAACATCGAGTTTATACTAGAGCAGTACATTAGAAATTTAAAATTAATTAATTAAAATATAAAATTTTAAAACACAATAATAATAGTAATAATAATAATAGTAATAATAAATAATATATGTTCATTTGATGTGGATATAATGCGTCGTACTTGACAATTGATCTGTCGATAAGGAGCCGAAAATTAATAATAATAGTATTATGTGTATATATACGTGTAGCATTATATACTAGTCTATACCGGAATCAGACACATTTTCTATCTGTTATTGACTAGTGGGAAATTTGTTACGCATAATATACTCATAGTTACATATATAGAAAAGTTCTAGCTAATAGCCAGCCTACTTATTATTCCCGGCCATTCTTAAAGAATCGCGTTCGTAATTCGGAGCTAGACTCGTTAAAGTTAGAATAGATTCATCGTTACGTCTAGATAGTAAAGATACGAATATATGAATTTAAATATTTAAAAAAAATAATAATAATATAATAATAATAATAAACTCGTAAGAATGTATGAAAAAAGTAAATAGCGGGGTAGAAACTTTAGTAGACGGTCGAATTTTATTTTGTGTAATTTTTAAGTATAAAATTTCTAGTCAAATTCGAGAACAAACTTCTAGTCGTCAGCGCGTATTTATTTTTTTGTATATTAGTAATTTGCATCATCATCATCGTCATCGTCGTATTATACGTAACCGAACGTCGTGATTAGCTATTGTACGTTTATTTTTACATACAAATACAAAGTGAGCTAGCATTCAGGGCACTATTTATATGCGATGCAGATGAGCGCGCATATGATGTTATACGGAGTGGGATGCCACTGCCTTCTCCGTAATAATTAAGAATTATTGACGGGATAAGTAAATGTATTTTTTTTTTTTTTTTGTATTTAGAGGGTATGCTCGTGAACATTGGTTATGTGCAAGTGCACAGGGGGGCGTCACGTATTCTGATTATGTGTACGGATGTGCACTGAACATGCTTTGTAAAAAAATTTATACAAATATACGTTTTGTTTTTTTTTTAAAGAAATCTAGATACAGTAATTTTCACAGGACCATATCACTTGAACCATTAGTGGTAACCTTGAGGTAAGAGAATAAAAAACAGTGTATTTTTTCTCTTACCTCAAGATTACTACTAATCGTTCAAAATATCATTCAAACGTACGAACACGTACGAAATATCCCAACATGTTAGGATCGAATTCGAATGCCGGATCTATAAGCACGTCTACGTGCGACAACTCGCGTCCAGTGTGAGCGCTCCCAACCATTTCAAAGAATTGGTATCGTTCGTACGTTTTCATTCGCAACGAAAACGGATACAATGTGAGCTGGGCCTAATAATTTTATTTGTTTCGCACGTGATAAATTTTTCACACGTATGAGTGTTTTTTTCCTTCCCGATTTTTATTTATGTAAAAAACATCTATAAGAATAATTAAGTTTAAAAGATTATTTTCTTATTAAATAAATATGAAATAAGAACGTTCGGCTACCGGGATAGTGGCCCGCTTATATTCACGCGAGCTGCACACGACGGAGAATACAAATCGTAAATATAAATATATCTGAAAATAAAATATTGAATTATCCTAAATTGCGACAACGTGGCGTCAACAACGGAATGAAATGACATTATTATTCTATTTCGTTATGATTTGGAAACCATTATGTGGAACATTATACTTATTATTATTGCAATGGAACAAATAAATATTATAAATATTAATTTATTTGTTCCATTGCGTTCGAAATGTTGCGTTATCCTCGTTTACGTCGTATTAAAATATACACAATTTGTAAAAAATATTAAAGGAAAATAATATAAAGTGTAAAAGAAAACTTTTATTTATATGTACAATATTGCAAAAAAAAAAAAAAAACCAGCGAAATTAAAAAAAGGTTATTTATAAAATAATCCCATAATGAATATGCAATAAGATTTAAAGATAATTTAAATTCACATATGAACAGAAATTAATATTTGGACCATATCGTAAGTAATTAAAACGCGAAATAAATATAATACGAACAAAAATTATAAAAGATTTATTATAAAAAAAAGAAAACTGCTAACAAAAAAAAAATGAAAATATAATAAAAAGAGACAAAAATAATTTATTAACTTCGACGAAGAATTAGTTTTAAGAAGTTATAAAGATATTCAATTGTAATGTTAGAAAGTTTTCATTTTCCGTCTAGCGTAATTGTTTCTGTATAAATTTTATATTGCCGATTTGTCGATTGAGTTGTTTACCACATTCACTATCGGATTATTTTATAAATAAATTTTTTTGGCATAGCTATTTTTTGTAATATTGTACATGTATTTTTTTCGCATTTTCTTTCTCTTCCTTTCATGTAATAAATTGTATATGTTTTTATATTTTATTTTTTATGTCCACTCGATAACGGCTTAATAGCCTGAAAGCTTGTGTGGTCTTTTTATATACAAATTTATAGTGATTTTAACTACTATATTTTTTAGAAATTACCACATTGTTCTTATTATATAAGGTGACCACGGGCAGTTTTGTTTCTTGAATAGCGCAGTTGGTAACGCTGCTACAACGAAAACCGCGTACTCCACGTTTAGTGTACACACTAGAAATTCGTTTTCGTCCAGTTTTCAAAAATTCAGCGTCCTATGCTCGAAAATGTTGTAAAAAGACGGAATGAACGTATTTTTGCGAAACGATGTTGTGTTCCGTAAATGATTTTAAGCTAATCTCTCGTTTTCCTATTTTTAAATAAAATATCATTCAAAAATTTTGGTCGTGTAAATTTTTAAGCTATTCGAAAAACAACAAAACCGTTCGTCTTCTCTGGGTCATCCTATAGTTATAAATACATTTATATATAATGTATGTATGTTTCTTCCGTACGGTTAAAAACAATTGGAATCTCATTATACCTATACGGTCTATTTTAATAGTCTACTAGTTGTCGGTTTTACCAAATTATATTTCCAATTCCGTATTTTCCAGAAATATTTCTGATTGACCGCCGTTTCGCTTATTTGGTTTGGCATCATCTCGTACTGATCGAACGTCTTTGTCATGGTGCATACCTGTCGCGCGCGCACGCACACACACACATATATATATATATATATTTCTAAGCAATTACGAAATAACTGAATTATTCCCTCATTCGTTATCTAACGTAATAATATCGATATTAATAACGATAATAGTAATATTAATATTACTCTGGTAATTATGAATTTTCTAATCACCATCTGTCGCAAATTTATCCACCGTCCTTTTCGACGCAAACGAGACCGAAATGTCGTTTCCGCCGAAGCCGTTAATTGTTTAAAGACGACCGTAATTTCTAATCGCTTAGATGACGATTTGATCGTTTGTTACTTAAAGTATCTAAGTACCGTAAATCGGGACGTCTTATTTATTCATCCAGACGTATGCGCTCGTTTAGTGTCCACCGAACAGGACAAAATTCCGAATCTAATTAATGTACACTCCGTAAATTCGTATCGGCTAACGATTTTTCTTCTAAACTGGAAACAATCCGATTTAAATATAATGATCGGACGTAATAAGATTAATAACAATAATAATAAGAATAATAATGATAATAACTACGGAGATTGGACATTCATATTATACGATCCTAATCGTCGGGAATATTTACATTACGAATATAAGAACAGAGATCGTTATAGAAATCGTCCGAAAGTCTACTGTCGCAAGTTGGCTAAATATTTAGGAGCGTACAAATTCGTCAGCGTACCGTATACGAAGAGGACCGATAATTCGTGCCCGGACGCGTTAGCGAATTTCGATAGCGCTTTATACGCTTTGGAAAATATTCTGAAAGTGCTTTACATCAAATCGATCATTCGTCTGACCGAATATCATCAAGGTCGACCATCTAGTCGTTTCAATTATAGCGACGTAGCGGCGTTATACTGTACATCAGAGAAAGTTTGGAAAGAAGTTACGAATACGTACATTCTCAGAAACTTTTAAATACATGCATATATATATATATAATATGCGTGCAGTCGTAAGTATATATATATATATATATATATATATATATATATATATATATATATATATATATATACAATATATTAGAACTTAGTGTAGTACGATATTAAGATATATTTATAAAACTTCGGATCTTCGGCGAAATTATAAAGTTTAGAAAATTTTAATACAATCGGAAATAAAGGATTAATAAAAATAATTGATTTTTAAAACTACATACGCTACCACAAATTTATTATTAAAATTTTTGTCATGTGCACTTGCACGTACACATATCCGTAACATTCGTGTTTCGTTAATTGCCGGTATCGTCGGTAGTCTAAATTGGTAAAATTGTGTGTTCAACAAAATTAATAATGAAAGTTGTATTAAAAAAAACTCTGTGAATACCATTCTAAATTAATTAGGTACATTAAAAATATATATATAATAGTAAATAATAATCAAAAAACATGGGTCTAGAATTGTAAACACTTCTGAGATAAATAGAAGAAATTATTCTAGTTAGAACTGTTTCGTTCGAACGAAGCGAACAATTAATAACTGAAGACTAGTCATACTCGGCACAAATATAAACAATATTTTTAAGGTATTCTACTTGGCGAATGGTACAATTACATTTATTATTGGCTATAACGCGTCGTTTATTTAAATAATTTACTTTAATCCTTTCGTTTCTAAATCGTTCATTTACATCGGGGAAAAATGTATTCCTTTACAAGTTGTTAAATTATCATATCTGGTTTTAAATTCGTCGAAAAATTTGTTCCTTTTAATGTTTATATCATTTTTGTTTATGGTACTATTATTTTCTCTTTTATTTATAAATATTAATTCCTTTTTTTTTTTATATATATATATATAAATCAATCGGTAATACTCGACCTATGGTTCAAATAATTTCAAACGGTTACATAAGAGAAAGTTATATCAATTAAACATTTACGAATCACTTTTCGTCAGTTGCTGGGATAACCGTTTGTAATAAATACCGGCACAGTATGAGTACAGTGACTGTACCAGGCCTTTGTACGATATTATTTTAGAATTATCATTTAGTCCCCCATAGTTTCCGATTGAGGGCTGTAAAAGATGTAATAATATTTATAATAATATTTATTCATTTTATTATTTATGTAATGTATATTTTTATTATACTGCTGTTAATAATAAAACCTAAGTATTTAATACGATCAGCACGTTGATCGTGTGTGCTTGGTTCGCTCGAGATACGTTGTAGGTCCTCTGTAGAACTTTTGTCAATTAGGTAGCGTCCTCTACTAACTTCCGAATTGATTGGACTTCACTATATACGTAATAACCCAACTGGAATGGGAAGAACTTTGGACCCTCGCTACACGTTGAAATTGAGGAAAATAATGTTCAAGTATAGAATGACAAAAACTTGAATAAAATATAGTTCAATTAACGAAAAAACACGTAAATTTCGAAATAATATATACAAACGGTTCTATAGAGAAGTCGTTGGGAGGACAGGTTATTATATAAATAAAGAAATATGATAAGTTCACGAGTTGGAATACGCTGGATCTTCATATATAGTAGAACTATATGCAATAATGATGTACCAAAAAGTAGGGATTAAAACATTTTCATAGCGAAAGACTCTCCTTGAACAGTAACTAAACGACAAGAGTACAAAAAATTGTAGCAACGTAGAAATGAAAATTAGGAAATTAGTAAGTAAACATAAACAGTTGAACACCAAAATAATTTTTAAGCGGACTCCAGCACACGTTGGACCTTATGGAAATGAGACAGTTGATGCACTAACTAGAGGTGAACAGAATAACATAAAACGAATGAAGTTAAACTTGGGAGAATATTAAACCGCGCCTATACGCATCACTGCGTCATCGGCGGCTGGATTATTATTATTATTTTAACTTATAACAATCTAAATATGTACTCGGACTTAATTATTAGAAAACCGTTGTCTTTATATAATTAAGGAACAACAGGTACATGATCCTCATAAATGCGCAATTAATCGCAGCATCTGCAGAGAGCTGAACCGTATAAATTTATCTGTCCAACAAAATAAGATTATAATATTAATAATAATAATACCATAATCAAATCAAATCAAACTTATTTTAAATTTCAAAACAATACACCAGCGCATTTTAAAATAGAAGAGATATAAAATAAAAATTAATTATACATAAAAAAACGAATAAACAAATAAAATAAAATAAAAAACGGATAAACAAACATTTAGAAAATAATTAATAATAATCGCTTAACACTCAAATGATATATCATACACATTTCATCGTTGATTATTGTGTATATGAAGTTAAAGGGAATAAAGCCGCCTATGCGCAACATTGCAAGAGAGCGACTGCTGGATTATTATTATAATTTTAACACCATCGAAATATTCATCCGAATTTAATGCTTAGAAATCCACATAGCCTTTATATAAAGAAACAGGTTAAACGACTTTCCTAAATGAACAGTTAATCACGACACCCGCAGAGAGCTGAACCATGTAAATTTATCCCTACTATAAAATACACTACGTATTGATGAATGTATTCGCGTTAATTTTTCTTTTAAATTTTTTTGTAATTAATTAAAACTGTCATCATTTAACACTTTTCTCTTTGCGTAAGATATTTATAGTTTCCTTCGCTTTCTTCTATAATTAGTTCGGCCAGTTTTCAGTTCTCTAGGCAATTGTACTCCACTGTTCCGCCCATAATTGCCTAACCTCATTCTCGTCTTACTATAATGAGGCACTATCGCCGTCTTTCCATTATCCATTAATATGCCAAACTTATTACCATTTTTGATAAGTGCAGTAAAATTAACGTATAAATCTGATACAGATAGAAGTTTATTTTCTACATTGAAATTCTCATTCATGATTATTCTCTTTAACACGTGTTTTTGTAATCACGATATCCCATCCCAATTCAATATTAAGACCGGTTGATAATAGGCCGGTGAAACGCTTATGTCTTTTACTTGGCATCGCTTTGTTACGAAAAATAAATAGCTATTTGTAAAACACCTGAAAAATAAATTGTACTAAACACGTCCCGATTAATTTAATTGTTACATTTGGCACATTCGAATCATCCAGAGAAAGCGAAATTAATTAACGAATTTAACGTTACAATGTTAATATGTGTGTGGATTTATATATTCCGATATATATATATATATATATAGATATATATATATATATATATGTGTGTGTGTGTATATATATATACAAGACGAATAGATCGTTCGGCTAATTAAGAGTAATATTAAATAATAAATCTCGTCATCATCTACTCCGGTTTTAGTAGAAACGTAGACGAGAAAATACGAGAAACCAAAATGTAATTAGTAAAATGAAACGAAATAAAATTACAAAAAAAAACATACAAACACAAAATTACACAAAAAAAATGTTGTACTAGGCAAGCGACGAGGACCCGGTTAGACTTAATTAATGTACTCTTATAAATACTAGCGGCGTTGGTGTTATTTTTATTTTTTCCTTGGTCCGTGGAGATTTCACTCCACGAAGGACGGTTGACACCCGTGTCCTCTTTCTCGAGATAATAAAAATTAGGTTTCCCCTTCATAGAAATTGGACATTGCAAGTAGTTCGTCAGTATTTACTTACAGATTTTACACGACCCGAATAGAGTCGTTCGTTAGATGGGGGAAATATAATGGACATCAAGCCAAAGAAGACATTACAACGGTATCTCTGAACGTACCGCGTAATTTAATTGGTTATATATCATTAGTGTACCCACGTGCGTATATACATACAGCAGTGTATATGTATGTAGATGTTTGTACTTTTGATAACGACCACTTTTTCGTTATAATAATTAGTTTACCGTTTTTAGGATTTTTCTAATGTATTATACACCTACAAAGAAAAAAACCAAGGAACTATATTTATAGTTCACAAAACGCACACACGTTCATATATATATATATATATATATATATATTCGGGTCAAAATGAAAAACTAAATGAAATCAAGATAAATTTCATCGAGACTACTCTAAACTGTGATATCCATTTTATTTTTTCGGCTTTTCTCCTCCGAGAGAATATATTTTTAATTGAAATTTACTTTTTTATTTTATCTTCTTAATCGATGAATCGAAGCCAAAGATTTTGTGTTATCTCTTTAAATCGACTTTTATATCATGACAAATTTTTTTCAATTACGTCTTGGTCCTCGTTCTAACATGTTAACGAAAAAAAATAAAACATCAATAGTAGTCAGGAGATTCCATTATCGAAATAATACCCCACCGACCTTTTCGGTAGTGTCTAACGATAATCTTACATTCTGAATATAAATAGATTTTTTAATGCGGGGGATGGAATAATGTAACACAACTTCGATAAATGTCCGTAAATTACAATATTTGATGATAGATGAAAACGTTTCGTTCAATTTGTAGATTTTTAACTACTTACCAGCATCACAATCCGAACATGTTAATCGCACAAAAATCTGACGGACAACGTATTTAAATGTTGAAAATAATTTTGCACGAACGCCGTGATCTAATTATCGGTAGTGCGAATAGTCGACGATTGTAAATTATTAATTACGAAATTTTGCAAAAATTTCAAAAGCATTACTAGGTTTCGAGTACGAATAGAAACGAATTATTAGATACTTTAATACATATGGTCGACTGATTACTAAATTCGGATGTGGATATTTCATGCAAAATTATTTAAAATAGCTAACGAAAATGACTGGAAGAGGTATAAATGTGAAGTAATATTTTCTGTATATTATCGCTTTTTGGATAATTTAAAATAATTTCTAACATGTTATGCGAATATTGTTAGAAAAATGAAACATTTTATATCAACTAAATGTCTCTCGTTATGAATGACATCGTGACTGAATATGTAAAGCTAATCAGATCGATCAATGTTAGAACAATACGATCAGTTCGTAAATATGTATGAAAAGTCGAATGAAGTTGAATCTTTCAACCGTCAGTTTCAGAAAAGATGACCTACCAACTAAGGATGTTACTAAAAATGTTCGGTTTCTTACCGCTGGTTCATCAGTGTTGTATACTGACCCATCCTCATTTAATGGGTTTGTTGGCTACCTGTCGTTATGAACAATGCCGTCATTATACGGTTTTCGCTTCTTCGGCCATTTTTCCCTTCTTTCGCCGAACTTTATGCGATTTACCTCGCCGTGAACTTAATAATAACCTCTAATATCCAACAGCTATCGGTTGTATGTTCCGACTCTTTCTCAGCTCTCAACTTCTTATGCGATATATTCAGCAACGATCAGCATCCTATAGCCAGAGAAAGTGACACGGCTGTTATTAATCAAACCGAGCCAATTAGTCTCGTTCCTTTGGATATCATCTTATGATGGGATTCCGGGAATGAAATGAGCATCAAAGGAGGCTGCTACATTGTTGCCGATCGCAAGCGTCCCAGTTCCAGCTATTGGTCTAAGGAATTATGTTAAATCAAGACTTTTTGCTTCATGGCAACAAAAGTGAAATAAGATTCGCCAAATCAAGAATTCCGTTTTACATTGGAAGACTTCGCTTCAAAACTGCAGATATGACGTTGTGCTCACCACATTGCGATTAGGTCATACAAGACTGACCCATTCATACGTGGCCAACAGAAATCCGGCTCAGTGCACCGTCTGTAGCGTCACGCTTTCCGTCTCCTATATCATCATTGACTGTCCTTTGAACTCCTCACTCAGATTGTCTTTCAACTTTCCCAGCTCACTTTCTTTTCTCTTCAAAGATAAATACTTTGGTCTAACTAACCTAATCATGTTCTTACGGGTGTCTCGTTTCTACTCCTTGATTTAACTTCCTTTCCCTGGTGCCTTTAGCCTTAATTCTGCACAATTAATTATATATATATATATATATATATATATATATATATATATATATATCCCGAAATTCTTATCAAAGTGGAAAACCATAATATTATTATCTGATTCTGGAAAAATTGTAATCTACCACCATCAGCTAGTAGCGATGAAACAAATTATTATAATGGCATACTATTATAATCAATTCGGATGACAATAAATATGTAAAAAGAATTCTTACTGGAACAGAATATTATTTCTACTACTCAATGCCAAAATTATTATTATCAACAAAACTTGTGCAGATCTTCTGTAGAAATATATATTAACAAAACATATAAACAAAATCATGAATACATGAATAATTGAATAATTAAGAGTGTTAAGTACCTTATATAATATACCTTAACAGTTAAGTTAGTAATGTACAACGGCATCTAATGTATATGTGATAAAATTAAAATTTAAAACTTAAAATTTAAAGTTTTAAACTTTTAAGTACAGGAAAATATTTAAAAAAATAAAACTACAAAATAGTGAGTCTATAACTGTGAATCGAGTTTAATCGTTACTATTATCTACATACCGCAGAGATTCGCAATTGAAAAGGCATTCGAAATGAAGCTGCGAACACGAATTTTTTAACTTAGTTCAATTATTCGTTTAACATTATCTTAATATAATTATTTAGTACGCCCTACAAATTATCTCTAATCCAATCTAACTTGTTATGTCGATTCACCTCTGGATGTAAACTTGCTCCTTATTTCTTCACGTAGTCCTCCACTTGACGTCAGCTGTTTTACATATATCGTCTTCCACCTAGCTAGCACAAGGTCTACCAATACTTCTACACCATTCTGTAGGAGTAGTCACTCGATAATTAGTTTGATACATCTATTATTCGTTCTTTTAGCTACATGTCCTGTCCAGTTCTACTTCAATTGTCCTACATGTACTGTGTTTCGTTTTTTATACATTAGTTTGAGATCCAATGTCAGTCGTTTGTTATGGCTTTGAGTACGATTTTGGTGAGAACCCACGTTTTTCCGCAACATACGTCAGCACCGGTGAAATACATTGGTTGTACACTTTCCTTTTTAAAGAAATAAGCATCTATTTGTTCCTTACGATATTTATGAGTCGTCAAATTGCAATTCACGAGCAGGATATTCGTTTATTTCTGTCTATATATAGCGTTTTTAGTCGTGTTAATTACTTGAAATATATATGCTCTACCGTCTATTTAATATTATACCGATATGTCGTAGAATATTACTCGTAATGTCAGTCTTGTTAATGTTTATTGTCAGATCTACTGCTTTTGAGTACAAACCCGTCGACATTTAAAAAAAAATATATAAATCGATATTATGTCGCCCGCAAAACGTTCAGTACATACGGTATTCCATTGTAGATTCTTTAACATTCCCATCGCTGCGATAGTTTGGGAGAAATTTTATCGTCTTGGACTCCTCTTTTCAGCGGTATTACGTTCTCTACACTTTGATATTACAAATCTCGCTGTATGTATATAATCACGTGTACCGCAACCCGATCTGAATCTTACTTGTTCTCGCGGTCTATCTATCTGTTTCATTATTCGATTTGTGATAAATTGTTTATATATGTGCGTCAGTAAACCGATAAGTCGGTAGATGTGACATTACCTTTCTTGTGTATAAGTATGGCGTCAGCTTCATTCCACGATTGCCGTATAGAGTTTTCCTTTAGACACTTGTTGAATAGTATCGAAAATAAAGGTCATCTCATTCAAGCGTGCTTAACACTAGGAGGCTACCAAAATAAAGTATAAGGAAAAAATATTATTTCTGTTCTTCGCAACATGTCATCGTTTTCTCAACTTGATTAAAGAGCTCATTATATTTTTTCAATCATAATTATCTCTGTGCTTTGTATATTAATCATATTTGTTCTACGTCATAAGTAATCAATTGAATTTAGTTTCGATTTACTAATTTATTTTATAAATTAATACCTCTGGACGACCGCGCTTTATTTTTGTTGTAAAATCGTGTTTTTCCTAAGGATATATTTATACACACGAATCGCATACCATTGAAAACTATTATATACGTAACTGTAACTAGTTTAATCGTCTAGAATGTCGGTTCATAAATTACCGAAGTCATGACAACGTTAGTTTTTTGACAAATTAATGTTGTTGTTTTTTTTTTTAAATTAATTTTGGAATTTTTGGATGGAATTCTTTCCTTAAAATAATTCTATCGTAGATTAATTAAATCGAAACGGTGCCCGAAATATAAAATTTTAATTATATTTATCAATGTAAAAAACAAATTTCTGAACTTAACATTCAAACGACTAACGCGATCGAGCTGAAAGTTTCAACGTAAGATTAAGACGATGAAAATAAAATAAAATTATACAACATTTTACGGATGGGGTGAAAATTTCAGAATTCGTAATTACTTAACAAATTAGAGGTGTGTGCAATATTCCATCGAAATCGTTAAAATCGAAACGGTGCCCGAAATATAAAATTTTAATTATATTTACAAATGTAAAAAACAAATTTCTAAACTTATAACATTCAAACGACTAACGCGATCGAGCTGAAAGTTTAAACGTAAGATTAAGACGATGGAAATAAAATAAAATTATACAACATTTTTCGGGAGGGGGTGAAAATTTCAGAATTCGTCATTACTTAATAAATTACAGGTGTGTGCAATATTCCATCGAAATCGTTAGAGCTGTTTCCGATATGGTTGAGTGTCATGCTCTTAGTTTTTCGTTTGCAACATACGTCGGGGAAACCTGTAAACTCGCTAAAAGTAAAATAAATAAATTCGAAATGCGGCCTATAGAAAATTACCAAGAATTTCCCGGATAACAGCTTGAATAATCCTATCGAGGAAAATACGAGAAAGGTTCCTTAAATTTTTTCGACACATAGCACGGCATACAAACTCAATTAATCATCGCTGAAGGAAAATTAATGGAAGAAACCCAAGAGGCAGCTGGGTTGACCGACTGAGAAGTTTACGACCGGGTTGAATCTGCATAAAGCGCTGCTAACGGATAGAACAGCCTGGAGCACTACTGCTAATGCTTCAGCATCATAACATCGGTACGCCTTCTAGATGGTAAAAGGAAAGGATGAATTGCTCGTTTAGTAAACGATATAAAAACTAGTTTAGACGGTGCTTTTAGCGCTCATTTGAAAAACAAAGTATGTCCTCGCTTAAATCGGATAGATATTTTTCTTCAATTTAATTTATTTTTATTTTATGTAATATAAGTAATTCCGTCAAATTTTCGAAGCAAATACGGTAATCATCTTAATTGTTTCGTTGGAGAACTAATGTTTTTTTATTATTATTATTTTTTCTTCAACATATACGAACCCCCGGTACCGGTATTGAATTGTTTTTAAAGATCGCGTACATAATCGAGTTTTATATTTATAGTCGAAAATGTATAAGAAGATAGAGATTAAGATAGCAAAAAATCCGTATAATATCCGGGGAATTCGTTTTAAAAAGGAGCACTATATTTGTATGGGTGAATTTATGCGCGTATATTTAATAGCCGAGCAAACAACTATAACGTATCGTTTATATAAATATACAAACACACACATAAATATATTTATGTATATAAGTACGAATATGAAAGGGTTAGTTCTCACGTATGCGAGGGCAAAAGAGAACTTTGAAATTTTATAATACCGGTTGGTAGATTGCGGTATGGTAAACTCAATTTTCCGAAGAATTGTTTGCTTGCCTCTCGCAACCCTGTCACTGGCTTGTGCGTGTTATCATAACGTTACCCTTCAATTTATTTCAGACGTAATCTCTGTAACCGCAATCTAAAAAAGACCCGTTCCACGCGATCGACTTCGGGTGTCGTTCGCTTTTCTCCATGTAAGTGTCACAAAATCCTGGAAACAGTTTTTAGGTAATATCGTTCACTGAGCTGTCTAGACGTATACACTTACTACACTAATAATAATGATAATAATAACAATAATATACTCAACACTAATATACATATATATATATATATATATATATATATATATATATATATATATATATATATATACTTATATCCTTCAACTTTCCCATATAAATATGTATGAAGAAAAAACGTAGTATAGAAATACAAAAGCTAACAAAAAAAAAATGAACACCGAAAAGAATTTCCCGAATATTTCGAAATTGTTTTTGGAGCGGATATTACACCCAGCGAATTGTTTTTTATTTATACAACAAGTAACGTAATGACTACGAAAGAGAATTTAAATTGTGTATATATATATATATGGTTCATACGCATAACTATATATGTATATATATATATTATTATTATTATTTTATTATCCCTTTTTTTCATTTTCAGATTTTTTTTTACCCATCGGCGGATACCCTTTAAATTTGAATTAACAATTTAATCTTAAACATATATAACAATTTAATCTTAAACATATATAACAATTTGCATATTTATTTATTTATTACACGGCCGCGATGCCAATTTGGCTTAGTCGCGGTATTCGTTAATTAATTCATTACAAATACCATAACCATTTAACTTATAGTATAAGGGTATTCAAACAATAAATGACAAACTGTGTCGGGAATGTCTAATGTGCAGAATGTACAAATACTCGAGGACGTAATTTTAAAACGCTCCAGATATGTCTCGAAACTGCCGTGACCAGTTAAGACTTGACTAATATAAAAATTTAACTTTAATAATTCCTTCAATTTAATTCTTTCCTTAATATCTTTTAATAATTTATGCGTTAATCTACCATTACCCTGCCTGTTCCACCTGACTTGCCATATATTTAAAATTATTGTTGCAATGAGACTTAAATTTCAAATTCAAATTCAAATTTATTTCAAATTAAAATACAAGGTTACAAAGAAAATATATATAACGTGTAAATCCCGACTATGCGCATATTGCGCGAACGCCGGATTATACAAATAAATAAAGATAAATTTAACAACCGTTCCATCGCACTAAAAAAAACGTAACGTTATATAATTCAATAAAATAATACAGTTTCTTAACCAAAACATTCTTCAAAAAACAACGAAATCGATTTGAACATATAAGTAAACACACACAAACACCCAGACACCGCCAATCAAATAAACTACGTATTAAACTATAATTACAAATCCGCAGAAATATACCTAACGCGCGAAAGTAAATATGCAACATAGAAATATACACATACATAAATACTAAAAGCCGTGTATACATAAAGGCATAACAGGAAATAACTCATAATCACATAATTAATAAAAAAGTTGAAGTAGAACTTAATTTACAAATAAAAAAATTTAATTTACAAAATAAAATCATGAATCTAACAATTCGAACCGAATACTTTTAAACCAGTTAGCAACTTCAATTATTATATGAAAAGCTCGTTACCTATTTACACATTACAAATGCAATTAACGACTTACGCCGTCGTTTAATAATTTTTAAGATCAATTTTTAGTTGACGCGGCAAAGAGTTAAACATATTGGCACCCATATAAACAGCTTGGATTCGGGTATGAAATTTATTAAATTTAGGCAACTTTGCTAACTCGTGTGAGGATAACCTTGTTTTACCACCATGCAACTTAATCGAAAAAAGTTTAAAATTTTTAAACACGAAAACAAGTAATTGTACTTCATATAATTCACGAACGGTGAGAGGACGAGTTTTCCAACAGGGTTGCTTACGAATGGTGTTAAATAACATGTTTTGAAGTGATTGTATGACATTCATATATACCTTTCCAGCTCCACCCCAATGCATAAGTCCATAGCACAAAACTGGTTGGTACAAAAAGAAGTATACAAACGAAATAACTGTGTAGATGAAAAAAATTGCTTCAGATAATAAAAAAGATAATTTAATTTTCTTAATTTTTTAGAAAGGAACTCGGTATGTTTATGCCAAGTTAATTTGCAATCAAGAACCACCTCGAGATACTTAATCTCATAAACACGTTCAAGTACCACATTATTGATATTTATATTAAAAGATTCGTAATATTAACAGTATCATCGTATTTTAAATTTACATTAAATTTTTTGTTAAATTAACCTAGAATACAATAGCGAGTTATAAATGATAAACTGAACATTTTAAATTCAGATAACAACGCAGCTTGTTACATACTTAAATCAGCCGGTAATATTCCAGTAACAACTGGAGCTGTCAAAACGGTTCTATATAGAGAACCAACATTCAGCAGTAATTTTCTTTGGCTTTTTAGAATTTTATTCACGACAGAAATACTTGTATGATTAATATATATGATGGAACGGTAGTTTTTTTTTATATTAAATATTTTGTTATTTTGGGCTTCCATGCAGTTTACCCATATCTGCATATTATGGAATGAATAAGAAAAGGTTACTTACAAATTAGGCAGATTAAGAAGTAATGTAGAGATGAGTAAAATTAAATAATGATACCAGAATCTAAAATATAGGAGTATAGGGCCGTATATATATATTTTTTTTAATATTTGCTAATTTACAACTAGCTCTGTAGGCTATTAAGTAAAGGTAATATCTCAGTATCATATGGCTTGTTAAATAATCCTGTCCAGTGACAGCATCTCATACATGAATGTATACTTTATACCAGATCCATAAATTTTGTTCTCTTTAATCTGCGAATGACTGCAGAGTTATCTAACAGTGCAACTGCCATATTATTCGGATGTGACTCCAGTCTTGCGGCATGATTTTTAGCTGTTTGCACGATTTCATCCTTTACGTAATTTATCTTTAGGTCTGTGTGCAGAGTTTGATTGGTCACATACCATGGCGCATTTGTAATGATTCTTAGAAATCTATTTTGTAATCTTTGTATAATTGCTATGTTACTCTTTTTCGAGCAGCCCCATAGTTGACATCCGTATTTCCAGACAGGTTTGACGACCTGGTTGTACAGCAATAGCTTATTTTCAACTGCTAGTTCTGACTTTCTCCCTAAAATCCAGTACATCTGATTAATTTTAATGCGTATTTCAGTACGCTTCGTTACGATATGTTTCTTCCACGTTAACCGTTTATCCAAGTATATTCCCAAATACTTGACTTTGACTTTTAATGAGATAATATTTCCATTCATCATTACATTACTATCGTTTAATCTACGATTAGTAAAAGTTGTGTGTACCGATTTGTTTTCATTTACTTTGATACGCCATGTCATAAACCAGTCCGATAATTTGTCAGTCGCTAGTTCGAGAGCAGGTACAGCGGTAGCACGAAGCGCTCCTAAACATCTGCGTAAGCACTCGTTTTGAATTTTATCTAGCCTAGAAAGGCAATGATTAGAAGCATTCCCGAAAATAAAACTACCATAGTCGAGAATAGAGCCGTATGCAATTTTATGCAAAAGTAGTAAAGTTAAGGGGTCACCACCCCAAGGAGTGTGATTCATGCTTTTAGAAGACTTATTGTTTTAATAGCCTTGGTATAAACTTTTCCGTATGCAGTCTCCACGTTAACCTGCGATCAAGAATAAATCCTAAGTACTGATGGTTATGAATAAAGGGTATGAGATTGTTGTTATACCTAAGTCCGTGTGAGTCGGTATTGATGGTTCTATATGAGAATATTATCGAAGCACATTTGTTGTGGGAAACTGTAACACCTAATTTGGACAAAACTTGGACTATGGATGTATTCGATGTATTAAGAGTGTGGATAGCATTATCTAGATTATCGTGCACGACGTAACCTATTATATCGTCTGCGAAAGATAAAATTTTCACTGTATCTGGAAGGGGTGTATTGAGAAGTTTAAACAATACTATGTTAAATAAAATAGGGCTGAGAACGGACCCTTGTGAAATACCTAAGTACAGGATGCGAGTTGTTGGCTTCATATTGGAATGAAAGAAAGTAAGCTGTCTTTTGGTGAAGAGGTTACACAATGCTTCTTTAAATGGGGATGGGACATTCAAATTCGTCAAAGACTCGTGTAAGACAGGAATTGAGATGTTATCAAGGGCTTTATTTATGTCTAAAAAAAAAAAACAAGTTATTAAATACTTCTTGGTAATGAAATATTTGTAGATATCACCTACTAAATGCGTCACCCAGTTTAAAGAGCTAAGATTACTACGGAAGCCGTACTTCCAGATGGAAATAGATGATGATTTTCCAACCACCAGGTTATTTTGTTTTTGAAAATCTTTTCAAAAATCTGTTTAGTAAGAGGCCGGTGATATAGGGCGGTAAGATGAAGAATTAGGCAAACAGGTATAATTTTTTTTATGGAGATAATGATGAATTTTGACCATTCCTCGGGAAATAAAGCAGAGTTAAAAAATAGTTGAAGCAGTTTAATAATATATGTATGGCAGAAGTTGGCAAATTATTTAATATTTGAAAGGTGACCCCATCAATACCAGGGTTGGCTCTTTTATTACGAGATAAAGTGTGTTGGATTTCTGTTAGGGTAATGGGAAAGGAAGTAAAATGGTTGTCCAGGTGGCTATTTGTAAAATGTGGATTGTATCCAAGTTCTGTAATATCTGGGACGTACGATGGTGAAATGGTGTCGACAAAATTATAATAATTATCAGTATCCATATCAACTGAAGAATATAATAATTATCAGTATCCATATCAACTGAAGAAGGATTATAGTATGCGGAGTTCACAAATGATTTGGCTTTTTTCTATATGTGAGAAGCAGGTTGCGTACGATTAATAGAAGTAACGAATTTTTTCCACCTCTCCCTTTTACTGGTTAGTAAAACTTGCCTAGTAATTGCCTCAAGTAGAAAATAGCTCGTATAACACCGTTATATAAACAATAACTCTATTATTGAAATTAATACCGCCTATGTTAGGCTGAATCGATAATAATATATAAAATATTTTATTTACTTTATTGATAACGTAATCTATATGCTTATTAAATTTGAGTTCTGAGTCGTAAGATTACTCCCAGATATTTAAAGTACTTAACAATAGGATTTACCACAAAACAAATTTATTTAAACTAAACTTTTTTGTTATCTCGCTGGTTTACTTATTGCTGCGTATCATCATGACTGTCTTATCAATTGAGAATTCAAGACCACATTGAAGAAACAAATTTACAAGTATTGCAAATAATTCTAACGTTATCTATTTCCGTAACGCTATGCAGGTTAACTACAGCGCACAAGTCATCAGCAAAGCTGATAAATTCTGCACTGTAATCGTAACGCGCACAAAAAATTTCAGTTTGCTTGTGAATATACGAGTACAATATGTTCCACAGTGCCGGCCCTAGAACGGAACGCTGTGGCGCTCCGCAAAAAATATTGCACTTAATAATGCTGTTTTCGGATTTAATTTGCATATAGCTCCCACGTTTAATGTAGAGTGGTACTATGTGAATGTGTGGTAGTATAACTTCGCAAGTGTTCATTTTCTCTGTGTAGTTGTATATTATGGTTAAATGCGATGTTTGTAATCCGTGCGTTGTGTATTTATAATTACCGCGCGTGTCTTGTGTTGTGCGGACGCTATACTTAAGGACTTCTACGCGACATGTAACTGCTGGCGGGGGAACTGTTCTCGTTGATTAACAAAATTATAGAATCGCCTGTGTGCTTAAATTAGTTATTCCGTGACTTATAGTAAAAATAAATATATTTTAAAATGAATTGAATAGAAATAACTTATTCCTACGCCCTTGTTTGACACGCTTTAAATACTACGACTACGTCCCATCGCTGTTTGTTATTTTCTTATATATATATATATATATATATATATATATATATATATATATATATATATATATATATATATATATATATAATGTAAGGTAGTAATTCTGCGTTATTTCTCGTCATTTATTTAATCCATTACTCTACTGTGTTTATATTTTCTCTTAACCAAGCTTTCACCTCTCTTTTCCATTTACTATTGGTTTCTATTCAATAATCTCTTGTAGTATTTTGTTATATATTATTGGTATAACGTGTTCATTTTTCCTGTGTAATATAGCTTGTGCGCATATACATATAAATACAGATGTATATATGTATCACGATAAGCTTTTGTCTATCCACTTCTGGATGAAGGCTTTCCATTTTCCTGCTACCTTTGCTATATCATTGTGACATCACGTCATTGGTCTTCCCTATTTCCTTTCTCTGTCTATCGGTCAACCACTGTAAGATCCGCTTTGACCATCTGTTGTCTTCTCTTCGAGACACTTGCTCAGTTCAATTCAATTTTGTTATAGCCATTCGCACCCTTGCATCGTCTAATCGTGTTTGTTCCGTATTCATGCATTCTTTTTACGATCTGATAATCTTATATTCAGCATCATTCTTTCACGTGCAGTCTGAGCTTTTCTTATCCTTTTTAAATTTGTTTTTGTATATGACCATGTTTCCGAATCATATATAAGAATCGGAAGTGCCCATTGGTAGTACAGTTTAACTTTCAGATTAATCGATATTTGTTTATTACGGAAATGCTCGATTTTCTAAGCGCAACCCACGATAGTGATATTCTCCTCATCACCTCTACTTTCATTAGCATGTGTTTATTTGTAGTGATTTTTTTACCTGAGAATATGTAACTATCTACTAGCTCTCTCTATTCTGATTTTATTGGTAAGTCTATTTTTGTTTTATGTAAATTTATTTTCAGTCCTATTTTGTTCGAGTGTACATTTAAATCTGTTATTATCGCCTGTAGTTCTTCTGAAATTCCGCTCATTAAAACTATATCATCCGCGAATCTGAGGTGATTCACCCTCTGTTCTAATACCGGCTGTAGTCCAATTGTTCAAAGCGCAGATAAATAATTTGAGCCAGATAGTATCTGTTTGTTCAACAATTTTATATAAATATTATCATTGTGTAAAGACGTACCGGTGTTCAGTGTAATTATTAACAACTATGTAGTAACGCATACTCGAAAAAGCAGCCACCTTAAATACAAGCATCACGCATTTACAGCTTTCGTATTAATTTATTCTTATATATATATATATTATTTCGACAAAAGAAGCGTTCAGAGTTTCACAGGAGTCTTACAAGACATGTATAATAACGGTAAAAACGAAAACCTACAGTTTGTAGACGAGCAGTGGGATAGATTAAAGATACCAGTGGAAAAAACTGCAGATGCGATAGAAACAATCAGTCAGAGTGTGTCTCGATTGAAACTCTAAAAGTCATCAGCGGACGAAAGGAACTGAAAACAAAAAGATCAAATATGGAAGAAAAACTATAGCTTAATAAAATTAAGAGTTGCTGTGAGCGGGACAAAAAATAGCTTTAGCAGTACCATATGCGATGAAATACAGATGTATGCAGACCACAATGGAAACGAAAAATCTCTTCCGAAAAATTAATATTTTAACAAGATCTTACAAAATTAAATACGGGGAAATAATACGCTTGCTTGAAAACAAATTTTTAGGTAGTAACGGAAACTTGGAGAGAATACTCCCAAAATCGAGATGATTACACGGATACCAGTCAAACCAATACAATAAATCCTGTATATCAGAAAGAACCGGAGATCTTGAAAATTTGAAATATTAGAAGTAATAACTTCTCTGGAAACCAATAAGGCAGTGGGAGCTGATAGGATACCCGCAGAAATGTTAAAGCTCCATTCACTATGCAGCTCCATTTGAAACTCGAGAGAATGGCCAAGATAGTGGTGCAGACGGAAAAGAACAAAATGTGAAAATTACATAACTTCGCCCATTTTGTTCAACCTTTATGGTAAATATTTTTCCTGAAATTATATTTTGTTTTGTTTGATAAAAAAATTATATAATTATCTATTTTATTAAATGCACGTGGTATGAGATGTAATTTTTCGATACACGTAGTATACTAAGTTTGTTGTTCATGTAAATTTAAATATTGTAAATACACTTTACTTACTTACTTACTTACTATGGTAAATATGAGAGCAATATTACATGAATGGGACGGCGAAGTCTTTTTGTACCGACGTTATATCTATAACTTACATTATAATCATAACACGACATTCGTTGCGAACAATTTGGGCGAAATGAAAATATTGCTAGAAAAAGTTGAAATTATCGGTCGCAAATTTGTGCTCGAAGTAAACAGGGCTCAAACAAAAATCGTGATTATGAACAAGGGAAGCTGTTAACGTACGATGATAAGGCCCTTGTAGGATATGATGTAGATAACTTTATACACTTAAGATCACTAATTTCAGGAAATAAAACATCATATTTAATGCGCTATGATAAAATATGGAGCTGAATCATGGATTTTAGATAAGGCCGGCATAACCCGATTTAACAGCCGTTGAAATCTGATGCTAGAGAAGATTACTCCACACATTATGGACAGCGAAACGAACTAAGAGTTGAATCTCACACAACTTTTAACTGATATTAACTGTTCTCCGCGTGATGAAATATTTCGGCCATGTCATAGAAACACTAGTGGTACAAAGAAAAAGACCAAAAGTCGTCCTCCACAGCGCTGGACAGATATGATAATAAAGCAATCTAGATTACCCTTGTATGAATGTGTACAATATGGCGCGGACTATTCAGATGACTAAAATATCACGAACTTTGAACTGGTGTGAAATGTAATAATTAAAAAAAAAAAATAATTCAAAAGACGTTCACCATCGGATTAGTTTATAATCAAATCTGTTATTTTACATTACTTTTCTTTGTAATATTATATGTAAATTAAGAATAATTTTATACTTTATTTATATCAATTATTATTTTTATTTTTTATTTATTTTTAGATATGTATACTTGAAAATGGCTTAATAAGCGAAAATCTCCGTGCCCTTTAATGCAAAATTTAGTGACTTTAACTACTTTTTTATTGTTTATATATAATATATATAAAAAACCTTACATCGCTACTTCCTCAGTAGTAGCCCGCTGCCTTGCGGATAGGGTTTTTACCCAAAGGCTAAGGAAACAAACCCTAACAAAAAATAGAACCTGGCAGTAGGAATAAAATGCATCACCCAATTTGCCTAGACAGCACGGGTGAGTAGGCTATTCCCCGGACATGACAGTAAGAAAAATAAAAACCGTAGCAGCCAAGGCCAGAATGGGCAACTGGAATTGTCACATGCCTCCTAACCGCCTAATAAAAATATAAATAAAGGAGGCAACCATTGGCTAAAACAACTATCCGGATGTAACGAAATTAATCGAAATATGAAAAAAGAGAAACATTTAATGTTTATCGGCACATATAATGTTAGGACGCTGAAAAGTGAGGACAAGCTTGCAGAACTCGAAGAAGAAATAAATCAAATAAACTGGGATATATTGGGACTAAGCGAGGTCCGAAGAATCGGAGAGAACACTATGAAATTGCAGTCACAAAGAATATTGTATTACAAAGGACCTGAAAAAGAACACGTAAATGGAATAGGTTTCTTAATTAATAAACGGTGGAGTAATAAAATACTGAAGTACGCCAGCCTAACAGATAAAGTAGCATACATAGTGATTCAATTACCTAGGAACCAAATCCTTAAAGTCATACAAGTTTATGCACCAACAGGAGCGTATCCAGATGAATTCTATGAAGCACTACAAGATTCATTGGATAGAGATCAGTGTAAGTTGACGGTGATCATTGGCGACTTCAACGCAATAATTGGGAAACGCAAAATGATCAAGAGAAATTAGTTTGTGAACACGGATATGGTACCAGAAATCAAAGAGGGCAAACATTGGTAAATTTCCTGGAATTAATTAAACTTTTTGCAATGAATACATTCTTCAGGAAGAATCTAAAAATGAAATGGACCTTGAGAAGCCCAGATTTCCGGTATAAGAACGAAATTGACTAAAGGTTGCTTAGTGAAAGATGTAGCTATGATAAATACCGTTAACACAGGTAGCGACCATAGATTAATAAGAGCTAAATTAGATTTGAACTGGCTACCTAAAAAACATCACATAACAACCCTTACAACAAAAGATGTTGACGCTGAGAGTTTATCACAAAATGTGCTACAATATCAAATTACAGAGAAAATTAAAAGACCGAATACCAAATAATTTGGACAAAGCTGCTATATTTATTGCGGAAACAATACGGGAACGTTCATCTAAGATGGGCTCAAAAAATAAAGCTATAACAAGAAAACTAAGTGCTAGCACTATAGCAAAGACGTGTAGTGAAAGTGGAAACGAACAAAAATTTAATCGAGTGTGCTGAATTGAACAAACTATGAAGAAAACAAATGAGAAGAGATATTCGGAAATTTAACACCATCTAATAAATAAAACAATTAAAGGAAATAGGGGTCAGAAGGTATTTAAAAAAGGATTATCATATGGTACAAGAATACTAACAAAGATAAAAAACTATAATGGAAAAATTGTAGAGCATAAAAATGAAATAACAAATGAAGTCGAGAGATACTTCGCGGATATATATAGCACCAAAGTACCGCCAGAAGAACAAATAAGAAACATCGATCATAATGTAATGGACAACAAGAAAATTCCTGACATAACTAAAGATGAAGTCGAATACGCTCTAAAATCACTAAAGAAGAATAAGGCTCCTGGTCCTGACAGAATATTTCCAGAGATGATGCAATATGGTGGAAATATTTTGACACATACGTTATGTAATCTATTTAATAGATGTCTGACAGAAAGTAAAATATCGGATGCTTGGAAATACGCAGAAGTTATTTTAATCCAAGATGTACTCTCCCTGAAGAACTACAGACCCATTAGATGTTTAAAATTGTTTACTCGAGTAATTACAAACCGGATATCTTAAATTATAGATTATAATTAACCAAGGGAGCAAGCTGGATTTCGATCAAGGTTTAGCACAAACGATCACGTATTAACTATAAGAACATTAATACAAAATTGTGCAGAGTATAACCTTAACGTATGTTTGGCATTTGTGGATTACGGAAAAGCCTTCGATACTGTTGAAATATGGGCAATATTAAAGTCATTATATTACATGGGGTTTGAGGAACATTATATTAGCGTCATCAAAAATATATATAAACATGCGTCGATGAAGATAAAGTTATGGCAAAGCACAAGCGATATGCAATTGAAGAGAGGAGTCAGACAAGGTGATACCATATCGTTGAAACTGTTCATTGTTGCACTGGAAGGTGTCTTCAGGAAATTGAACTGGAGCTCAATGGGTATCAGAATAAATGGGGAAAGATTGAATCACTTACGTTTCGCAGATGATATAGTACTAATCGGTAATAGTGCTGATGAAATACAATTAATGATAAACGAACTTGACGTGCATTCTGCGAAAATAGGACTTAGAATAAATGTACAAAAAACCAAAATAATGATGAATACCGCAGAAGATACGCCAGTAACTACAAATGGCGAAGAAATTGAACGCGTAAGTCGATACCTATAGCTGGGACAGGAAATTACTATGGATAAGAATAATATAATGCAACTGGAAACTAAAAGAAGAATATCTCTTGCCTGGATGGCATTTGAGAAATTAGGAAACGTTTTTAAAAATAAAGAAATACCAAATAGTCTAAAAAGTAAGCTGTATAATCAGTGTGTGATGCCAGTCTTGACATATGGAGCTAAAACATGGAGCCTTACTAAAGGGACAGCTAGAAGTATTAGGAAAACCCAAACGGCTCACGAGAGGATTATCCTTGAAATCAAGCTCAAAGATCGCAAGACGGTTACATGGATTAGGGAACAGACGAAATTGGTAGACGCAGTGTAGCGGATCACCAGGTTTAGCAAGACAAAAGGATGAAAGATGGACTAAACGGGTATTACAGTCGTAGCCCATTGGCAGCCGGCGTCCGCAAGGAAGACCTATGGCTAGGTGGCGAGATGATATTGTTAAATGGACAGGAATCAATTGGTTCCGAGCCACACAAGATAGGAGTCGGGAAAGCTTGGGGACTGCCTACACCCAGCAGTGGGTTGATATAGGCATATCGTGATATATATATCTGTCAGTTATTACGCAATATAGTATACGTATATATAGTTTCACATGTTTAACACCGAGGACTTTATTACAAATATCATTTACTTTTTGTTTTAGACCATTCGAATCTGCTGCCGTCATATTATCTTGTTGACTAATTTCTCTTAAGGAAGCAGCCATTTCAGTTTTAAAATTGTCTGCGATTCTCTTGTTTCTTAAACTACCGACGTTATATCTGCAGGGTTGTCTTCTGCTTATATTTCCACTCGTGCGGAGCTGTGTTTTCTCAAATTGAAAGCGGAAGCGTGAGCGGACAATCGTGTGATCAGTGTCATCGTCGGCTCCACTCATAACGAATGTTATTAAGCATTCGGCTTTGTTCCGCTGTTTCGTAATTGTCGATCATGTGCGGTTTGTTGGACCGCGAATGAATCCAGGTACCCTTTGAGTTGAAAATTTGTATTTGTGACAAGGTGTCCGTTTTTGGCGCATAACTGTAACAACATGCCACCATTTTTGCTCATATTATCGATACCGCGCGTACCGATTAAGACTTAGTTTCTTCCGACTCTGGCGTTGAAATCGCCTAAAATAATGATATTTTCTTTTGAAGGAGCGGTATGTAATGTTTCCTGGAGATCCTCGTAAAGTTTTTCCTTTACTTCTTCTGCGCTATCTAGAGTTTTCTCGAGTATGAGGTAACTTTATTTTCATATACATAATATGCTCATTTAGAGCTACAGGTTCTTCAATTATATATGGTATCAGTTTGGTATCCACTACAAGTATAACTCCGTGTAAACTCCTACGCTGCCTACTGAATCCAAGAAGGTGCTCCATTGGCAAGGCAAGCCTAGACGACTGGCCGACCTGAACTGACACGATAAATCGTAGGCAAGGAAATGTAGAGTAGTCCAAAGGAAAGGATATGAAAAGAGAGATAAGAAACAAGGAAAGGGGTTAAAGAAAAAGGGTTTCATTTTCTGCCAGGGTTTGTTCCCTTAGCGTTTGGGTAAAAACTCTAATCGCAAGGCAGAGGGTGCTACTAAGGAGGTAGCAGTGTGAGATTTTGGCAGCGACCAAGTCTCGCTGAGGGTGAGACAGCCGTAGGAATTTTGCGGACTTTTAATAGACAGTTCCTCAAACTTCCCATCCGCTTCCTCTTGTCTCATTGCTCTGTCACTACTGGAATCGCCTGCCTGAGGCTTTTCGCCAGTAGCCGCTTTTTGTCCGCGACTGCTTATTTGACCAACGTCTTATTCGCAGCTAACCTAGATATCTGCAGGCCGTTCCACTGTCCGCCAACTGTGGACGCGCCCCGTTTCGGTTAAAGCTGCGACCCGGAAGGTACAAAGTATTCCACGGCGGCTTTATATATATATATATATATATATATATATATATATATATATATTAATACATTGTAAGAAGTTATAGCGATTGTTCGTGATAGCTTATGTAAAAAAATTAATAAACTGAATTTATCGTTTAAATTCGTAGATAGATGTATAAGGTTTATAAGAAATCGTAAAAGTTAATAGATCATAGATCGGTTCGTGATTCCTTTAATTTACTCAAAATAGTAGCAACACAATGTTAATGTAAAGTTTAGTTTAAAAGTAGAAAGAAGTAGTGCATAGTGTAAAGTTTAAACTTTTACTCCTTCATGCGTTCTATCCAAATGTAACTTGGTTTGCACGTATTATTACATGACACCTTATTGCTGAATATATCTGAACTCTACACGTTACATATATTAGTGAGTATATATATATATATATATATATATATATATATATATATATATATATATATATATATATATAACGGCCTACAGATATGTAGGTTAGCTGCGAATAAGACGTTAATCGAATAAGCAGTCGCGAACCAAGAGTGGCTACTGGCGGAAAGTCTTTGGCAGACGATTCCAGTAGTGACAGGATAAGGAGACACGAGGATGCAGATGGACAGCCTGAGGACCTGTCCACAAGTCTGCATAAATACCTGTCCACAAGTCTGCATAAATCCTATGACTCTCTCCCCCCGGGCGAGTTTGGGTCGCCGTAAAAACCCTTCACCGCTACCTCCTCCTCAGTAGCAAACCGCTGCCTTGCGGTCTGGATCTTATCCAAAGGCTAGGGTGCCGCCCCGAAATAGAGGTTTCCTTCCTTCCTTCCTTATTCCTGTTTTCCTATCATCTATTTCCTTTAATTTCTTGTCCTCCTTGCCCCTCTTAATTCCTTCAATATTCGCTGTATTTCCTTTCTTGCAGAAATACATCAGCTATGCTAGTCTGACTGTCTTGGTAAATCCATGCCGTTAGATAAAACTAGTGTTGTTGTACAAACAGCATGGGAGTTGTCTACGCACCTACTCCCGTATTCCCCCTAATGCGTATACTACTGTCATCTATTTGTCTATCCTTGTTTAAAAAGTCCTACGGCGATGGAGTCATGGTGATGGAAGCAGGTTAGGTCAACTGGGAGCTTTTAGCTAATGATTCTACACGGAAGGCGGTATGATCTAAGTGGTCGCTCTCGGGCAGGATGGGATGATACCAGAGTTCGGCAGCAGATCATATGACCAGGCAGCCCTCTTTAGGACCGCTCTGCCTGCCACAAATGTGGAAGGGACTAGAAAAAGTGTCCTAAATATAGTTCATCCCTTATTTACCTGGTCAGTTTGCCGCGACTGATGGGGGACTCACACTGTGCGGTAAAAACAAAAATGAAAATAATAATCAAAAAAAGAGACTGGGTGTTTGGAACGTTAGAACATTATTAGATAATAAAAACTTACCTATATTGAACGGCCTTAATTACGCACGAATTAAGAAAGTATAAAATAGACATAGCTGGATTATGTGAGACAAGATTTGCCGATGAAGACAAGTTAGTGAAGAAAGTACGGGTTACACAATATACTGGAAAGGTGTTAAACCAGGAAATAAACGTTTAAAAGGTGTAGGATTAGCCATTGATACAAAATTAATACAATATGTATCTGAGGAGCCGCAAGGTATCAGCGATCGACTCATGATAATGAAACTAAAATTTTCGAAAAATCTTACATTAGTAATAATCTGCGCATACGCGCCAACCTTAGATAGCTCTGAAGATGTAAAAGATTTTTTCTATAACGACCTTCAAGAAGCATTAAATAAAATTAAAACTAGCGAACGACTTGTTATACTTGGTGATTTTAATGCGCGAGTTGGAAAAAATATAAATATTTGAAATGACACCATTGGAGTCCATGGAATTGGAAAAGAAAACAGTAATTGGGAACGCTTATTACAGTTTTGCGCAAAATGGTCTTGTTATTACGAACACTGTTTTCAAGCTAAAAGATATCCATAAAGACCATGGACGCATCCTAGGTCTGGGCATCTGCATTTAATAGATTATGTTATTACAAAACGTCAAAGCAGAAATGAATGCCTGATTACTCGTGCAATGAGGGGTGCAAATGGAAACACGGATCATGTGTTAATTAGAACAAAATTTAGATTCCCCACTATTAAATATCATCCAAGGTTACAAAAATATAAGCAAGGGAAGTATAATATAGATCGATTAAGAGATAAAAAGATCTTAAATGATTCTACGTCAGTATTAACCACCGGTCTTCAAAATTCATTATCTCTTTTCATGTCAACTGTAGAAAAGCAGTGGGGCTGTATAAAAAATGAGATAACGATGGCGTGTAAAAACGTCCTCGGCTGTAAAGTAAAAAGATCCCAAGATTGGTTCGCTGATAGCTCAAAAGAGTTACAAGATCAAATTGATGAAAAACGGAAATGTTTCATTGCATGGCAAAATGATAAATTGAATGTAGCGAAAATAAATAGTTACGCTTTGATAAAATCTAAAATGCAACGTGAAACCAGAAAATTACAAAATCAGTGGTGGATTAATAAAATGACAGATATTCAATTGCTACATGATAAGCATGATATGCGTGCATTCTTTACTGCTATTAATACTGTATATGGTCCTGTATCTAGGCGTAAAACTGCCATACAAAGTTCATCGGGTATATTACTTCGAAATAGAGAGGAAATTAAACGCAGATGGAAGGAGTATTTTCAAACATTGCTAAATAATAAAACCACGGTTAATGAGGACATTTTTCGGTTAATACCGCAGGAAAATATAAATTATCAACTGGATATTCCACCATCTGAAGAAGAGGTTCTATTAGCGATAAAAAACCTGAAGCTTAATAAAGCGGCCGCACTAGACGGTATACCAAATGAAATATATAAACTTGGTGGAAAAGAATTAACGTCACAATTGCTTGAGTTATATAAACGATTCTGGGAAGAAAATGTACTACCGAAAGATTTTAAAAATGCAGCCATTGTTTGTATATATAAAAATAAAGGGTATAAAACGAACTGTTTTAGTTATCGAGGTATATCTCTACTATCAACTGCTAGTAAAATTTTGAGCAGAGTACTTCTAATGCGATTACAAACATTAATGGATAAGTATCTTCTTGAAGAGCAATGTGGCTTCCGGCAGCAACGAACTACCATAAATATGATATTTACTCTACGCCAGCTACTTGAAAAAACTAGAGAACAAAATGAAAAATTGTATATGGCATTTATTGACGTACAAAAGGCCTTTGATACGGTAAACTGAGATGCGCATTGGAAATTTCTAAAAATAATTGGATTCCCACCGAAACTACTGTCACTTCTACAACAGCTACATGATATATGGAAGGTGTGGTCATTTGATTTTCAGATCCTTTTAAAATATCGACTGGAGTTAAACAAGGTTGTGTACTTGCGCCTACATTATTTAACCTTTATATGAGTATGGTTTATATAGTATATAAATAAAAGATTTTAACGTCCGGAATTAAGATAGAATACCGGTTCGATGGAATCAAAATTTAGAACTAAAAGCAAGACAAACACGTTCACCATTCAGAATTTACAATATGTGGATGACTGCGTCATCTTATGCAAAAGCGCTCCAGAATTGCAATATGCAGTAAAATTATTATACGAAACATATAAAGATTTTAGTCTATTAACTGTAACAAGACAGATGTTATAGAAATACCTACGACTAACACAGAATATATTATCGATGGAAATATATTAAACAAAATGAAAGAATTTAAGTATCTGGGAAATATTATTAGCTAAGACGGCGGTCTAGATGAGGAAATTTCATATAGAATTAGAAATGCAATGATATCATATAAAAGGCTTTCTAGACGAGTTTTTAATAATAAAAGTTTAACAACGGCTACTAAAATGACCGTCTATAAAACTGTAGTAATGCCAACCATGTTATATGGCGGAGAAACCTGGCGAATAAAAATTAATCAACTTAAAAAGTTATAAATCTGCCATTTTAGATCACGATGACGGATTCTGCGAATTAACTGGAAAGATCACATATCGAAGAAAAGGTACTACAAATAGTCAGCTGTTGTTCGATTGAACAGCAACTAGCGAAGTCTCACCTAACATGGATTGGGCACGTAGTGCGAATGGATGAAGAACGTATTCCGAAATGTATATTTTACGGAGTAATAAGTAATGGTAAAAGACAATGTGGCCGTTCAAAATTTCGATATAAAGATATGATTACAAGAACAATTAAGAAAACAGGAATGAATCCGCGAAAAGACATTACTTGAGAGGTAACGGCCAAAAATCGGATCGAATGGAGATTATTTACAGATGACATCGTGAACCAGCGGCTTGTATACCGGAAACCAAAGAAAAAGAATAAACATCATATTGACAACGTTACCGGCAGAACAGAAATGCTCGCTTTGCGATTTCGCAACTTATTTTAAAATTCGTCTGATCTCGCATATGCGACACAAGCATTAAATAACATGAAGAGCATGATAAATGACATACTCGTAATCGAGTGAGCTATATTATTATACATGTATGTATATATATATTGCGAGGACCCTAATACTCGCCTAACGGACTTCTACGGACTTCATCATTCCACGCTTAGGTATATTAATGTATATATTATTTCTATACTACACTATTCATTCTCTCCTCGTCTTTTAGTACTTTTTTCTTTTCTATTTCAGAAATGAACTATGACGCGGTGTTTATGAAGTAATAATTTATTATATGAAAGATAGTTTAAAACATAAATTACACGCGCGTTCGTTTTCGATGAGCCAATAAACTTTTTACGTTAACAAATATTGATTTTATCATGCAATAAAATCAGAATATTTCTATTCTTTATCGGTGTATCGGTTAAATAAAATAAAATAACGTTTTACTTGAATAATATATATATAAATCAAAATAACCAGATTCGTGATGAAACTCGCCGACCGGCTTTTCTTTCCGTTGGCTCTGACGCCGAAAATTAAAAGCTAAATTGACTTTTTCTTGAGTTTTGACCAACTGATGACTGTTTTCGACTTTTTCTATTGACTAACTTTTCGATTAACTAACTGACTTCTTTAAAAGCCTTTAATTATCGAACTCTCCAACATCTTCTATCGCTTCTCTCCTCGTCATTTCACCACTCGACCGACTGTACGCTGCCCGAGTAGTTTGAGCATGGCCATTTTTTTTTCGCTTACCTTGTTCGACAGAGGCGTTTCAGCTTAACTATTATTATTGTATGACAATAGCTCACTCATCACAAATTCGGTTTTTCACTATAATAATAATAATAATAATAATTATAATTATACGTATGTATATTCATAATTAGTATGCTAGCAAGCGTCGAATTGAATATTTTATTTTAACTAAATTAATTTTTCATTATATCAATTATAAGAAATATTAGTCCTTATTTCCCAAAGTAATCAATTAAATTACCACGACGTGAAACATACGACAATCGTCGTAATATATATATATATATATATATATATATATATATATATATATATATATAAATGTATATGACCACTGGTTATGAATTTTGCTTTGCTCGCCCTCTAAATAACCCAACAATAAAAACTATAAATGGACAAACAGTCCATTTATAGTTTTTGTTTTTGTTCCGCATCATTTTGTTTTAATACACATTTTTAAAATAATAATAATAATACGTTCAATCAGTAGCCGTGAACACTTATATCTCTCTCTCTCTCTGTATATATATATATATATATATATATATATATATATATATATATATATATATATATATATATACATGTACACATGTATATGTATGTGCTATATTTCAGCGTTTGTATAAATTCTGCATACTTTATCATTAACACTAGTGTTTCCAAAACACACTTTATTCCTCATCAATTAGCAGTCTATTTCTCTAGTAAAAGGGAAATCTTCCGAATTGGAAACCTTGTATGTTTTTTTTTTTTTTTTATCGAATGAAAATGTTCCTCATTTATTTAAAAGCGGGACGAAAAAACAAAACACGTCTAATCTCCACGTTGACGCTTTCAATCCATTATTATTCACCGTCTATTCGCGATACTCTCCTTATCACTGTATACGTTTGTCAACGACTTTTTTTTTTTGTATTCGGTAGTGGGGCGTGGAATGCGTTTCAGTATATTGAGAAATTCTCGAATCGGGATTACAAGCGAGGGAAAAGAGGTTATCGGAATTTCCGATTGTTTTGAGGCTGATTTATGCAGATTAGCTTGTATCTATAGTAACGATACAGATTTGTAAGTCATTTTGTATAAAGCTGTTAGTCATGAAATTCAGATAAATATATATATATATATATATATATATATATATATATATATATATATATATATATATATATATATATTTATATATATATATTTATTTATATATATATTTATATATATATTTATATATATATATATTTATATATTTATATATATATTTTTATATATATATATATATATATACATATATATATATATATATATATGCAACTATTCCATTTCAACAACGAAATCCAATTTGAACTTAACATTTTTTCTCTATCCCTCTTCGATACTTCTTCCGGGTTTCCAGCTTTTCAAGTTTTTCCCACGTACTAAGCTCATTTTGTTTCCCTTCTATCGATATAACCATTATTTTTTCCCTTTCGACTGATCTACTATATACTCTTTTCTTTAGTGAAGATTTTTCCGGATTCGAACGAGTTTTATTTGGAATATTCCTGTACGAGATTCGAAATCAGGACACGTCTAAGATTTTAATAATAAGATTAAAGTTAAACGATAATCGAGCCTGCTCTAATCGATAATTTTATTATCGTTTACGAAAAGATTTCCTTTTGTCCAGTCTTCATTTTACAGTTCGTTATTTAAAATTCTTCCAACACGTATTGTAATGGGAATTTCGTTAGCAATTATAACATTTGCTAAAAAGAAAAAAAAATATTTTCGAAATTTCCATTATAAATGATTAAACAAAACTGGCGAATAGTTTTTGTCCGGGATTCGTCACATTTAGGAGTTAGATATGAAATATGCCTTACAGCATTAAATTAGACGTCATGTCAATTTTTATAGATAGTAGTTTACCTTTTTCCGATAACGAATTACGAATAATGATAAAAATCACGCGATCGAGGTGCAAGGTTTAAAATTAACCAGTTTAGTTAGAGAAAAACAATAGGGATACTCCAAAAAAGTAGGCTACTTCGTACAAAGTTTACGGATGACGTAAAAAGAGAGTGTCTGTATATGTAAATTAAATCGTTAGCCGGAACTCGCGAATTTATTACACGTTGACGTGTTACTCAGAAGCATTCGGATTAAGGATAAGAAAAAATCACATCTGCACGGTACGTGTAAAGAGAATTGTCTATTTGGGTAGTAGCGAGTAGGAATAATTTAGTTGACCTAGAATTCGATTATACTGATCAAGCGTAGGAAAGCTATTAGATTTGATAATATCTCTGCAGATATAACTAAACTTTTGCATTAACGTAACAGCGAACACTTAAATACATGTATCGAACGACATATTACATAACAATTTGAACGTTTCGTACGTGAAGGATGTTTATACGGAACAATATAGAACATTCTTCGGAAAGCTTCAGTTCCATTCGAATACACTGGTACACCGAATGTTTACTAGCGATTTTCCAGTCAGATCCAACAGTCGGCTAAAACGAAGAAAGTGGTGATGCACTTCCAATTACCTCAGTGGTTACATTGTTCTCATGGACGTTACGTGTATGGTTAAACTCTGCGAGAAATAAATTTTATAATAATAATAATAATAATAAAAATTAATATATTTTTCCTCTTTGTAAATCCAAATCTGGCTGTTCGTTGGAATTGCCAGCTTAATAATATTCTTTCACTTTCCTCCTCTTGTTCACATTCCATACTCCAACCTTTCCTTCCTTCTCTTTACTTCTTTACTTACGATCATTATTGTTTATCACAGGAAACTGGTACAGTAAAAAAAAAAATAATTATTTATTGAAATACACTCTACAGTCAAATTTATATTTCTAGAAGTACGCGAACAGAATACTTTAAATCGTTATTTGTTATGATATTAAAGAAACAATTCTGGAATAATCTGAAAACTACCGTACAATTAGCCTACGAGATATTTATTGAAGATTAAGGAATAATTCACTCCAAATGTGAATCGGAACTATCATATTGAATTTCGAAATTGACAGAAACGACTTGTAGATTATTAAAAAAAAACTCGATTGTTCAAGGACTTGAGTTGATTTTATAGAGCCACCGGAATAATATACAACGAATTGTAGCACAAGGTTATCTACTTGTATGAGTAGTAAACTTTCAAAAAAAAAAATCAATTTAGGATTAATGGGAGAATCGTAAATAATATTCTGCTATATTAAAGATGTTGTTATTTTGACGAATGATACTGCTTGATAATTTCAACTCCTTTTGACATATTGAGATGAAAAAAAAGTAAAATTGAAAATAGTTATCAAGTCAAAAAAATTACAAAGTTGCGACTTCTAAAAATGTCAAATAGAATGCTGAAAGAATGGATAATAAACGGAAAAATAGAATATTTTAAACACATTATCAGCGGATAGCACAATTAGAATTAGTGGGAAAAGAAGTGCACGAAGAACAGACTGGGTCACGAATATAAAGGAGGTGATCAATATCACCTCAGTACTTTTTTATGTGTCTATTATAAAATACCGTTCCTTAGGTGAACTGTAGAAAATTTTCAATGTACAAAACACCTGTCGTTAATTCCGACCGTGCTTTAGTAAAACTTAGTGCCTCTGAAACCAACGAACAGCTCATTGATAACCAGATTATTGCCGCTGTTTTGGAAAATAATGGTGAAGAAAGTGTGAATGAAGACTCGGATGCTACCCGGATTTCACACATCGACGCCAAAAACGCTTTTGATATTGCCCTTCGGTACATCGAGCAGAACTTAATCACCTACGGATAATGCATGAACATTGCAGCTAAATCTGGAATTTCATTTGCTGAACAAAAATCTACAACTGACTTTTAAACTGAAACATTTATTGGCGCGTTGTATATGGAGAATTAACCCGTCAAACGAGCGAGCAAGCCGATTCGTATTCATTCTCTCGCGCATGTGCTCACCGCTGTCCGTTATTTCGTTCAAATCTTTGCTGCATAAAAGATGTATGTGCGACGTAGATTTGAGAACGCAAACATTTGAGTCATCGGCCACGTCGAGTTAAGCGTACTGGACAATGTGTTCTTTTTGTGCGAAATTCGTACGAAACTCAGGTATTTAATTAATTTTTACCGTTTCGACTTTCATTACGACTTCTATCTGAGCACCTAGACGAATACATAAACTACTTTTTTTCTCTCGGTAACGCCTTCTACTAAAAATCGAGCCATGTGTAGAGAAGGTCATGATTTATGAGTGAAATGAAGACCTTAATGTTGTTTCGACGATTAGATGGGTAAACTCTATTCTTCTCAAAACCGAATACATTGTGTATATATATATATATGTATGTGTGTGTCTGCGTACATATACGTGCATGGTGTTTTTTCAGACGGTTACTAAATTATTTTTGTTATATCATTTTTGCCCTTCTAATGTGAGAACGTTATATCTTATCGGATGTGACGTAAGCGTGATCAGAATACCGACGTGGTGTAGATTATAACGTCGTACGTTAAAGCGAAGAGGAAATTAAGCTATTATCTAAAGAACACACACAGAGGGTCGCTTCCTAGTTTCGCTTAACGACCTAAATTTTCCAACCCCCGAGGAGCTAACTTTTACATCGGAATACAGTAACCCACGATTTGCTTTTGTATCATTTTCGATTGTAACGATAATGCCTTAAATATATACATCCTCGATAATCAAGAAAAATTTTAAAGAAAGTTTTCTCTATTATTAAAAAGATAACCGAGCCATCCCGGATGATTTAAATAAAAATTATTATTATTATTATTATTATTATATTATTTTCATTTAAACGTGACCAGATACTTCTTTAGCTGGATAGAGTATAATAGATTTCAAAAATGCGATCGAGTTTTTTAATTTATTTATTTGTCTTTTTAGAATTTCGATTTTTAACGATTTTTTTAGGAGGGGAGAGTTAAATTATTTTTTCAAGTTTTTGTTTATTAATTGATAAAAAATTATAATTTTTTATTTTTGCGGTTATTTCAAAAAATTAATCAAACCTTAAGTTTTTTATTTTAAAAAATCTAGTTTTTCTGTTAAAATTTTGATTATTAATGATTTACATTTTTTTCATATTTTTTTTTAAAAATTATCAAAATTTAATTGTTTTTTTTTTAAATCTAGTTTTTGTATTAAAATTGTAATTTTTAACGATTTTTTTGTTTATTTAAATTATATTTTTTTTTCTGCCACTACGCTATGTTACAGGAAATCGATCAGTCATGTTAGGATCACACCACAGATAATGGATAAATGGATAAAAATGATGATGGCCGGTTTGTAGGGGGGATAAGATTGAATTTCGAGAGACATTCGTATAATGTGTTTTATAAATGATGATGGCCCGTTTGTAGGGGGATAAGATTGAATTTCGAGAGACATTCGTATAATGTGTTTTAGTTAATATTAACTTAATTAATTTTTTTTTTTTTTTTTTTAAATCAAAAGTTAAATATTTTTATTAAAAAATCTAGTTATTTTGTTAAAATTTTGATTATTATTTTTTTATTAATTGGTTAAAATTTAATTTTAAAAAATTGTTTTTGATTTTTTGTTATTTTTTAAAAAGTAATCCAACTTTTTTTTTTTAATAAAAAATCTGATTTTTGTGTTAAAATTGTAATTTTTAACGATTTTTTGTGGGTTTTTAATTTTTTTTAAATTTTTTCTACCACTGCGATCGTTATATTAAAGAAAAGAGTAATTATCGCGATCAATCAATCATTTTAAGATCACACCTTAGGTAATGGATAAGTGGATAAAAATGGTGATAGCCGGTTTGTGGGTGATAAGATTGAAGTACGGGAGAACATTCGTATTTTTTTTTTATTAATTGGTTAATATTAATTTAATTTTAAAAATTATTATTTTTTTTGTTAAATCTAGTTTTTGTTTAAATTGTGGTTTTTAACGATTTATTTGGTGTTTATTTATTTTTTATTATTTCTTTTTTTAGTTTTGTTTTTGTGCCACTACGATCGGAGAAACATCGGTAGTGATATTTATGTTATAGGAAAGAGTAATTATCGTGATCGATCGATCAATCGTCTTATGATTACACAGGAGTTAATGGATAAAAAAAAAATATGCCCGGTTTTTAGGGGGATACGATGACGTAGTACGGGACATTCGTAGAGAATATAGACACAACAGTCGTAGATTGTTAATGTAAGTTCCTTCGATCTATGTATTAAGAGCTGTATGTCTACCTTGTTTAGAATCTATTATACCGTTCTTATCGATTTAATACGGCTCGTAATTCGATATATATTATGATAATTGTAAATGGACGAAGCGTTGAAAGCTTCTTCAACGATGATTGCGGTTTCTTTATACGTCATTAGTTTCAACCGCGCGAAAAAATGAACACGGTAATTTTAATTTTCTTCCGGGAAAAAAAAATATATTATAGTGAATTTTTAAAATGACGCACGGAGATATCGGAAAAAGCGCTGACAGACAGTCGACGATAAATAAATAAAAGTAAAAATTCTTGAAATTTTATAATCAATGTTTATTATTATTGTTATCATGTCCGTTTTCCGGTCGCGTCTCGGTGATGGCAGAATTTGTCAGCGTAAAGTTTTTCGCGAACTTCAATAAATTTTCACATATTAAATTATTAAATTTGCTCGATATAAAAACCGCTGTTCAAAGGCAGCACGTGGAAGTTCCTGCCTTGCCCCATAATCAATGTACGAAATTATTAATAAATTATTATTTTTAAATAACAACCGTATATTTCAGGAAAATTGTATGTTTAATGGTGCAAAGGACTGTATTAGATGAAAATTATGTATCAGTTTTAATCTACTAGAATATCGATTATATATTCGTGCATATATAAATAAATATTTCAATCTTGTGTGTTATGTCCTTTGCGAGTGTACTCATATTTTAAAGTCAACAGTCAGGATGATGTAACATAGTCCCAACCATTACTTTATAATATATCGTATGTACATACTTGTTATAAATCGCTAATTCCGAAATATGGAATGTGTATGTATGTGTTTGTATATGTAATGAGTACTTGACCAAACTCACTAATTTCTTTAAAATTTTGAATATAACCAATGTTAAATAATTACCTTTAATTGAAACAATATCGATAATTATAGTTACTCAAATGAACAATGTTATTTCAAGGTACAGTGAGATTATAAATATATAGCGAAGATGGGTCGGATACAGAGCCGGAAGAATAGGGAACAGATGGACCAAACGAATGTTGGAATAGTAGACAGTTGACAAGAAGAGAAACAAAGGTAGACCGCTAAACTGTTGGTGTGATGACTTAAAACGAGCCGCAAAGAAAAGTTGGATAAAAATAGCTCAGTATGGTAATAACTGGAAACAATTAGAAAAAGTCGACGTCTAACAGTGGACTGATCTAGGCTGAAGATGAAGATATATATATATATATATATATATATATTACATACACATACACGAATATATAAATATATATATATATATATATATATATATATAATATATATATACACATATATATACGTATAACATGCGTACTTATAGTTATTCACACGGAATCATATTTATCAGCAAAATACGGTCAAATGGTTAAAAGTTTTGCAATAGAGGCTCGATACTAGAAGCCTGCGGCGATTTAATCTGTTGTTTATTATTCCGTTATAGTTTTCTAATCACAATGTCATATTTGCTGACGCTATACGCTACGTAGAAGACTCCACCATGGATATTCTGCGCGATTTATGAGTAGGGTTATTTCTGGCAGAGGTGATGTAAACTCCGAGGCAACTAGTTTGTTTTTTTACGGAATTTTCTGAATTCGCAGGTCTATACTAATAAGCCGAAATAAACTGATGCTCTTAAGGTCAACATTACTAAAACCTATCACTCAGATTCTGTCAGATCTTTGCGAGTCATCGAAAATTGGACCACTCGGGTCTATGTCATCGCGAAATGCTACGGTAGATATTTGAACGATGTTACATTCGATACATAGTGGCATACTTTGGTTTTTAAAGTAAAAAAATTTCCGTTAATACTTCGTACGGAGCTTATTTTATTCCATTTCAAAATCGATCCGTCCTTAATTGGAAAACCCGATATATATATATATATATATATACATATCATCATACATCATTATCGTGGATATATTGTTCGTTGCCGAACATTTTGACTAGACTACTTGTGGCTTATTTTTGTTGTGCACTAATTATATGCAACGTAATGGCGAGATCGTGCATGGTTTATACGGAGTAAAGTGTTATCTTCGTGGTTGTTAAGAGTTGTCTAAATATGTATGATAGCTATGTTTAGTGATTCTGTTTCTGCATTACGAACTACTAAACTTTGTTGGAATGTGACTGAATACTATAAATATAATCGAGAACAGGACACCAATGGCGAATGATCTAGATTCTTCAAAACTCATTGTTGGCCTGATATTTAAAATTTTCAACTTTATTATCTTTCCTCCAATTTTATTTTACTCAATTTTTTTTTTTGTGATTTATTAAAAAGTCGCGTAATACATCGGTGATTCGTATTCATACGTACATCGAAATATTAGAAAAAAGCAGAATATTTTAAAAAGTTTCTACTATACCTTGTGTATGTTCTAAATCCGTTTTCTAAAACGGCAAATTCTTTTTACTCGTTCAAAGCTTCAAAGCTGAATTATTTCTTTTTTTTTCCATACATTTTATTCTTACATCTTCTTCCGTTTGCAGGCTATTTTTAGTCAGTTTATTACTTCGACGTCTACTGGGAATTCACTTTGCTTTGAACTTCTGGAAAAAAAAGTCTTTTTTAATTTTTATTTTACGATAGTTATATCTCGTGCAATCGTCTAACCTACGAATTGGAAAAGGATTTCTTTATTTTTAAAAATGTAATTCCTACCTCAAATGTGATATAAACTATTTTAAAAAGATAAATCGGAATATCTACAAAAAATTTACAATTTTTTATATGTTACAGCGAAAATTTCGTTTATTCGATTCTCGGAAATGATACTTTTCTTAAATATAAATACATTCTTCGCGTTTGTCCATTTATTTCTGTCCAGATTAATAAATTTCTGTTATTTTTTTACCATCATACCATATTTGGCGATTGCACGAGTCCCGATATTACGACGAAGATTTATCTTTTTACGAACAAAATTTATTTATTTTTAAGTTTTTGCACAAAATTATATATTTCGGTTTCCGAAATAATTTTTAAGAAAACAACTCGAGGGACTCAAAATATAATTTTTCGCGTATCATATTACTTTTTAGATCGTTAGATAATTTTTAACGCCCTGTATAAATATTCTTAGAATTTAAACTTCTAACATCAATCAAATGTCCCTTATTACGAAAATATATAATAAAAGTTCATGTACCATATAGAGGACATTATGACTGAAAGGGTTACAGACGATCAAATTTTAGGTAATTTGTTTGTTTACAATGTGTTACAATTTAAACCTCCGATGCGCTCGTTGTTGTAAAAAATACAACAGTGTCCAATATCAGTTATTAGAAAAATGCAAACTATGTTAGAATTCTAAATACAATCTGTATTCCTCACTGGATATTTATCCTCGGTAACGACGAGTTTAAAGAATGAAGCTCGCGAACATATTTTTAGCCGATTGAACATTATTCAATTAAGTGTTGTACTTTTTACATAACGCGCATTATCGTGTTATCTGTACGGATGCTTTTTACTGATTTCAATCGGACTTTTTTGCACGTTCTTAATTTTTGGTTTTCAATTTTTTATGTGTTTTTTATTATTTTTCTTTTAATCAACGCAGGTCAGTAATGTGTTGAAAATTATTTCACTAACGTAAAGATTTTCGACAATTACGTCATTTTCAAGCATATGCCTCGCGTTAATAAAGTAATTTTCATAGTGATTAATTTTGTTTTTATTTTGTTTTATATGGTGTATATGTATACGTATATATGTGTATCATCATCATGTAGTCATCAGTCCTAAGACTGGTTTGCTAATTTCTTCCACAACTGACGGTTTTCTGTTTTCCTCTTCATATCCGTATATCCTGTGCTACCAGTGTCTTCTATTAGTTGCTGTGTATATTGATTTCTTGGTCTTCCCTTTCCGCGTTTCCCATTCATCTGTCCTATAATTATCTTTAATAAGCTTTCATGTCTTAAAATGTGACCGATCATATTAGTTCTTCGTTTTATTATTTTTTCCATAATGTTCTTCCTTCGCCAATTTTTCCTAACACCTCTTCATTTGTTAATTTATCGGTCCATCTTATTTTCAGCATTCTCCTATAGCACCATATTTCGAAGGCTTCTATGTTTTTTTTTCTCCGCCTTTCTAATCATCCATGTTTCATATCCGTATAACGCTGCATTCCAAACAAATAAGGTTAAAAATTTTTTCCTCAAATTTGTACTTATAGCTTTGTTGGTTAAAATATTTGTGTGTATATATATATATATATATATATATATATATATATATATCTGTCTGTTATTTACGATCGCTCGTTTTACGGGTTAATTCCCTATATATAATGTGCCAATAGAAGTTTCACTTCAAAAATAAGGAAGATGTTTGACATGCGAAAAATAATGATTGAAGGTCTGGTAAAAATATATGCTGATGAAAGAAAATTTTTATTTAGATCATTATTGGTTTATTTTTTTTTTTTTTAAATGAAGGAACCCGTGTAAAAGACTAATTATAATTGAGCGATAGATATTTAACAAAGCATTTCAGTGAACAAATCATCTTCGAATTATTAAGTTAAATAATAATAAGTAATAATAATAAAAGCAATAAACAGGTTTATAACAAATGTAATTATGAATTTCGAAATATAAATCACTTAACCGCAGCACATTTTAATAACATTACAGTGTATATATATATATATATATATATATATACCCCGGTGGCTTGCGGTTGGTGAAATGGCATCTAGAGCTCAACTGGACCAATAAACAGTCGCAGACAAGAGCTGCTACTGGCGGAATGTCTCATTTGTAGATGATTCCAGTAGTGACAGGGCATAAACGACTGACGGTGTGGAGGGACCATGAAGGGGATGGTCCACTAAAATTCCAACAATACCTGTTGAAAGCCCTGATCCTGGCGAGTCGAGACCGCCATATGTCTCGACCTGCTATTACCCTAATAGCAAAGGGTAGGACAGACTCTTTAGCATTGTTATGTAACTGTCCTAAGATAATGGATACCCCGAAAATAAACCACTCTTCAGTGTGCACCTTGAGCAAGTGCAGGAGAGTTCTCTTCTCACCCTCCTTCAAATAACAATAAACGGAATAAAATTGTGGCTCTGAAAGCTGAGATACAACGAGAAACAAGGAGACTCAAGAATAAATGATGGATTAATAAAACAAAAAAAATGCAAGAAATGGTTAACAAAAATTATAATCGAGCTTGTTACACGGCAGTTAAGTTAATATATGGCCCAAATACTAGACATAGGATTGCTATCACAGACGCACCTGGAGCTATAATAAGAGATAAGAATAAAGTAAAAATTAGATGGAAAGAATACTTTGAAACATTATTGAACAATGAATCCTCGATAAATAGAAAAGTACTAAATGACTTACCTGTACAGGAAGTCAACTATGATCTGGACATCCCACCTACTACGGAGGAAATTATACATGCCATTAAAAGGCTGAAAGCAAATAAAGTATACCAAGTGAAATATGTAAAGTTGGTAAAAATGTGCTCATGGCATACTTGATTAAACTGTTTCAGGAGATATGGGAAAGTTCAACTGTACCCAAAGACTTCAAAGATGCGGCTATTTTTGCCATTTATAAAAATAAAGGAAACAAAGAGGATTGTTCAAATTTATGTGGTATATCACTTCTTTGCACGGCCAGTAAAATCCTGAGTTTAATTCTGCAGCAACGCCTGCAACTAGTAATGAATACTTATCTTCCAGAGGAACAGTGTGGATTTAGACAGGAACGCAGCACAATAGATATGGTGTATGCCATACGACAAGCTATGGAAAAGGCTAGAGAACAAAATAAAATAGAGCTCTGTAGCTCATAAATGTCAAAAAGGCTTTCGATACGGTTAATAGAAATGCACTGTAACGATGTTTGGAAATAGCTGGTTGCCCATCAAAATTTGTTTTAATTATAAAACAGCTGCATGATGGCATGGAAAGTTCAGTAATTTGTGACACCGAGCTGGCAAAAACTTTTCTGGTAAGACAAGGGTGTGTGACTTGCACCATCTTTGTTTAATCTTTATATAGGAATGATTTTCTTAACATACAAACGAAAAATTGAACAAATGGGTATAAAAATAAGATATCGTTTTGATGGGGATTATATAACCTATACAAAAATTCAATACGAGCAGCAGGACGGAAATATTTATACTGCAAAATTTACAATATGCTGATGATTGTGTTATACTCAGTGAAAGTTCTGCAGAATTACGGCGCACGCTAAACTGTCTGCATGATACATATCGGTATTATGGATTAAGTATAAACACAGATAAAACGGAAATAATGATATTGAATCGCACGGAAGAAAATTTTCATATAAACGGGTCGAAGTTAAAAATTGTAAAAAGCTTCAAATACCTTGGTATCCATTCCTTGATGTTATCCAACCAGCATGTTTTCCGTCTTCCTCGACTTCTTTTCCCATCCACTTGTCCTTGGATAATTAATTGTAGTAGTTTATATTTATCTCTTCTAATTATATGGCCGAAGTACTTTATTTTCCTTTGAATAACCGATTTCATTAAGCTTCTCTCAGTTCTGGCTATCTCTAGGACTTTTCGATTTGATATCTTGTCTATCCATGGTATTTTCAACATCCTTCTATGTAGCCACATCTCTACAGACTCCAATCTATTTATTTGCCTTTTGTTTAATGTTGATGCCTCAATTTCATATAATAAAATTGGATACATGTAGCACTGAATCATTTTTTGACGTACATTTAAACGTAAGGATCTATTGCAAAGGAGATGCCGCATACTGGCAAAAGAACTTCGGGTGTAGTTACATCGCATTTTTATTTCTGTATCTAGGTCTAGATTTTCCGTAATGTAACAGCCCAAGTATTTGAATTTCTGCACTCTTTCAATCTTCCTGTTATTAATTTTAATGGAAACTGTGTTAAGGTTATTCTGTTTGCTTATTATCATCCATTTTGTTTTTTTTACATTTATCTTCAAATTATATGAGCTACCGACTGTGTTCAGTTTATTAAGAAGGTGTTGAAGGTCTTTTCCATTATTTGTAAGAATCACCACATCGTCTGAATATCGCAAATTATTAATAATTCAAGTATTAAGTTACGGACGTATAAAGCTGGTATAAATAAATAAATAAAAAAATTTATTATCTGCTCTTTTTTTTGCAATAATTTTTCTATTTTCCTTTTTCAAATTCAAGCACTACTACATTTTTTTTTTCATTTTTGTTTGATTCGAATAATAAATTAAAAGAAAATCCCTCGGCTACGTAGTTATCGTTACTTACCGTTATTTTATTTTCTATGAGAGAAAGATTTCCCTTTATTATTGCAGGGAACAATGCCCTGAAAAATGCTTACTAACGGTCGACATGTTTTGTCCACCAATTGTATATACGCGTTGAACTTATATATATATATATTTTTTTTTAAAGGGGGTGCCTATATATATATCACATAAAACTTTACTTGCAAAACTTCAGTCGTTATATTTGTGTACCCACTTATCAGCATAGTCAGATATCTAATTAAACAAGTTGAACACAACGAAAATTACCTCAGAAGTCTCTGATAATAAATGAGATTACACGCGGTGCCCGTTTTATCATGATGTGTTTTATACATGCGTATAGTACCCGCGATAATAAGTATTAATTTATTTATCTCTTCATTTGTTTATTTATTTATTTATTTATTTATTTCATGAAGCACAGCTAACAGCCAATTATAGTGTAGGCTTATAAATAAAGTAATACAATGAATAATTTTTTCTGAATTATAAAATTAAAAGTAAAAAAATGAAATACAAAAAAAAATACATTGAACACATTCACCAGCATCACACCCATTAAACACACCAGAAAAACTACACGCATTCACATGTCTTACACTCATTAAAACATACATCATTCACACCCCATTCACACAATCTTACTCGAAATAAACGGACGAATAATCTTCAACAAATTAATAAATACAATATAAACCTTGTACAGTAAAGGAACACATATACCAAACACCCACCACATAATAACAATCTAGAACCATTGGAATAGACAACACCGAAACTCCTCATCGCAAAATATGTTCGGGAAGCAACTTATTAAATAAATATCTGTTATCAAAGTATATATCCATACAGGGAAATATGTTCAAAAGAGAATTATATAAGCGGAAAGCTGACGGCAATGGAGAACTTAAACCGAGGTTTGTTCGTGCACGCGGCTCACTAAAAAAACGATTCGATCACCTATTTGGTCTTGGTACAACATAGGAGATGGTTGATGTTAAATACTTACTATTAACTCTACTGTTGCATACATCATGAAGAAACCTTAATTTGGCTATTTTCCTTCTGTAGTGTAAAGACCTCACATCCACTATATTTCTTAATATATCGTAATTCATATATTTAGAGTAAATACCTGATATATAGTAATATAGATATTTTAAAAATTTACACTGAACTTTGTCAATTAACCTAATGTATTTATTATAATGCGGATCCCAAATAATTGAACAGTATTTTAAAGGACTACGCACTAATGCATTATAAAGCGACAGTAGCGTCGATGGATCTCTAAATGAATTTCTTATAATAAAACCTAGCATTTTATAAGAGCGATTAACAACATCGCTTACATGTATTGAAAATTTTAAATTGTCATCAATATTAACTCCGAGATCCCGCACCACAAATTTTTTAATTATCTGCTTACCATTCATCGTGTAAGTGAACGAGTACCTATTTCTATTTCTACAGAAACTCATGTTGACGCATTTATCATAATTGAAAAGTAAATGATTTTCTTTGCTCCACAGAATCAGCTTATTTGTAAAGATTCATAGTCAGCTAGTGAAGATATAGGAGCATAAATTTTGAGATCATCAGCAAATAAAAGAAATTTTGAGCAAAGGTTCTTTCCAATCTCATTGATAAAAATTAGGAATAGAAGGGGACCCAAATTCGAAACTTGTAGAACCCCTGAAGTAGGTGAATATGGATTAGAATGGTAGCCATTATACACAAGATAGCTCTTACGGTTATATAAATAGGATTCTAATAATATTATAAAATCTTTTGACAGTCCAAGCAACTTTAGTTTATTCAGTAGATGTGAATGAGACTAACTGTGTCAAATGCTTTACTAAAATCAGTGTAAATACTATCAACTTGTAAACGACAATCCATGAATCTAGAAATCTGATCAGTGTATGTAACTAGATTTGTCACAGTGGACTTGTGTTTCATAAATCCGTGTTGCTCAGGCATAATTTTAGTCAGTAAGTAACTGTTCAACCTAACGTATATTATATATTCTAATAATTTAGCAGGTGTACAGAGTATAGAGATAGGTCGATAATAGGCGATTAGCTGACGATCACCCGATTTATATACCGGTATTATTTTAGATGTTTTAAGAGAATTAGGCCAAATGCACTGTTGTAATATTAGATTAAACAGATACACTAAAGGCTTTTCTAATAGATCAGAACACAATTTAAATATAAACGGTGGCAAGTTGTCAGGACCAGTAAAAAATTTAGGCTTTAAGTTCTTGACGGCTTCATCATATTCACAAGAAGAAATAGAGTTGAGTTTAAGAATATTAGCTGCAGTTTCAGTGTCACCATTATCTAATGTGTGTCCACACGAATGCACTGAAGCAAGATAATCAGCAAAAGATTTACATATATCCTCACTGATTTCAAGATTTCTGCCATTGTACTTCATAAATGTAGGCGAAACACGAGAGTCTCCCTTGTTTTGCACAAATGACCAAAATCTACTGGGATTGATTTGTATATTTTTTTCAACGTTACTAACATAATTTCTGAATGATAGCCGAATCAACTTTTTAATCTCAGCCCTTACTCTACTGAACTTTATGTAATCAGAATGGTCAGCTGTTCTGCGATATGACTACATTTCATTTTGGATCTAAGTTTGCGTTTTATTTCTTGTGTAAACCATGGGGGATACTCAGATCTAAAAATTGATTTTTTAGGTATAACTCTATCAAGGGCACCATAAATCTTAGTATAAAAGAAATGTGTTACCTCATTTGTATTAGTAATATTATAAATCTCAGTCCAGTCTATTCTTGAAACTTCACATCTAACAGAAAAATTGTTAAGTTTCCTAAACCTATACACCGGATAAGTAGTAACATAATCAGGTTTGATTAATGAGCATCGTTGAACAGTAATTTCTAAAGCTGGATGATACTTATCTTCTGATACCAATGGTTCAATTGCTTTCCTAATGCTAGTTGAAAGAGCAGAATTTATCAGCACCAAATCCAGTATTTTGCCCTGGAAGTTCAGTATATTATTCACCAACTTCAAACTACTGATTTCTACAAAATTTGAAAGCTTAGCCAGCTTGTCATCTTGAATATTTAAAGAAGTATTTCCGTCAACAGACAAATTAAAGTCACCCATAATAAGAACCTTAGAGTGCATGAACTTGTACAACAGCAGTTCATACAATTCACGATAAAGCTATTTATAAACAATAACCGAGGTACGGGGAGGTATATATATACACGCCACAATTAGGTTGTACTCAGAAATTTTTAAACAGACTGACTCGACTCAAGAAATAGTGGTTAATGTTAATCTTTCCACGTGCAAAGAATTTCTCGCAACTATTAAGGATCCGCTGCTTCTCCTACCTTCCCTATCATTTCGGTAAATTTCATAACCATATTGAATGAGCTCATTATTTTGTACACCGTTATACAACCATGTTTTCGTCAATCCGATCACATCGTAATTATGACTATGAATATTTAAATTAAATTGATTTAATTTGGTGTTTAAGCCCCGTACATTTTGATAGTATACATTAAGACCCATTGTAATTTTTTAATAAAATAATAAAATAATAATAATAATAATAATTAAAAATAAGGGAAAAGTATAGAAAATATAGTAAGCGCAGCTTCCATGTACAACAAGGTTCCGCGAATTATATAAATATTTGGACATAAAATTCAGAGTAAGAATACTATGCAAAGACACACACTCGTGATGTAATAAACGTAATGAATTACGGGCACAAACATCAAAACCAGACATGTAGATAATATAAGAGTAACACGCCCTACCATAATCATGCTTATATATATACTTATACATACAAATACAAACTACATTCCACACTCGTACACAAACATACACACTAACACTCGGATAACCACGTTTTAGAAACACATCGACATTCTCATACGCACACACACAAAACAACCTCACATGAACCATCACATAATCCCATTCGCCAGTAAAGAGTAAAATACATAGTTTTACAAACCAACATTAACAACAGAACGCAGCGCAGTTATATAATCATAATTACTGATGCGACGTCGGTGTAGTTGTCGTAGATAATTTTAAATAATTCTGTATCGACCGGATTATCATGATCTGGCCTGGCCCATCGATACAACATATTGTACCGTCCTTTGTCCACACATTCTTATTTCCCTACTTGACTGATAAATCCATGATAATTTGTAATCGTTGCAACGTTAAGTGTTCCCGGACAATAATTTGCGTTCCCTTTAGTTTCCTCTTCTTTCCGTAAATTTCCCGTTTAAATGCGTAACGAGTAAATTTTACCAGTATAGGCCGCGGTTTAAAACGATCTTTGTCCTTTTTATGACGTCGCTTACCCAAACGGTGCGACCTACAAATAGTATCGGCGGGAATTATAATACCGAGTTTATCAGCAGCTAGTGCTGTTACTCGTTGATCCGTATTTTCATTGTCGTCTTCGGAAATTCCGTATATCAACAATGTGTTCCTCTGCGAATACCGTTCAAGTTCGTCGATCCTACTGTTGGTATCTTTTTCCATCTCATCTACACGCTGATTAAATTGCGATAAGTAATTATTGAGCGTGGATTTAACCGTCTCCATTATATTCTCCACTAATATACGTTCAAGGTCTTTATCAAATTTGAAGTCTTACTTTCTTTATTGCTTCTTCAATCTTATTTGATACCTCTCCCTCCAACGTAGGAGGTATATTACATTTAACGTGACTGTTTCTTGTATTAGCTCTAGTCACCACTCTCCGCTTATCTGCAGTTATAGACGACGACGACGGCATATCGACGAATAGAAATTAATATCACACTACAACAGTAAACTATTTAAATACACAATATACAACATTCACGCTACGCACTGCTGACAACGTTACAGACGCGAAAACATACGTGTACACATGACTATTACCGACCGTATAATAAGATGATTTTTGTGTTGTATATCTATACATCTCTAAATACACACCAACACACACACGTCATCATCATCCGTTCGTACGCCGTGATCCATTTTAGTTCATTGAAGTGAACAGTTCCTCGATCCTCTGAATGCCGGTTAACCTCTTTATTTGGTCGATAAATCGACTTGGTGGTCAACCTGTGTTTAACGTGATCCGTTTACTTTATCTTGGATAACCATTTTTTTTATACCGTATCTTAGGTAATCGTCTTTTTTATACGGTCGGCACGGGTTCCTATGTCGAAAGAATTATTAATCCATTCTCCTACGAACCATAGAGATTAACTTTCAATTAGGCGAGATGACTCCCGTAAGAAGATTGATTCGTTCGTCTCGTGACTCGTCCGTAGAATTCTTAATAACCTTCTGTAAGCGGTTCTTTCCATCGCTTCTAGTTTCGTGCGTAGTGCAATACTTAAAATGCCCGCGATAAGAAATATTAACGCACGTGTGTATATATATATATATATATATATATATATATATATATATATAAAATTTATACGCTAGTTTTCGTGTGTATAATCACGTGTTTACTATAAAGAGATTTATGCGAGTAGTAATGAAATTTATTATTGCGTAGATTACAGAGAAAATAAATAGTACTAAATAATAAATTATCATGTTTACAAAAATCATACTAATAATAAATACGTGCAATTTACTGGTGTTTATTCACTTTGCAAATTTTAACAAGATTGACAAAATCTCATATATCAGTGAATTATTCACTATTTGAAAATCGGCGTCCCTCAGCTTGATACTATGTGTTCCTCTGTGCTTATTTCCAAAGATCTAGACAGATTTCAGCCAGTAAACTTGTGGCGCAATTGCGGAGTTGCAGAGCCGTGTCTAACTAATCATCTACCATTGTCTGCGATCTAAACCCGAGCTGTTAATCAGTAACAATTGTCATTCAGCGAATCCCTTCCATTGCTGTCAATGAGAAGCGTAATTGTAACTTGTTAAAAAATAGATATAACGGTGACTTCATTAATAAAGATTTCGTCGAAGAACATGCCAATACGAAAGCAGTTGATTTTCTTTTCTCGGTACTCATTCGGATATTCGACGCCTTAATAAATCGTAAGATCTACTCTCTGGTAAACGATAATTATATTTAAACTTCATCGTTACTTCATAGTCGTCTGCTAAGATACGCGTTGTATTATGCGGTGAACGATTTATTTAAACGTTTTTACACAATTCGTACAATGGTCACGTTAATGATGAACATTTGACTTCGTAAATTAGTTACATAGTACGCCTATGGGGTGAATAATAATCGTCGTTTCTTCGAACCGCGTTCGCCTACTAATCTTCGTTTCAATTCATCGTTGGTGTTAAAACTCATATGGGATTCTTCACTTTGGTGAAATTTCAGTTTTATATACTTGTTATTACTGCGAGAAAGGTGTTACGGCATTGATCATAGCTTGTTCGGGTGATTGATTTTTGTAATTTTAAATTATCGTTATGAAATTTTCTTTTAATGTATAGGTGTTAATGAAAAACGTGAAAATTAAAATACGAAAAAAACTTTCGAAAACATACATATGGAATATATTACTATATGGTTCGGAAACGTGGGTGTTCACGAAAAATTTAAAAGAACGCTTAGAAGCCTTCGAAGTGCGGGGTTGGCGCCGCATGATGAAAATCTCACGGACGCAGAAGAAAAGGAATTCAGATGTTTTCGGAAATAGTAATTAAAAAAAGGAAACTACTGGAAACAATACAACAAAAACGAGGACGCATATGCGGCGTAACGTGTTCATGACGGTCATAATAGAAGGAAAATTGGAAAGAAGAAAAATGGGAAGACCTAGAATAACATGGATGGATTAAGTAAAGAAATAAAGAGAGGAAGAACAAAAAAGAAGGATTGGAAGAACAGGATTGGCTAGCTATAACAACAAGAACATGCTCTTAAATATTGATGATGCTGATGACGTAAAAATGTACCAACGAGAAACAAAAGTTCATTTTCGATAATCGGAATAATCTCGGCGTATTTGTGATTTAAATTCAAATATATTTTTTTAATATAAAAAAAACCGTGTATATATATATATATATATATAATATACTAAATTAAGATAGCGAAATCATTATAGAAATAATGAGTTACTGCTGACGTATAAAGAGATGAAGAACATAGCAGGCAACAGGAAGGAATGGAAGAACATGATTGGCTAGCTGCAACGACAAGAGCATGCTCTTAAATATTGATGATGATGAGTTGTATTTCTGTTCGTATGTAGGATTATGTAAATTCTTTTCAGTATAACGAGCGTGATAATTGTACTTTTCTGCTTATGTGTGTACGTGTACATTCCAGTGTGTATTGCGAGTGGCTGTTTTTATGCATATCTACATAATGCATATTATGCAGCTGTAAAGTGTTTTTTATTATATTACTTAAATAATTAAATATCATTTTTTTATTTTTTTTCTCAAATTTTTTGTTGTTTAATTCAGTTGTATAGTCGTATTCAATTATTTACTCCTCTGTGCTCGCATTTTAATTGGCATTGACTGTTATGTGAAACGTATTTAAATAAATACATACGGTGTGTGTGTGTATATATATATATATATATACACAATCGAATCCGCTTATAAGGGACACATCGGGCGGAAGTCATTTGTCCCCTGTAACCGGTTGTCCCTTATAAGCGAATTTTTTTAAATCTCTCATTAAAACGAGTGGGTGTTATATACAGTTTAGTAAACAATTAACATACTTATAGCCTTATTAATGTGTAATATTTATTTATATGGAAATTAAGAGAAAAATACAGGAGGCATACATAAGGTAAAAGAACCTGACCTGATATTTGTAAAAATTGTTCATTTACTGTAAAAATGCGCTATAGTTGTTTGGTGTAAATTCTTCATCTGCTGCGTTTGAACAAAATCTGCACAGTTATCTAATGATGCCGTAGGAGCACCTTCATTATTCTGTTGCATAAACTACCGCCGGAGCTTTTCAATACATTTTTTCGCCTCTGCAGTAGACACAGGAGGTAAGGAAATGTCATCCGTGTCATCATCACTTTCTGATTCTTGTATTTGTTTCTTCTTTGTGATATTTTCCATAATTTCGTTATCCAAATCTTCAATATTATTGCCACAGCATGGCAGATTGGCGTCAACAGTTGGTCTTCTCTTTTTCGTTTCCTTTCCACCACCTGACTGCCCATTTCAGTACTACTCCATTTTTTACGTAAGTTCTGTTCATCTGTTTTTAATCGGGAGATGGTGTTTTTGAAGACGCCCCTGGTTTTTGCTAACCCCCCCCGAACAGGCATATTGGGAGGTTGAATTTCGATTTTGTCTAAAATAGATTTTTTTTCCTTTAATGATAAACATTTAGGCGACATTTTAATCATACAAAAATTCACCGGAACTAAGAAAAGAAAAGAAAATTTTCGTAAGAAAAAAAATAAAACCGCACGACGCGCTACAGTTTTTGCAGAACTAACCTAAGAACATAATAAGCTATCGGATAGTGCATAATTAATAAACGCATACAGGCAAAAAACAGTATAGCGTCAATGAGAGAATGTCAACACAAGGACATTTCAAACAAAACGAAGAAAAAACAAAAATGTTCACTTAAACAAAAACGAATTGTAAAAATGACTAAAACATTTTTATTCAATTTTTGTTTATGTGAATATTTTCGTTTTACGACCGGAAGTGTCATTTTATATCGGCTGGCTTATGGCCCGTCTCACTATTTATTGCCTTGAAACTCTATTAATCTTTATCCCTAGTAACCGAGGCGTTGTACCACTAAAGCGAACTAAAATAACCTTCATTTGATACGTTTGATTCGGGGTTTTGCTGATTGACCCTTATAAACGGCTGTCCCTCTTATCCGGAGTCCCTTAAAAGCGGGTTTGACTGTATATATATATATATATATATATATATATATATATATATATATATATATATATTCGTGTTATGTATATATATTATATGCAATAATTTGTTGGTTTAGTTACGCGCATACTTGTGTTTTAACGAAATCGTCAAAATTGAATTTTAAATTAGGCGTTGTTCTTTAAAATCAAATTTAGTCGCAATAAGGGACTAACTGCGTTCTTCTTTTTTTTATTTTGTTTTATTTTATTTATTTCAGTAATCCGCGTAACTGGAGGTGATTTCATATTCGCCGTTAATACTTATTATTTACGCGTCAGTATTTTTTGAAAATTCACCTGAGCGTTAAATCGCTCTATACAGTATAGAATGGCTACTATAACACCATTACCGCTAGAATTATATAACCGTTTCTAACACTACTTTTAGTAGCTCCAATACTAATACTATTATACTACAACTATTACTAATTCGTATTATTAGTATTACTTACTACTACTATTAATACTGTAAATACTAAACTACTACAGTCTTGTCTTCATCTCTATTACGGCATTGCTACAGCTGCTGCACTCCCGTTTCATCTGTTGTACTTACGCGAATGTCTATAGGCTTGTATATATATATATTTTTGTAATACGTACTTATACACGTCCTTTTGTTTACTAAAACGTTATAACGGCGTTTTCAACTTTTACTATGTATATATATACATACGTACACATATATTTAAATATATATAAAAACACATATAAGAAAGAAAGAACACATACGTACGCATATTACACATAACATTTTCTAGTCTCAGCTTTATGTTTGTTCACTCCTTTCTGTAACCATTCGTTTTTACCAATTTTCATTCTCATATTTTATTACGAACGTAAATAAAACGCACGAATGAACTATATCGACGACTTTTTTCTTGTTTCTCACGCTCGAATTCCGTAGACGACTTTAATTTCTAAACAACAAAAAATAAATATAAGTTACGATTATCGACTGTATTTTAATTATTTTAATAAAAGATTTATTTAGTTAGTTATTTAACAAAAAAAAACCTCCTTAATTTGATTTTTCAATTTCGACTATTTTTCGAATGTTCCAATTATATCGGTTCCATTTTTTCCGGTGAATTGGGTCGTTGTTTAATTTACTAGATTTTTTAAAAAAAATAACTTCCAATTTGATATTTTATTCATCTCATGTTCGAGTATAGTTCAGGTTCGTCTTTGCGCATAGACCTAAGAGGCCTGGACCTATGGCTATGAACTACGAAAAACGTGAGTGATAAGTAGTCGTCGAAACAATACACAAAACTTATTTTTTATACAAAGTACAGGTTGTGCGAGTAATCACGAAATAATATAAATTAATAAAAAAATAATAGAAATTAATTGTAGATTAATATAAAACTAATTTTAGTGTATTTCATTGATTTTTTTCACTAATTTTATTTTACAACTTGTTTCTCGCTTTTTTTTTTCTTCTGCGAAATCAATTATTATTAATTGATCGATACAAATTTTATATAAAGCATTAGAATGTACACTATTACAAAATAATTCAATAGATCATTTAACATCATTTCATTTAGAAAATGACCACCTTTTTTATTTATTCATATAAATCTTCGATCGAAAAAACTTCTCCACTCCTTGTTTCTGTAATGTATCGTTTGAATTGCAAACATTCAGAAGTTAAACATTCTTCAGATAAATCCTATCATAAATATTGGAAATGTGCTTAAAAAAGTGTACAAAATACTGTTTTAGTTTAAAAAATGTAGACTCTTTTTTGGTTCAAATGAAATTAGTTAAACGTTTCTGCCTTTTAAAATGGTTCGGCTTCTTGAAATAAAAATTATTAATAATTCAAAAATATTGACGTCCAAATTAAATAAGATTTGGAATGTTAACCACACGTTATTTTAAGCCTAGCCTGGTCTTGAAAGACTGCCCTGGCAACGTTTGTAATAAATGAGTAGTAAATGCTCTTAATTGATATTTTAATTATTTCAAATTATAACAATTAATAATTTTAATTTAATTAAGTCCTAATTTTTGCATAATATTTTTGGTTAACCAGCTTTTTTTATTTTTTATTTTCTAACAAATAGATTCGATGGTTTTCCCATACAATAAAATTGAAATAGGAAAATGAGGAGCTTGCTAATATTACTGTAATTTTTTATATTTATCGTAATGTTTTTATCAAGTATAGCAGTTATGGTGGTATAAAAATCAAAACAAACAAAAACAGAGAAAAATGCGTAAAATTTAAAAATTATAAATTGGTTAGATGTTTTCACGGTATCTAACAATAATGATTATTGAAACAATTAAAATTATCAAACCAGTAATATTTTAAACTAATTTACACTGTAATCTGTTTATATATATATATATATATATATATATATATATATATATATATATAAAATTAAATACAGGGAGGGGAAAAGTTAACTTGCGACCTCGAAAATTGCACATGCGTCAGTTATTCTCCAGGAGTAATGGTGTAGGTTGGTATGAATTATCAGTATTTTTTTCGACAGATCAGTCAATACGAATTCCTATTTACTGCTTTTACAAGAACTACGCGCCACATTAAATGAAGATGGGAGATTCGAAGAACGGAACATAATTTTGCAGCAGTATGGCGCATTTCAGCTTAGAAGTTCGCAATTACCTCAATGAGCATTTACCCGATTTGATCGGTAGAAGAAGGTCCCTACACCTAACATGTTAGATTTTTCGATTTGGGGCATGTTGAAGGACCGAGTTTTTAGGCATCCGATACAGAATGTCGAAGATCTCAAACACTGAATAGCTGAGTTTGACGTCATTAATGAAGACCGATACTTGCACGTATTACTAAAACGATTGTATTTCATACGGGGTGAAATTTAAAAATTCCTAATTAATATATAACAGCTACGTGACTGAGGATATAGCATAAACGCTATTAAAATCGTTCTAGAAGCATATTTTGGACCAAAATTTTCAATTTGTCGTATTTGATCGGTAACAATTTCTAATTGTACTAATTTATTAAAAATTTCTTCAATAGCTTTCTTCTTTGCTACAGACCAAATATCAACAACTTCCCCTAAAATATCCTTAACTGATTGTGAATTAACCGCAGTAAAATTCTTATAATATACGATAAAATATTTATTATATTAATTGTGACCACTTAGTTAATTTTAAATCAATAGATCGTTTTCAGTTTGTTTTTTATTTCTAATGTAAACTGTAAGAGTCAAAATTTACAAATATATGTTACAAAAAATACAAAAAATATATATATATATCAACAAAACCTGCATACCGATCATAAACCGCCATATATATAAATTTATAAATATTTCCGTTAATAAGATAAACAATTATTTTTACGTGTATTATACACAAAGAATAAAAAAATTGTGCAAAATATCAGCTGTATATCATGAACGCGTGTGTTTAATTCTTTTGTGTTTGTTGCATTTATATTTTAGTTGCAATGCGGTACATCGTATGAGAATTTAACAAAAAAAAGCCTAATACTTAACAAATAGAACGATAAATGTTTCGTTTAATATTCTATCAAAAGGTTTCGTTAACTAAATCGTAAAATTTTTCGAAGAATAATATTTTGTAAATGCCAATTTTTCTCGAAATTTGAGATTATTTACTCGGCCGCATTTAGTACAGAAACTCGATGAAAAGATATTTTCGATAAACGGACAAACGAAATATACTGCCGAGATGGAGAAATTTTAAAGTTAAAAGCAAACAGAGAAATAGGCCTATTTCGTATCGTGGGAATGCAAGACTAACATAACCGAAAATAAAGGCCGCGGTTGTCGCTTAGGAAAGGAATTTTGATTTTAATTAATCCGAGAGAGAGACACGAAGTCGGTATTAATAAAACTTTCCTCGTTCAACTCGTTTTGACCATGGTCGCCGTGTTCTACGAACGTGTCCTGATATTTTTACTTTCACCGTCCAAAAAAATTTTCTAGGTCTTTTCATATTTTTATATATATATATATATATTTTTTTTTTTTTTTTTTTTTTTTTGGCCCGGTGTTACCCATTTAGCCAGTTTACTTTGTACTAATTATTTCCATTATTTATTATTTATCGAAGTTGAGTTTTAATTTATAACCTAATATCATTAATTTTTATAAATCGATATAACTCCTCTGCTACTTTTGTAGTTGGTTCGCTAATTATCTGTATAATATGTACAGGCAATGTACTATACCCTCGGACAATTTCTTTTTCAAGGTCTTTTCTTCCTCTATTTCTTATGCTGCAGTTCCAAATTATATGTTCAATGGATCCTTCTGCTTTTGTACATTCACATAAATCTGAATGTATTATATTTAGTTGTTTCAGCTTTTTCGGAGTTAAATTATGTTCCGTCCGTAACCTTATCATTGTTTTAATATAATCTCTATTCATGTTATTCGTAAACCAGGTATCTTTACGTATTTCCTTTTGGATACTGTAATAATATTTTCCACAATAAGTACTAAGGTTTCTGTATTTATCATTCCAGTTTATTAAGCTATGCGCTTTTAATTTACTTATAAATTCCTTCCAAGGGTATTTTATATTAATTTGTCGTTGATTTGCTGGTACATTCCTTGTAAGCTGATCGACAATACAGTTTCCCTGTATTCCTCTATGCCCCGGAATCCACTTAAATACTACTTCATTATTGTGTTCTTGAAGTTTACCGCACATCTTAACAATATTCCATAAAATGTTGTCCTGCTTGTCTGTTCTATTATTAATTTTTTGGATTGCTGACATTGAATCTGTTAATATCAATATTTTTGTGTTTCTTGATTTGATCTTATACGATATTGCTTTCTGAATAGCTATCATTTCTGCCGTACAAGAGGTATATACTGGTGGAATTTTAAATTTTCTTTTTTTGTTCAGGGTTTTATTATAGAACGCTGCCGAATAATATTTTTCTTCCGAATTTATCGAAGCATCTGTATATATACATTCGTGTTCCGGGAATTGTCTATCTATTATTTCTTTCAAAATAGTATTATTTATATTGAGTGTATCAGTTATGCAGAAAACATCTGTAGAAAAATCTATGTTCATCTTATTGATAATGTATTTATATAATGTATTGTAATACGGTATCCTAATATTTTGTACAATATTAAGTTCTTTATAATTTTCATAGCTTATAATTAAAGCAGGGTGTGTCTTATTATGCCAATATCGATTATCTGACACATATGTGTATAATTTTGGAATAAGTTTATTTAAAGGGTGGTTTCGATCAGATTTACATTTTAAATAAAATTTATCTGTAATTAGTTGTAAATATAAATATATTGGTAGTTCTGCCGCTTCAACCTGTATTGAATGATTAGGGCTTGATCTTAGTGCTCCTAATGCATTTTTCAGTGCAATATTTTGTAATACTTCTAATATTTTCATTTTTGATTTACTGATTGATGTGATAATTGGTCCTGGATATTCTATTTGTGATCTTATCAGCGCTTTGTAAATTAAAATATTTGTTTTCGGATGACTACCCCAACTGGTTCCGTTTAAAGCTCTAAGAATATTTAGACCACCCTGGCATTTTTTTTTAATGTAGTTTATTTCATCTTTCCAAGTTAACTTTTGGTCCAATATCACTCCTAAGTATTTTATAGTTTTGCTAAATTGAATCGTTTTACCTTTAATTTTAACATACGGACTTTCAATTATTCTATGTCTTGTAAATATTATACCTTTAGTTTTCTCGCATTGTACTTCAAGTTGCAACCATTCCGCATAGTTTTCAATTTTTTCAATTGCTTCTGTGATATACTTCACCGCTGTACGCAATGTCGCCGCTGAAGTATATATTACCACGTCATCAGCATATTGAAGAATTCGTATTTTTTTTGAATATATTTTATCAAATTTTCCCGTATATATTGAATATAAGATTGGACTTAGTATTGATCCCTGACATATTCCTTTGCTGCATCGTGCACTACTCCATAATTTTCCCAAATATTTTACAGTTAAGTTCCTGTCTGTAAAGTAATTTGTAATCCAGTCTATTACATTATTTGAAATTTCACGTTCTACTAATATTTTCCTTAGTATTTCTATATTTACCTTATCATATGCATTTTTAAAATCAATGAATATTGCTACTAAATAATGATTTTTTGACATATTAATCTGGATTTCAGCATTCAATATATTTAAGCAATCTTTTGAGCTATAGCCGGTTCTAAAACCAAATTGAGTTTTAGGGAATTTATTTGTATTATGCAGCCACCATTCCAATCTATTTTTCACTATAAGTTCCATAGTTTTACCCAGACACGACAATAGTGTTATTGGTCTGTACGATCTGAAATCCTGCGGATTTTTATTTGGTTTTAATATTGGACATACGAAATGAGTTTTCCAGTCTTGTGGGATATAATTTTGAAAAAGTGAAGAATTAAATAAAATCAATAACATATCTTTACCTTTTATATTTAATCGTCTTAGAGCCTCGTAAGGAATCTCATCCGGCCCCACTGTAGTATTTTTTTTGTGATCTAAGCTTTTTGTTAATTCTTCTTGACTAATTTGTAAGTTAAAAATACTATCGAACTTACTAGACGTTTCTATATAATTATTATTTTGTTTAATATTTATAGTCTGGAATTGTGCAATAAATTGATTTATCCATCTATCACTTACATTTAGGTCATGATTCTGATATAGATTTCCGTTATTTCCTCTAAGTCGAGCGATTTTATCCCATATTGTTCTTATACTCTCCTTCGGGTGTAATGAGTGTACAAATTTATTCCACTCCTCCCTTTTTTTGTTTTTCAAGTATCGCTTGGTAATTGCCTCTTGTTTCTTAAAATTCTCGTAATTCTGGGGTGTTGGGTATTTATTAAATATGCTTAACATCAATCGCCTTCGGGCAACTACTTTGTTACACTCCGAGTCCCACCATGTATTTGTTTGCTTTTGTATATTTTGTTTTCTTTTAACATCTTGAGTATTCCTTGGCGGAGTAGCTTTATATATTGAATTTTTAATTATATTATATATAATTTCATATTGTTTTGCTGCTGTGTTCTCCTTAAAATCGTTTATATTTATTTTATTACATTCTCTGTGTATATGCACTGTATATTTTTCCCAATCTGTCTTTTTTAAATTTAGGGCGTATTGATTAAGTTGATTACTATTGTTACCGTTGTTATTATCCCTACAATTATTTCCGTTATCCGTACTTATGTTAAAACTTCTATTGTTATCGTTTCTGTTAAAATGTAATTTATCGGATTTTATTGAGATATTTAATTTAATTAATATTGGGAAATGATTACTTCCCATAGTGTCTTTGATTATTTCGTAATTTATTTTTGTTGCAAGATTTCCAGTACTTAAAATAAGATCTAAGTTACTATTTCGTCTTCCATGTGGTGCAAGGTAAGTTATTTCCGAGTTATTAACAATAAACAAATTTTTATCGCAAATAAAGTCATATAATTCTTTACCTTCTTTATTTTCATTATAAGCTCCCCAAGAATTATGGTGACTATTAAAGTCGCCTAATAATATAAATCTATTATTATTAATTGCCGTGTTATTTAAAAGATTATGGAGATCAGTATTTTTAAAGCCACTCGATGGCGCAGCATATATATTTATTAATGACAAGGTACCATCATTTATCTTTATATTGATCATAACTATATCTACTTTGTTATTTATACGATAGATAGTTTTTCCCGTTAGTGTTATGGAATTATGTATGAAGATAGCATTTCCACCACCCCTTTTGTTTCCCTCTCTGTCGCATCTTACTATTTGATATTCTTTTAACCAGAAGTGATTATTGTTTTTTAGCCAGGTTTCGCTTAGACAGCAAATATGAATTTTTTCTTTTTTTAATAATCTTTTTAACTCGATTAAATTTGAGTAAATTCCTCTACAGTTCCACTGAACTATATTTATCATTTTTGTGTAGTTTTGTTAATAATTTGTAATTTTTATTTGCTGTTTATACACATACATATATACACATATACACATATACGCTTTTCACTATTCTATTTATTGGTTAGATTTAATTTACTATTTTCTTTCTTTATAATGCTTTGCGTTTTATCGTTTTTGTTTATCAGTTTTGATGTGTTCTTATTATAATTATTTACTTTATTACTGTTATTAATATTTTTATTTTGTTCTGCAATTTTCGTGTTATTAGTGTTATCTTTTATTTTACTTGAATTCTCTTCAAGATTATTTTGTTTTTCTTTTATACTAATTTTAAGGTTATTGTTCCTTTTCCTTAATGGACCGTTTTCGGCATCAGAGGCTGATGAAGAAGTGGCCTCTTGATGTGTTCTTTTTTTGTAAGTATCATATTTACCGTGTGAGTATATTTCCTCTTTACTATATCCTATTTTCCCTTTGGCGTGCCTAATTCTGTATCCTGTTGTAGACAGTGGAGGCTCCTTATATTCGGGAATGTAGTTTGAAGTATCTTCTTTTTCGTTTATTTCGGGAAAATCAACATCATAATTTTCTAATGCCAGGTACCTATTTGTCTTTGTTATTGCATTCGCAAATGAAGTATTAGTATTTTGTGAACCTAGAGTTATCGCTGCTTCTTGGTAAGAAAGATTTTTATAAGCCATAATTGTTTTAATTTTTTCTTGTTTGATTCTTTCGGGGCATTCTTTATCCGATGAAGGGTGATTTCCCTTACAATTTAAACATTTTATCTCATTATTAGGGCACTGTTTATATTCGTGATTATCTGCGGCACATAAATTACATTTAATATAATTAGATTTACAATTGTTGGCTGTATGATTAAATTTTAAACACTTATAACATTGTTTTACCGTTTGGACGAATGGTTCGCACGTAAAACTAAATTTGTTAATATATATATAACTAGGGATTGATTGTCCTTCAAAGAATATTTGTACTGTTTGTGTGGGTGTATATACTATTTCATCTTCGACTAATTGTCTACGTGTGAAACGTTTAATTTTTCTTACTTGATATTGCCCACTATCCATATCTTGAATCAATTCTTCATCAGTAAAATCGGTATCAACACCTCTAATTATTGCACTTCTCGTTAAAAAATAAACGGGAATGAATGCATTATATCCCAGGTTTTTAATGTCATAATTATCAACTATCTTATTGGCTATTTCCGCATTTTTACAGTATATAATCACCTTTGCTTTTCCTATTCTATTAATTTTTATTATTCCGTCTAGAAATTTAAGATTTTTAAGTATTTTTGTAATTTTAAGGTTACCTATTGTGGTGAAATTATTTGTTTGTATAATTACTTTAAATTCTTTGTAAAGATGTTCATTATTAATTAAATATTTTAATTTTTCACGGTATACATTATTCGTTGATCCTATATTATTATTATTATGTTCATCTTTAATATCGTTTTCAATTATATCGGATAAAATCGACTCGGTATTATCTCGTTTACATTGATTATTTTCATTCTTACTGTAATCATCACTCTTATCGTTACCTATGTAATCTACGTCCATATTGTCTGTATTATTAGTGTAAACGTTAGTGAATGTACTATTACTAGAAGTATTATTATCGTCCGGCGGCCTATCAAGGCCGCCTGATACCGCTGACATCTTCCCTAATCAGTTAATTTTATCTTTTAGTTAAAAGCTATACTATTATATATGTTTATGGTACTATACCAAGGTACCGATCTGTGTAGTGTAAAAAAGTGTGTGTCTATGTGTGTGCGTTTATACTTATCGAGGAAGTTAATTCGCGTATATCAATTGAACAACCGATAAACGAATTACGTCTTTAACAAATATAATTAAAACGCTATCGTGTCACGAACGCAAGAAATACAACCTATAGAAACAACGACGAAACATAAATATGATATATATATATATATATATATATATATATATATATATATATATATATAAATAAATTTTTTTTCTTGAAAATAATTAACGATTTTGTGGAAACATTTAGAATGATTTATTTTTGTTGTGCCCTCTAGCAATTATGCTACCACGACGTATATGTTCCTGAATTAATCTCATGTATACTTCAACATTCGTAATAACAATTATTAAGGAGACGATAATAATACATCAGTTAATGAATAAAGACTTTTTTTTATACAAAATACAGGTTGTGCAAGTAATTACAAAATAATATTAACTAATATAAAAAAATAATAGAAATTAATCGTAAAATAATAGAAAACGAATTTTATTGTATTTTTTTAATTTTTTCACTACTACTTGTTTCTCGTTTTTTTTTTACACTCGTTTTTTTTTTACATTACATTACATTTATTTTATTTTAGGACGCTCGACTACAAATGTCATTTGCGTCCACCGAGATTAAATACAATAAATTACAAAAGAAAAATTTACAATACAATATTTAGTCTACAATAATTTTATTAAACCAGTTATTTTAATAAAGTATATTACGCGTTGTATCAAGTCTTCGTTGTAATACTTCGCTTATATCTAGTCCACTTATTAATGATAACGTTGTTGATCGAATTTCGGACATTCTGTGATAACATGTTCTACGGTAAGCGCTGAATCGTGACAAAATTTGCATATTACCGACGACGAATTCTCCTCGATTCTCGTGCGTTAGCCTAGTGTGGCCGATTCGCAATCGGGCCAGCACTATTTCTTCGTGTCTGTTCGCTCGGTACGACGTAATCCATTGTTCTATTCGCGGTTTAATTCTTCTTAATTTGTTCTCAGTTAATCTGGACCACGACTCTTGTCGGACAATATTTATCGCAAATTTTAATTGTTTGCTAACTCGTAAGCCGGGATTTCTAGTCAGTGGAAACGACTTTTGCCATGGTGGGTACAAGGAGGCTACTGGAGTGCGATCAACCGTTGTTAATTTAAGGTATCGTATGAAGTGTTTACATCGTAGGCCAAATGCTTCGTTGTTTTTGCTGTATTTACTTTCTAGGTTTGAATGAAAGGTTTTGTAGTAGTTTGGATGCGTTTTCTTCGTACTCAATTGAAAATAATATTTTAATGCTAACAGAATCTTTTAGCGTTGTTATGTTAGTTTCGGCCAGTAGGCTTGATATCGGACTGGTACAGAAAGCTCCGCTGCAAATGCGAAGTGCCTGATTTTGAATTACATCTAATTTATGAATCACTTTTGGCGTTGCTGTACAATATACAATTGAACCGTAGTCTAGTAAAGATCTCACGTGTGTACCATATAGACGCAATAACGTTCTTCTGTCGGAGCTCCACGATTTGTGGTGTAGAGTTTTTAGTAAATTAAGGGCCTTTGTGCATCTAGCTTTTACGTAATCTACATGCGCCTTTCAGTTTAATTTTTTATCCATAATTAATCCCAGGAATTTAGTTTGATCGGTGTGTCGTATAGTCGTACAGTTTAATTTTAGTTGGACAAGGCGAGTATGCGATGTTTTCCTGCTGAATTGTACCACACATGTCTTTTGCGAGGAGAAACGGATATTTTTTGGTCGAAGCCCATTCTTCTATTAATTCTAAATTTTGTTATAATTTCTTTTCCCGAGCAGAGATATCGTGTCCTTTGATAAATATAACCAGGTCGTCTGCATAGATGGAGTATTTTACAGGTTCCTTGATGCGCTCTTGTAAGTCGGATATCGTAAGTATAAATAGAAGGGGGCTTAGCACGGATCCTTGAGGAACTCCGTTTTCTTGATATTTTGATGTAGACAGTACGTTTCCTATTCGAACTTTAAATTTTCTGTTCTGTAGGAATGAACGGAGGAATTTGGGTAAGTTTCCACGGAGACCATGATCGTGAATTGTTTTTAGAATGGCTGTGATAGATATATGATCGAAAGCCTTTTCTATATCGAAAAAAATGCAGATAACGTGCTGATTTAATGCAAATGCATATTTCTTGTTGTAGACGTATTAATCGTTTTTTTTTTCTTCTGCGAAATCAATTATTAATCGATCAATAGAATCTAAAATATCAGATTCAATGCACATTATTGTCAAATAATTTAATCGATCACTTAAATTTAATACAAATCTTCGATCGACAAAACTTGTTTGTTTCTTTAATATAATGTTTGAATTGCAAACATTCAAAAGTTTTTTTTAGATAAATCCTTATAATAAATAGCGGAAATGGTGTTATAGTTTTCTCCAATTTCAATGTCACTCGTTTTATGAATGTCAGTAAAAAAATTAAATTAAATAAGATTTCAAAATAAATCGCATTTTTTTTTGAGAAGCGACCCATGTTACTTTAGGCCTAGGACCCTCTGAGTTTGAAAGACGGTCTTGCGGAAAAAGCAATGTCATCTAGTATTCAGCATCCGTAACAATATACTGTGTTAAATCTACTGGCATTTTCGTCTCCTTCTGTTGGTTGTCTGGACAATTGCCGGCAATGAATCAAATGATCATCAGCGAAGAATGTGGCACATAATGGAACCTTGTATCTATATGTTCCAATCATCGACACGAAAAGAATAATTTATCGCGTCATTCATTCAGAATGGTCCACACGGCACTTATCCTCAACCAGTCCGCATATCGATCGTGGTGTCTGGTTTTACGTTGCGGAATTTGGTATCTCAATTTTCCACCATTACGGCTTAACATAGGTAACTGCATATTACAATGTGCATTAACCATTTTACCCTCTACCGTCTTACCTTTATAGATTTAGTTTGTTATTCTGTTCAACTTGTCATCATTGTTCAAACAAAGCGGATCGATAATTGACTTGAATCATATTCTATTAATGTCTCCGGGTCTATATCTCTCTTTGCAGTCGATAATTTTGTCACAGTTTCATCGGAATCGATAAATAAAATTTTCGTCGCTAACGGCATTTGCGATGACAGGTTTCCATTTGCAAAGATCCGAAATTTTTAATTTTTCGCTCGGTACTATTACTTATTCTTTTAAAGTTAAACGTCGGGTAGTCGGTTTTTAAATGTTCATTTTCGTAAAATTCGTTATATCGAAGTAGACGTTTTTGTTAAAAATTTATTAACGTTATGAGAAGAGGTAAACGATGGTAATGATAACTCCGTTTGTTTAAGAAAACTTTTAACTGTATCCTTATTTCTGTTTCAACTTAATCGAAAGCTCACACGATGAAATAAACTGTAAAACTTTTATTCAACACATTCCGAAACTTTCAAATGGTACTCAAGTTTGTACTCGATAGACTAGTTTAAGTAATACACTATTCAGGTTGGTGGAACGATGTACATGAACTTTACACTGTGGATTATTTATTTGTAAAACGTACGTGAACATGGAGAGGTGCAAAAATGCAGCGCGAATTTGATAATACAGAAACTTATATACACTGTTATACGATTATGAAGCATATTATATATATATATATATATATATATATATATATATATATGTATGTATGTATGTATTGTATACATAAAGTGCTTATGTTAAACGAATGGGGTAAAATGAAAAAAAACTTTACGAGATAAGAAAAGTTATATACGATAATCTGATTTACGAGAATGTCTTTTGTTTCCAATATAGCGGTAGTGGTCGAATTTTGTATATTGTCCCGTTGTAATAATAAAGTAGAACTGATAATATAAGAATTAAGATGTTCAATAATGTAATAACTTATAGATTCAACCATGAACATATCGATATATTATCAAATCGAAATTTCTCGATAACAATCAATAATTCGAATCGAAAACGTAACGTAATTTATTATAAATCAAAAAAATTATTGTTCAAATCATAGGAACGCGGTAAGTGAAAATCGAAACATTAATCAATTAGTCGAAATCGAGTATAACCGTAGTTTATAAGTTAAAAAATATTTATTTTTCTGTAAAAAGTCGGCAAACTCTGAAAACTAGCTAGAATTTATGAGGGTCTACATAGCAATGTATAAATATATAGTAATTTTTCATCACCAGTATTTTTTCTATTAATAGCCTGAGGTTGAGAATAGCTTCCCTTGTTATTTTTTCTGAACCGAAATTGATCTTCTGGTAAATTCCCTTCTATTTTCATTTTTATTCGTTCATAAATTATGTTAGAATTTTTCGTGTACGAGATAATAGTCTAAGAGCACGGTACTGTTCGTATAATTGAGCATTATTATTTTTTGGTATGCCAATCAATCGGTGTCTATCTGAAAGTACTGAGGGATTTTTCTCGTTTCATAAATGTTCTTTATCTGCTGATATAGAACGCCTTTTGCTTTATTTCCAAGTATATTAATAATCTCACTAGGAATTCCATTACGCCCTTCTAGCTTTTCGGAGTTCTAAGATTATTTAACGCGAATTAAAATTCCCGTTTAAAAATACTCGGTCCTATTGCGTCTTCCTTCAAAATTGTCCCTCCAATTGCTTATTTTTCCATCGGTTTTCTATTTTTTCTACTCCTATTATTTTGTCTCTGCTGATATTTTTAATGATGCGTAAATTCTTACAGCTTAAATTGCGACTTTATTTCCTTATACGCTTTTTACATCCGATTTTTATGTTTTGATCAATATCCTTACATTTCGCCATTATCCTATTCTTCTTTGGCCTCGATTGCTTTTCTATTTATTAAGTTTCTTAGCTTTTTGTATGCAGTTACTTTCCCTTCTATTTTGATTTTTCTTTTCTGTTTTATTTACACGCTCCGTAATCTATGGTTTTGTAAATTATCTTCCCCCATTTGGTGAAATGTTTTAATGTCACTTCTTTTATTTTTTCCTTGATATATTTCCATTTCTTCGTATTATTTTATTTTTATGTACTGGGGATATCTCCTAGGTTTCCTTTTCGAAAACTGGCTTATGTTCTTTGATCTTAGATAAATTGCATTTATTTTTCTGGTTATTTTTCCCGAGCGTAACTGAGATGTGGCCAGAATCGATATCTATTACCGGGGGGTAACTTTTGTAAATCTTGACCGGGTTCTTATATTTTTCGAGAACTAAGATATAATCTAGTTGTGATATCTCGCTTTATCTCCTTGGAAGCTGTAAGTATATATTTTTCTTTTCGGCTACTCAAATATTGTATTTGTCAAATTATGACTTTTTCCGAATTTAATTAATCTTTCACCTCTGTCATGAATATCTTCCTGTGATATTATTCACCTGATTTCCTCTAACTGCACCGTTCCAGTCAGCTGATATTATCAGGTTTTCCCTGTCTTTAACTTGTAGTAAAAGTTCTTCTTTTTGTTCGTATAGTTCTATTTCATCGTCATCATCGTCGGTTGTAGGCGTATAAACTTGGATGAATACCAAATCTTTCGGTTCGCTTCTTATCCCTATCGTGATTATCCTTTCGCTTTAGTAAAGAATTATATTTAATTTATTCGAAGAAATCAATTTCGTCGTTATATAATTTGACGTACGCAAAAAACGAATACAAAGTTCAAGTATATAAGATGCTTTGTTTGTAGTAGTAAATATGGAGCCCATCGTATGTATATAAATTTGGAGCGAATAATGCGAAAGAATGCTTGAGAACAACCTGGCAGAGTATACGTTGTAAAATTGCTCTTCCGCTTAGTTTTTATGAATTGTAAGTTTAAATCGTTAAATTTTTATATAGCTTTTCGACTATTAAGACATAAATAGACGATAAAAATATACATAAACGGAAAAACAAAATAAAATGTAAGAAAATGCTTAATTTAGATGTTACAAAAAATAGTGAAAAAAAAAGATTTGATTATAAAATAACCGGACGGTGAATATGGTAAACAACACAAAATCAGCAATATAAAATTTATACGAAAAAAATTACACTAAATAGTCAGAAAAATAAAAACTTCCTGTCTAATATTAAAATTTATTATATTTATAATATACTTTTTAAAACTAATTCTCCATCGAAATTTATCGTTATTATTATTTTTTTATCTCCCATATGCCGTTTGTAACTACCAGGGCTATTACAGTATAAAGAGACACGTGTAAATTTATATGTACTCTAGGAGTCCGCTTTCTATGGCAAAAGCCAGGATTCTAACTATTGATTGAGGGTTGTTTGAGAGGATTTTATATATCGGGCCCTGTATTTTATGTTTTAACCTGTGTGATGTAAGTGATTGGCAGTTGCAGATTAAGTGTATGACTGTTGGTTCTGTTAAATGTCCACATAGTTCGTTGGTAGAGGGCTTTTATAAAGAATTGTGTGATATGGCTGTATGACCTACACGTAGACGGTTTAGGGTACTATATTCTTTTCTGCTTGTGCCACCTGGAGGCCACCAAGGTTCTATGGTTGATTTTATGCTTTCCAGAAAGGTTGTTTGTGACTACATTATTATTTACTGTTGTTCGTATGTGTGACAATGTTGGTGGAGGTGGTGAGTATTCTGATATTGGTGAAAATACCATAGACCTAGCTTTACTGTATGCACTACGGTGCATGCCGATGTGACTTGGATCCACAGTTTTTTTTTTTTGTTTGTTTTTAAAATATTTATTTAAAGACGCTCGACTGCACGCTCATTTTCGTATTTAGTATAGATTACATACAAATTTTATAGCACATTATACATTTTGGTTAGTTTTAAGAAAGTAGATAAATTATTAATATTATTATATACACATTTTATAGCGCACTATACATTTTGGTTAGTGTTAAGAAAGTTAATAAATTATTAATATTATCATCATCATTATTTAAAATAGCGTCTAGTGTGCACTTTTGAAGCATATTTTCCGCTCTGTACCGAACTCCCGGCATTCCGTCAATATATGTCTTATTGATAATAGGCACTCGGTACATGTTGGCGCCGCATTCTTTTCAAAAATCTTGTACGAGCCAATATTACCTCTTCCCGACGGTTACGGCGATAGGATGTGTGCCACTCAGATAGAATCGGTTTTATGGCAAACAGCTTTGTACCGTTGAAACGCTGTTCCCATTCGGATTGCCGCGCTAGCTTTCTGCTTTTGTACAGTTCTGTTGAGATGTGTTTTAATGTAGGTTTCGTATATATGGATTTTCATGTGTGAGACTGTGTACTTCGATGTTATGGTTACTACAGAGGAATTTGTACACCTAATGGTCTTGGCAGACGTTTTCTTGATTTGTAAAATGCAGTGTAATCTGTAGAATTTATTGCTTTTTCATAGACAGGATTTTTAAGAAGATGCCAGATTTTAAAAAAATATTTCAGTGTCAGGAAGTTTCTTCGGTCGCTGAGTCGGAGTAGATCCGTTTCTGCTAGAAGACTGACTGTGGAACTAGTTCTCACAGCTCCTGTGATGAGTTCGCGTTGTTTCGAATTGGCTCTAGTTTTTTGAGTGTGGTGAAGTTTGCATTATTATATAATACGCATCCGTAGTCCATTTTTGAGCGTACCCGGGTTTTATAAAGTAGCGGTAGTAGTAGCGATTTTCTGTCTGCACCTCAATTTGTATGTGCCACCATTTTTAGCGCGTTTAATTCTTTGTAACATTTCGTCTGTAAGGATTAAACATGATTTATCCAAAACCATTTACTATCGAACGTTATTCCCAATATCTTCATTTCCACTGTAGTCTTTAGGGGTTTATTGTATATCGAAATATTGCAGGTGGGTGGAAGTTGAATTCCGAAATTGATGCATTCTGTTTTTACTGCCGAGTAGGTTAGTCCTTGTTTTTCAATCCATTTGGTGATTTTGTTAACTGCATGTTAAAGTATTATTTCGATATTTTTGGTATTTGTACCAGATAAATAAATGATTAAGTCATCTGTGAATAGGCTATATTGAACAGGCGCTTTAATGATTTTGGATATATCTTTTATACTAATAACGAACAGTATTGGGCTAATTTGAGGAATTCCATTTTCTAATATTTTGGTATCGGAGATAATGTTATTTAGTTTTACTTGAAAAACCGTGTTGCGTAGAAATTCATTTATAAACATTGCCATGCGACCGCTTATTTTCCATTTAGCTAAGTTTTACATGATTTTGTACCGCCAAATGCGGTCAAAAGCCTTCTGGAGATCGAATTTAATAACTAAAGTATACTGTTTATTTATGAATCCATCACATACATAATGTTAAAGTTTGACTAAGGGATCCATGGCACTTCTGTTTTGGTCGAAAACCTAATTGCATCGTATTTAGCAGCTCACATTCTTCGAGTAATTTTTTTAGTTTATTGTTGACAATTTTCTCCATTAGTTTACTCATCGAGCTTGTTTATGTAGCTTGTGTTGAATTTCTAATATTATTGAGTTCCTGTTGTCTTGACGGTATAAATATTATTCGGTTCTTATTGTCTTGACGGGTTATTAGTTGTAGAGACGAAGAGGATTAATCAATGCGCTGATCTGATATACTGAATACAATACATAATTCCATACAGCTCTGCATCCAGGGAAGTGCAGCCATCGCTTAGTCGAATTGAGTGTAATATATTATCAATTTTGTAAGAGCAGCCTGCTGATGTTTTCGTTATTTTTATCTCTGTCGTTTATTATTTTCATTTTTTCTACTGTTTATATATACTTATATATATGTTTTTCTCTGTATAAATTTTTATAATTTTGATTAAAATTGTTGATTTCGGGTTTTAATTCTTTACAATGTTTTTCAAATAATGATTTTTTATCGTTGCTCATATGTGAATTTAAATGTTCTTCAAATTTTGTTGCGAATTTTCCGCTTGTTTCTTGTAATTGTGTGTGTATAAATTTTATATCGCTGATTTCTCAAGTTGTTTACCACGTTCACTATCAAATTATTTTACAGTGAAATCTGTTTTTTCGCTTTGTTACTTTTCGTAATTTATTTTATTTTTGTTTTTTTTTCCTTTTGTATATTTTATAAATTCTATATATATATATATATATATATATATATATATAGGTATTATATTTTTATATTTTATTATTTACCTCCGTTTGATAATGGCTTAATAGTATTTTCGTGATATTTTTATATATAACATGTTTTAATGATTTTAACTATTTTTTTTTTTGTCGTATATTTATTTATTTATTTTACCCTCGTTTATAACCGGAACTCGTCGGAGTCGTGAATAATATTTTAAATTTTATTTTCGTTACTTATTAGAAGAAAAATAAAAAATTACTCGATTTTTTATTTTATTTATTTGATTATTATTATCAATTAATTAAACTTACCTGCCACGAACAAAGCTACTAACGGCTACAGGCACGGATAAACATAGAATTAGTTGACTAGCATTTTTTATATTAAAAATGTATAAATTGGAATGAAAGATGGAAAATTTAGTGTGGATCTAATAGAATTAAATCGAGAATATTCTGTCAGGATAGATTAACGGAAAAACATTACATATACTACATGCTGGAGCCGACTTCTTCTGCAAAAGGTGGCCATGCGTTGAGTATGGCGGAGTCGGAGCCTGCGCTGATGACCATTTCATCTCGACGTCGACTGAAGAGCGTACGAGTCGAACGTTAAATTTAATTTGACCAATTTATTCATTTATTAATTTTGTTCCGTTACAAAACCGATTCCTATTACTAATGCGCATTTATAAACCACGCCTATCACGCATAGGATACCACAGTATCACTTATTATGTAGGGTTACTCAGAGAAGACGGATGGTTTTGTTTTTTGAATAGCGCAGTTGGTAATACTGTTACAACGCGAACCGCGTATTCCGCATTTAGTGTACACACGAGAGAGTTTTTGTCCTCATGGCATCTTATGACGAGAAGAAGCGCGCTTTTTGCGTGTAACGTTACGTAATCGATCACTACAGTGCAAAGAGAGTTTCGACAAAAATTTAGTTACGCGATTATTTTTTGTGCGGATACCTTAAAAGTGGAAGACCTGAAAACTCGGATTTCTGAAGAAATTTCAAAAATTCAGCGACCTATCCTCGAAAAATCTTCGAAAATTTTGTAAAGACTGAATGAATGTATTGTTGCAAATGGCGGTTATCTGAACGATATTGTGTTCCACAAATGATTGTAAGCAAATCTCTCGTTTTCCTAATAAAATTTCATTCAAAATTTTGGTCGATTAGTTTTTGAGTTATTCAAAAAACGACAAAACCCGGTCGTCTTCCCTGGGTATATAACATTTATTTCGATGCGTACTAACTAACACATATTTAATGTATTAAAAAAAAGAAACATTTGTTAGTAGGGAACGCAATGAACGTTATATAAAATATAACGTTTATTACCAGTCGTCGTATGAAGTTAATGTTAGAACTTGACAACTTTCTTCTATTCTAGTAAGTTAGAAAAAGAAAAGCTATATATATGTACTTTCATCATGTGTTTATGTCAGCTCCATATATTTCTCTGCGACGATTTTTTTCACCTAATCTAAAGTTTACGTATGCTTATATCGCTGCTACCGGTATATATATATATATATATATATATATATATATATATATATATATATATATACATACTGTATGTATGTAATACATATGACTAAATTCGTATAATCCCGATGATGGGAAACTATATACCTACGCTAAAAGTTTTCCCTTACCGATCATTTGAAAAAGCTGCGTATATTCTTTCTGCGAGCTTCTTTCCCCTTATCACCAAGAGAGGAATCGTCGGATATCTTTGAAAAGAAACGGTCCGTTAGTTGGTTCTTCGGTTGCTTGGGGTTGCTTCGGTCGTTTCGAACCATAAAAACGTTCGAAACAGAAAACCTCTTTACGGCGATCTTTAAGTAGTCGACAACGACGTTAACGATAGCAACTTTGAGCTATCATAATTTCTCGGCGCCACTTTTATATTTTCGACAATTTCGAACGATTTTCTTTACTCGATTTTGGCTTTTTCTTTTTTGGCTTTTCGTTTATTTTTCTTAAAATGCTTAATTCGCTATTTAGTTGTTTCGGATAGATCTTGTTGTTCGAGTACCACCGTTCCCTCTTATTAAATTGTCTTATATATTTTTTTGATTATTCGTTACATTCTGTCCTGAATACCGCGATGCCTGTTCGTATGGAGGTATCTCTTTTCTTGTTCTGTTTTTCAACCTTTAAAACTTCGACGTCCAAAGCTTCTTTTTTAATAATTTATTCTTTGAAAAGTTAATAAAGCAACAAAAAAAATCAGTTTAATACTTTCTGATAATATATTATTATTATTATTTATAACGATTGTATATTTCGGTAAAAATGTATATATATATATATATATATATATATATATATATATATATATATATATATATATATAAAGGTGCAAAGGATCGTTAATAGTTCAAAAATAAAGTACGGTACAGACGAGTAAAAGTAACCATAAAATTTTATATAATCAGTTAATCTACGCATATATCGCCTATTATATACGTATACAAATAAGTATTTCAATCTTGTGTGTAGGAAGTACTTTATTATCGTGTAGTATATAATTATCTACAAAACTTGAAACTTAAAAATATTATTATTTAGTATATACTAAAAAGAAAACAAATCTCTGAATGAACGTTGACTATGTTAGCCTACGGTTGGTTTGTGTTTTGCTGCTGTGTAATTTAGTTATTTTTATTTGTTATATGGTGTTTTTTTATATCGGATTGTGCATATATACCGTAATTATAATTTTATTTCTTTTTAAATATCGAAGGTGATTTTGTTTAATTTTGTTTGTTGTGTAGCTATTTTGTTTTGTTCTGTTCCAGCTTAAAGTTTGAAATTGTATAGTTTTTATCTTTGGAAATTGACATTTGTGATTATAATATTACCTGCAACTGCGTTGCGTTATTTTTCGCGATTAGATAACGTCGTCTCGATAAACCCGACTTTTATCTGAATCTGAAATTATTGTCTGGGAGGTTTTTTGAATATTTTTTTTTGTTTTGTTTTGAATTTTTAACAGTGCACACAATGGGTAATTTTGGTTATTAGACTTAAGCCCAATTATTGTAAATAAATAAATAAATAATAATATCTGTATTCCGACCAAATTAATATATCACTGTTGATGTACATATGTACTTATATGTACATTTGTATATGTGCCTTGTACGTGTTTGTTGTGTTATATTTAAAATTTAAGTTTATCGCGAACATAAATACAATTAATGTGTATAGGTAGCTGTGTGAATGTACGAGTGTTGACGATGAGTGTACTGCTTGTTTCATATAGGGAAGGTTATAAATAATGTATATAAGAATTGAGTCTTTCGATGAATGGGAGGTAATATTAAATTATTGGTATTGAACGTGCGTAATCTTCGTAAGAATTACGAACAGTTTATGGTGTATTTACACGAGAGTGGTGTTATGATAGTATTGTGCTGACAGAAACTTGGTTACACGAGGCAGAAATAACGCGATACTTGGTTATAATAATGTTTCTCAGTGTAGATAAAATAAGCGTTCTAGAAGTGTACTTTGCATATATTAAGGCGGATATAAAGTTTCATACCATGGATACAACGCTGATAAGTGCTAATATAGTTCGCACATCAGTTCAACTAGATGGAGCATCTCTGACATTTATTTGGGTATATAGATTTTGCGAATTACATCGCTCCTTGTTTTCAAGTGATATAAGTGATTTATTTGATATATCATCTGACCTTGCGGTTGTGGCTGGTGATATGAATATTAATTTATTCAACCAGAAAGATTCTGCTGATTATTTAAATTTATTTTCTTCCAAGGGTTTTGTAAATATTATTGATAAACCTACTTATCAGCGAAGAACTGTTTGGATCATGTTTTAATTCTTGGCTTAGATAATAAAAATATTGGTATATATATTAATCACCGTATTTGTGAAGTTGATTTTTCAGATCATCGTTTAACTTACCGGCAAGGCGCCTGTTAAATTTTAAAATTTTAAAGATAATGAGTATTTGTTAGATAAGCACTTATTACGGGATAATTTTTTTATTCACTTGCTTAGGTCCTTTATATATTTCTAGAGCCAATATAGATGAAAGTTTAAATGGTTTGTGTCTAGAATAAGTGAATGTATATTAAAAAGTAAAAAATTGGGAAGGTAAAAAGTTTATAAACGATCGCCTTGAATAACAAATTATCTTGTCGAGATGACTCATTCCAAAAATGTTTTGTATAGATAAAACTAGGTTACATACACTAGACATAAGTTTATATCAAAAGTATAAAACTAAAGAAAGTTCAGGTTGCGGTTAGAAAAACTGAATACTCTCTACCGATCGAATTGGACTCTCTACATGGTCGCGCGTAAATTCAGAAAATTCAAAAGTGATTACATACATTTAACGCGTCAGTAGCCTTTGAACGATTGTGCTGGCAAAGTAACTATTAAAACGTCTAGCAGCGGAAATATTGCTTTTAAGTTTTTTTCCAACAACTTTACTCATCTGTCGCCAGTATTTACTCTGATTATTCCCGCATTTATTCAACCTTTTTTTTATGCTTTCCTAACAGCTCTTTTCGGTATCTTCGAAGAAGTTTTCTATTTGCTATTAAGATGTAATAAATCGCACTTACGAATTATGTACGCTTTATTCATTAGTCGCGTTAAATAAATCGCCTCATTTGTGATCCATTCCGATCACAAGATTCGTATATTTTCTCATTTTTTTTTTACAAAACCCGGTCAAACTTCATATTTATGTTAGTTGAGTGAGTTATAAGTGATATTATTTATCTTGAGCAGTTTCTGAAATAAGTGTTCATCAAAATAATAATTGCGCTAGCTGCCGACATACTTTAGAGATTTTATTAATAGTCGTTACTGCTAAAATGTTTTGAGAAATTTATTGCGATAACATCATAGATAACGAAAACATTTGCAGTACTATTTTCCATTCCACGAACGAATATGTGATATTGCCCACTTTCGCGGTTATCTTAATCAGCTACAACACGTACCACATTACCACAAGAAATCAAAATGTCTCTAGTATCGAATTTATAACCACTTTCGCGAAACAATCTTGTCCCCTTATTCGGGTGATTTATTTATACATGGAATTTTTGTTCTTCCCGTACCTCCTGATCTTGTCCTACTGCTATCGAATGAGATTTTACTAACGTTGTTCAGCATCTAAGTAAACTGTAATACAACTGAAAAACGTCAAGTGGCATTTACTTTTGGACAAATATTCTCAGTACCGCACGTTGAAGATCTTTTATGGATTCAATATGTAGTTATACCACCTCGATGGAGTATCCCATATGACAGCACTAGAGTGAGAAGTATATACGAACTGAAGAGAAGAGCTGCCTTAAATAGTAGAACAGATAATAATTCAATTTTCTAGAGTTTTTTAAGTAAATAAAGTGCATATTCGCACCCGGTTAATTTACGATTAAACTGTACTTCCAGACCTAACCGTATCTAGTTTAATTCTATTTCCTAAATATAATTAAAAATAATTCCACTTTATCGAATCTCGCTTCGAATAGACTACGTACTAATAATACTAATACTACTAATAATTCAATTTAAATTTATTATTATTAATAATAATAATAATGGGATAACAGTCAAATGATATCGAACATATTTCTTCTTTAATTGTGTATACGAAATAAAAATAAAAGTGTTAAAACCGCAATAATAATAATTTATTACGGTAATAAACAAAAAAAATCAATAAAGAATTATTCAAAATTCGATAACGCACATACTGGAGGAAAAAATGAAAAGAATTATGTGACGCTGGACAATATATTCAAATAATCGTCCGGGACATTGTACGGATACAGAAGTACGCCATATTGCGAAAAAACTCGAAGCATATGGAGAATAGATTTGACGTTAGAATTTTAGAGTAGGGTTCAAATTTGCGCGTAAAGTACACCTGCTACCAATTGACAGATACAGTATTTATTCCTACAGAAAGGCAGTATGGCAACGTATTTATAAATGTCTATACATATAATGTATGTACATAAATATAAGGTTTCATTTAAAGATATATATATGTGTGTGCGTGTGTTAGTAAAATACGTGGACATATTTATAAATATACATATATATATATAACCTCTTGAACATATTAGTCGCAACGAAGCTTTAATGGAATTTTGTGTCATTAACTTCAATTACAGCGAGCTACTTTTCGTTTGTAAAATCATACATTCCCTCACTCTCTATATACGCAGGAGTTTATGCGAAACTCGTTCTTTCGATGTTTTATTTAACAACTTGTTAACAATGTTTTTTTTCTTTCTCTCACGCACACATAAACGCACGCATGTATATTATAGGACTGATAATAATCTAAGTAATTTATTGGCGAAATATGTCATAAATTGAATTCATTTTAATAAACGATGTACATTTTTAATCGAATCGACAGATTTTATTGCGCTGTTTAAAATTTTGTATACGCGACAATTAATGAAATAGCGTTCTGCCAGACGATGTTCGTTAAAAGAATTCAATTTTTCCGTTAGGCTAAAGTAAAATAGTTAAGAGTTCTTATAGTAAAGAGTCCTGTGACAAAGCGCTCAATCCCAAACGAGAACTTTTCACGATAAAAGACCGCCTAGCCAAATCAGCTTACCATCAAATTGATCGGTAAATAAATATCAGCTTCTTAAATACGTAAAGAAGCCGGAAGAGTAAACGGCAAACCATCCTCTTATTATACGTATCGAACGAAATGCGCAATCGATTCTTAGACAACGCGTTAAGCGTATTTCGTTTTTTTTTTTGTATACGCAGAAGAAACAATAAAATTTAACAAGTAAAGGAAAAAATCTACAAACTCTGACATAATTTTGTACCGTATGAAGTTTCATTTGTCAAAAGATTTTAAATTAAAGACCTTATAAAATATAAACCATCTAAATAATTTGTCCAAAACTTTACCAACTGACGAATCGAAGAATGAAATCAAGACTGGAGATGAAAGTACACATATATATATATATATATATATATATATATATATATATATATATATAATATATATATATATATATAAACGCTCGCAAAAAAAAAAGCTTTCACGAAAAAAGCCTTTCTGCGTATCGAAAAACCTTCAACACTAAAATGCGGTTTATAAAGAGTTTTATCCAGAGTATGGCGTTATATCGAGCAGAAAAGATGTTAAAAATATGAAATCTTGCGTTCGAAATGTGGTGTTGGTGACGGATATCAAACATACGATGGACGAGTAAAACTATTAGTGATGAAGTTTACGCAAAATAAGCGAAAACACGAATCTGATATTAATCGAAGGAATGACGAACGGAAGACGAATTAAAGGAAAATCTACTCTTAGATATATATATATATATATATATATATATATATATATATATATATATATATATATATATATATATATATATATATATGAATCATGTTTATCTCCATGGCCGTACTAACTCACCAATCATAGGATTGAGAAGAAAAAGAAGATATATATATATATATATATATGTGTGTATGTGTATTAGAAAGTTGAAAATAATAAATCAACTATCGAGGAAGAAAATGTTGAAACTCCGGATGAATTATCTTATCGCAATACTTTATAGATGTTAGTGGAAATGGTTGCTCGAAACTTAAATTATTTTGTCGATTAGCGTATCAATGCTCATGCAGTTTAAGTTTGGTCAAACAAGTAAGCCGTTTAAGACTACACATTTAATAAATTCGAAATAATGTCCAAAATGTATAAATATTGTTCCGGAATTGTTCGAGAAGATATTGAAATTTTTAAGCATCCAAATTTCAACAATGAAGATGGATACCAACTAAATTTAACTCCTGGTAAAAGAAAACACGTTAAAATAAAAGCAACAATTGCTAGTTTAGTAAACAACTAAAGTCTCCGCTACATAGTAATGACGATGACGAAAACGTCGATAAACAAACGTGCACATAGCCTGTGCACTAGTTTGAAAAGTGCAATTGCTTTCGAAATAATAAACAATTGACACGCTTTGTGGAACATTTATCATTGAAAGGGTTCGTTTCCTACATCCCATTCTATTTTCTTTTCAATCCGAGTATGTTTGACACTATCTTTAATTATCTGTTTTATATAATTATTACTCGGTCTTCGATTTTTTCTCTTCTTTCCGGGTTTCCTTCAATAATCAACTTCAGTTTATCGTCGTGTCTCAGTATCTGTCCCAATCATCTTTGATCTGCGTCTTTTTCTGGTATTTATTAATTCACGTCTTTCACCGATCACGTTCAGTACTTCCTCGTTGATCTTCTTCTCTATCCATTTTATCTTTAGCATCTTTCTCCAACATCTCTGCTGCCATCAAACTGTTTTTTTTTATCAGCTTCATTTACTATCCACGATTCACACTCATATAGTGATGTACTCCATATATATAGTTTTATAAGCCGTTTTCCGAGTTCTATGCTCACATTTTTACTGGTGAATAATGCCCGTTTTTTCAAGAATGCATATTTGGCTAGGCTTATTCTACGTTTCATTTCTTTGTCGGTTTTCCCATTACCTTAAACGTTTCTTCGACTCTTCCATTTTATTTTATTTTTAATTATTTAATAATATGTTTTTCTTTTTAGTTTTTGTTTCATTTATTTTCGTTTCAAGTGTAGTTTCGTTTCTTCCAGTGCTCTAAGTTCTTTTTCAGATTTAGCATTAACAAAAGTGAAAATGGAAAAAAAAACGAGCGAATGACGTTTAATTCCGAGAGTGGGCGATTATACCCTCGAGAAGTGTATTTTGCGTGGGAAATAGCAATTAGAAGATCGTTAGTTATTTAGGTGGTTCGTAATGGTAATCGGAATACCGATCATCAAACATCGTTGTTGTTGTTGTTGTTGTGTGTATTTAATAAGACAGGTAAAAACTGAAACGAATACAGAAGCCAACGTCAACTTTATAAATTGGCAGGCAAATGTCGAAGTAAACGATAAAGTTTAATTTTGGAACAATTCCAAAAAGGTAATTCAGTTCGCCGCTAAAACGTTATTGCTTTCGGCGCGGTTACCGCGAAGATATTTTTTCGTTCTGTTAGACGAAGATGGAAGATGACGAAATATAAAGTCGGTAATTTTCGGAGAACTACACCGAACCGAATCGCTCTAATAAACCGCATTCGGTTTAGTTGAAATACCGTATTGAACATTTTCGTCTTAATAACTCTTCGACGATTTTAATCGTTTCAGCGCCAAATGGAAATTGTTATATTTCGAGGAAAAGCTTTCGCGCTATTTTACTGCGCCAACTCGAAGAAGAAACAAATTTCGAGCATATTCACGGAAGCGAACCAGATATGTTAAGCCATTTTATATGTAATTATAATGCGTGATTACCCGGTCAACGACCAATATCGACAATAGATGATGGCGATGAAATAAATTTTAGAAATCAGTTAAAATCGTTAAAATTTTCGTTTTTTCTTTATACCTTCCGCTCTCCAACTTTCGATGGCTCCTTCAGCCTCATTCTGAGCTTAGTCTCGAAAGCAAGAGGCTCATCTATACTTCAATTTTCCGACCAGCGTGGAGCTAGGTGCAGAGGTCTGGGGGAACCGCAGCCAAATCCAATCTTGAAATTCTTGAAAAATTTCAAAACAAGTTTATGCGTATGATTTCAAGAGCACCTTGGTTTGTTTCGAATGCCCAACTTCGCATCGATCTCAAAATCGATCTAGTTCCTGTTATCATTCACCAGAAGTCAAACACACAGCTACATTAATCGTCTTCACCTCCATCCGAACGTTGAAGCAGTTTTACTATTAGATAATTCTAATGACACCCGACGGCTGAAAAGAAAACATCAGCTAGATCTTATTAATATTTAATTTTATTATTTTTAATAAAATAATTTAACTACCAGTGAAATCCTCCTATAATTAGTTATGGTAAATGTAATTAGTTTTACAATCCCAATAAAATCTTTATTTTAAAAAAAAAATCCTTTATGAAAAATCACAAATCTGTTCGACTTATCGAGCGAATATAAAAAATGTAAATTATAATACACGAATTTATAAAAATATAAAATGTAAAAAATATTACTTAGATACACGATTTACAAAAATTATCGAAATGATAAAAGAGTATTTTTAAACAATCCCATAGTGAATGTGATAAACATTAATCAAAATTGCGACAATGTAAAAATTTTATATTAAACGAAAAAATTAGAACATTAACAGCCGGAAAGCTTTGTGATTTTTTATAATGAAAACAAGAAAAATTTAGTGATTTTTAACTACTTTTTCTTTTTTTTTTTTTTTTTTAAATTACTACATTCCAAAAATTTCAAATGATATAAATTTATTTGATTATTCCCCCCCCCGAAGAAACTATAAAAGTATGTCGACTATTTCGGATGCGATTATTTTCATTAACAAGAACGTATATATAAATCAAAGAATTAAATACGTATATACACATAAGTGAAAATTACATATGCGTACCGAGTAACCGGAATTATATATGCAATACGATAATTAACAAAAAGCAAAAGTTTCGAATTAACGAACGTTAATTTAATTACTATAAAAATATACATATACGGAATAGATAAATATAGATAAGTATTAAATTAAATTGTCACAAATAAAATTCTAGACAGTCGTATATCAACGTGGAAGCCTCTAATTAATTAATTAATTTATTTATTTATTTTTTATCGTATCCAGTCGATTATTATAAGTCCTTTCTTCGTCCAGTATTTCAGAAAAATTAATGTTTCTTCATCAATATGTTTATATAGTTTGCTGCGATCAAACTTCCCAATTATACTAAACAATTTGACCACATATGTTAGATCATGCCCCACCTATGTAGGTTGAATCTCCGCTTCGAATGCGATTTAAAGTTTTCCACAAGTTGTAATTCAAATCTCTGCCTGCTGGAAGTATATTAAAATTTTTGATCCAGTCTGAATCCCTTGGTTCCTCGGTTATCCTCATAAAGCTTGGCGGCTCTGGATGAGCCTCCACGCATGCTGCGTGTATTACGTTAATACAGTGAACAAAATGCAAATTTTGACGCCCTCTGGAAACGGTATCAATTTTGATATCGACCGATCAGCCGACTCCCGGGCGGTCAGACGGTAATGAATTTAATGTAAAGCACATCTTAATAAAGCTGAGATTACGCTTCAGTCTTCTATGTATTTTTTATATATTCACGATAACGATTCGTAGTTATAGTTTCAACTAACAGCATTAAGCGTGTAGAAATTTTTGAAATATATACGAGCAGTTATAGACTCGGTATAGAGTTTAATAGTTTAAAGAACTTTAAAATTTAAAATATATCGTAACAAAATTAAATAAAAAATCATCGATACTTTAGAAATAAACTTATAAGATGGTATATATTGTAACATATGAAGATGTTAAGTTAACCGAATTTAAAACTGCGCTACGTTTAAGTTAAAAGTAGCGAGTTAAAAAAATAATAATTCGTATTGTTTAAAGTAAAAAGATAATTTTACCGTACAAAAATGATATATATATATATTTAAAAGATATCACAATCTTGGTAACGATGTTCAATTTCGGATACCGATGTGTTTTGAAAATGTCGCGAGAGCATAATTGTTAATACAAGGAAAAGAAAAAGAAATGGCTGAGGACCGAAAGGATAGCCATCAATGCGATGGAACAGATAGAGTAGGGGTTAAATTACGATCAGTGCGACACGTACATAATGAACGGAGAGAAATACGATAAATAATAATAATAATTTATTGGATTGGCCACGTGCCTCAAAGATTGTCAGGCTATATAATTAAAGGATGTACCTCTGGAAGACGTATAACATGCAGGTCACGATTAAGCTTGGTTGATAAACTGATACTCGACTCGGGCTGTTTCAGTTATTCAGAAATGGAAATTATGGCCGGTAATCGGTACAAATAAAAAAGATGAAGCATACCCTCGAATCAATCCAACCGACTTTTGTACAAGATGATAATGATTATATATATATATATATACTAGAAGGATGTGTCCTTGTAATTATTATTTTTTATATAATATCGTTGTCTCTTTCTTTTATTTCATGAACGCAACTATTCAAATGGTCCATGATGAGATATTTTACAGGTCGTCTTTGACAGAGATATCGCTGTCCCTTTCTTTTACTACGCGAAAGCAAAAAATTCAGAACGGTCCGATGTTGCGATGTTTTTACAGTCGACACAGTACTGTTTCTCGATTTTAGGTGGCTGTTAAATTTTAAACGATTTGGCGGAGATATCGCTCTTCTACTTTTTTAAAACTTTAAATTATTGTAATTTCTGTCCTATTTGTGATATCAATTTGAAACAAAGCTTAGAACGACGAATCCGATAATATAGACTATAAGCTGTACGAATTTGCTTTAATAGTTTTTGAGTTAAATCGGAACAGACAGAAAAAATTTAAAAAAAAATAGATTTTCTTATTACGTGTAATAAAAATAGCTCAATGCAATGATTATAATAAAAATATTCGCTGATCACGGACAGACACTACATTTTATATATAATTTGTATTTATTGTTCTTTTAACTGAAAAAAATTTATTACATATATATATATATATATATATATATATATATATGATTTTATATTTACTTCAACTGTTTATGATTACTTGCATATTTAAAAGGAAAGTTATTTCCGAATAAAAACTAGATAATTAGTTTCTCATATATATATACACACACGTGTGTGTGTGTGTGTTTAAATACTTGTATTTGTATAAAATGTGTGTAAATCAGAATTATATATATATATATATATATAATATAAAATTTTTAATATTTAGGTAAACCGGATTTCAAATTTCGCGGTTGTGATAAACTTAAATAAATTATCTTTGACACACACACACGCACACATACATATACATGTATATATGTGTTTATCTACTGGCTAGATGATTAAAAGCATTGTGGGAGTTGAGAAAATTAATGATGTATTCTGAGCTCTAGCTAATGGTCTAATTTTTGCAACTCTCCACGTATTGCTTATGAAGACATCATCGTTGATGGTGATTAATTTACACGTGTATACGATATTTTAAAATATAAAAAAGCAAATGTCGAATTATCTATGCGATTATTCGTTATTTATAATTGTTGTGTAAGTGTATATTTAGCGATGAAAGCACATTCGTGAGAATGGTTTGAGTAAATAATTAAATTCTTCAGTTCCAAAAATATTTTCACTAAATCGAACGCGGACGATTTGCGGTTCAAATAACGTTGTATAATATAAAGTGCGTATACGACTTTCAATTCTCGTCTTCAAAACTTATACGAGTATTATTGTTATTATAATTATTATTATTATTAATAATAAAGCGCGTATAAATTTTGAAGATGGGAATTGAAAGTCAAAATTTATCCTACAAGGAAACACTCTAACCACAGAGCGACCGCGAGTGAGAAAGGTACTGGACTTCTAGCGTCGGTTGACATTTAACGTCATGGTGAAACGTCTTCTTCTTCATCAGCGAGACAATTTCCCGTTTCTCGGAGTCTGCCGTACAATTAGATCGCTTCCATCCAATACGGTCGTTTGTTAGATCTGAAGTATTAACGGCATCTTTGTTTTGTCCTTCCTATTGCGAACAAATATTGCGTTACAAAATAACGATATGAATTTTTTTTAGAAAAAAAGCATCCGACCTTCTAATTTTAATAAAAATAATTCTTTGGACGAAACTGAAATTCCAATGTTGACTTCAACGGTATTATCATTAAACACATGAGAAATTTTAGCGCCTGTTTTATATAGATATTAATTAAATTCTTTAATAATAATAGGTAATCAGCTGCAAGGTTGTGCTTCGTCGAGGCATCATAAAGACGTAATAACTGTACATTTAAAAAAAAAAAAAACTATTTAATTTAATTTATTTTTCTTTATTTTTTTATTTTATATCGATAATATTACTCCGTTGTACGGTGTCGGTTTTTTCCGCCATTTTTATAGCGGCTAATAAATAATTTAATAGTCAATTTATAATTACGTTAACAACTTTGTAATTTACTTGCTTAGACTTTATCGATACTATAAAATTAATTAAATATTTTGTTCGCTATTGTACGATTATTTCTTATTTCGTATGTTATTAATTAACCTGTATAACTTTTGTATCGAGCGATCTTTCTGAGACATATATAATTATATTTATGAATATATACAAGTAAATCTATTGTTATATATATATATATATATATATATATATATATAAAAATCGTCTCTCTGTTAGCCGATAATCCTAATTAAATTCTGTTAACTTTCGTCGATTTTAGGCTTTGATGTAGATGATGATAACGATTACTATAGCAAGTTTCGGCATTTGACATAAATTATATTAAATTTTCTTCGTTAATAATTGAATTAAGATAGATAGTATTTTAATGACTTTATTAACTTGTTTTCTTCTGACATTTTATGAATCGAACTCCGTGTTGAATGAAGTAAATTTTAAAATAATTATCAAAATCCTACTATAGGGTGACAAAGAGAAGACGGACAATTGTTCTTTGAATAACTTAAAAACTACTCGTTATAGGATGCCGTGATAACATGATAACTGAAACTGGACAAAACGAATCTCTCGTGCGTACACTAAACGTGCAGCAACGTATACATAATATATATGTATGTATATGCGTTGTAGCAGTGTTACCAACTGCTCTCTTAAAATAAAAACGTTCGTCTTCTCTGGGTCACCCTATATTATTATTATTATTATTATTATTATTTCATAATTAATTACAATTTATCGTAATTCGATAATTCGGGGTCTATCGCCTAGTAGGAATTATTATTATTATTATTATTTTCATAAAGAGTAACGTAATAAAAACGATTGTTCGATTACGTTCGTTTTGTTGACCATGTTTCAAGATAAGTTTCGGTTATCCTAATTTAAGAGGGGATGTGTGAAACTTTTAGAAAATAAACAACCGTAAACTCCAACGCTGAAATAATCCTTGAGTAAATAATCGACCGTTAGATCCTCTTTTAACTCGACGCTATTATCACTGCAGTATATCATTTTTTATTTTTTCTATTCGATTCCGCAATACTGTGTAAGAAATTGGGACAGGCAATTTTATTAGTTAATTCGAAGTTAGATTAGACTATATATATATATATATATATATATATATATATATATATATATATATATATGTATGTATGTATGTATATATATATATGTATATATATATATATATATGTATATATATATATATATATATATATATATATATATATGTACAATCGAAACTACATTTCTCTTATAACCATGTATGTATCTTGTTGGGATGGTGGGTGTTCCTTTTTTTCGGACAACCTTTTATCGTTTCTGTCGTAACATTCTTTTTATAGAATATTCGCATAAACGAAGAAAATAGAAAATACAGATAAAAAAATTATTCGAATTACAAGTCGATATATTATAGATTACGCCGAATATGTAATCAGATTAGTCCTAGAAGCGTGGAATGGTGCAGTAACGATACGAGGACGAAAAGTAACAAATTTCAGATTTGCAGATGAATTAATAGCTGCGAATATGGATGAAATGGGAAAACTTCTGAATAAACTCGAAGAAATTAGTACTCAATATGGATTAAATATAAATAAAAATAAAACAAAAATAATGATAATAGACCGAGCAAACACAATACCACACAACAAAAGAACATTAACCGGCTATGAAAGTGTTGAAAACATTGTGTATCTAGGATCACTTATAGAAAATAAAGGCGGATTCCACGGCGAAATAAGGCGGAGAATTGAAATTGCCAAGAGTACTATGACAAGACTCTGAACATTATCTGGAAAGATAACTCTATTTCCAAAAACGTGAAGATATAGGTCGTCCAAACGCTTATATTTTCTATCATTTTATATGCAGGAGACATGGATACTGAAGAAAATGGACAGAAGAAGAATTGACAGTTTCGAAACATGTTGCTGTGGCGCAGACTCACTCCTTAGAATTCCGTGGACAACAAGACATAGAAATGAATGATTTTTCTCTGCGTCCTGCCAGTTATATTCCGTCAACCGTGAATGGAAAGTCTATTTCGATTCGTGAGTTCGTTAAATACTTGCGGATGCACCTCGATCGCCGCTTGAACTGGAATCATCATGTCAAAACTAAATACCAGGAACTTCGCCTTAGATTACGTAAGCTGTACTGGCTGCTTGGATACCATTCATCTGTTAGTTTAGCTAATAAACGACATATTTATCTAGCTATTTTAATGCCGATTTGGAGTTATGGTATCCAACTCTGGGGTACTACGAAGAGTTTTCGAATAGGCTTATTATTCAGAGATTTCAAAATAAACTACTTGACCTGATAACCAAAGCCCCTTGGTACGTTCCCAACGCTTTGCTACATTCCGATTTGAAAATTTTGGACGTCGATGCAGATATCATCATCATTTATCTACTCGTTTCCGAGTATGGAGTACCATCCTCTATTGATGTGTCCTGAGGTAGTAGCCTGATTCTCCTAGCACATTCCTTTGCTGCAAACGCTATATATATATATATATATATATATATATATATATCTTCTTCTTCTACTCCTCACTCGTTTTCGAGTATGAGGTTATCCTCTAATTAGGATGCGGTTTAGTCTGCTAATGACAGTGCCGGTTATGTGATATAAGTCCTATTCGGTGTGTTGTGACAAATTTACATTTATTACACTTGAACATTTCACTGCTGTGGTTACCCTTCTTCTGTGTTACCGTCTTTGTATTTTTCTTTATAGCTGGTTTCCTGTTGGTAACCGTTTTCTTAACTAACGCTGTCCACTTGAAGCGATTTTGCGTCTCAATTTCCCATTCGACTGACGTTGGTATCTTCTTTGCTATCTTCAGGTTTTGTGCTAAAACATCTTTGAAACGAAGTTTAGGCCGTCCGCAAGGTCTTTTCCCGTATAGTAATACGCCGTATAGCATCCTTTTGGGTATTCGCTCATTCCCCATGCGAATAACACGACCCAGCCATTTCATGCACTTCTGTGTTAAATATTGTTCTATAGATAAACAATTGGATTTTATTAACACTTCTGCATTTGTCATGCGATCCTTCCATGATATTCTGCTTATTCTGCGTAATAGTCTCTGGTGGCAAAATTCAAGTTTACGGGTTTGTTTTTTCATTATTGGTCATGTTTCGCTCCCATATAGCGTGACTGGTATTATCATAGCCTTGTACACTGCTAATTTGGTTTTTATCTCTAAATTTCGATTGCAAGATACTTTCTGTGTTAATTTGCTAAATCCAGCATTCGCATTTCTAATTCTCGATGCTACTTTGCAATCCAAATTTGCATCGTTCGATACAATACTTCCCAAGTATTTAAATGAATCGACGGTACTTAGCCGATTACCAGACAAATGAAAATTAAACTTAATGCTGTCAACCTGGATTACCTCTGTTTTATTATGATTTATAGTCAATCCAAATTCAGAGAACACGGACACAAACAATCGAGCGATTTCTGTAGTTTTTGCGGATTATTGCCAAGAAGTACCCAGTCATCTTCATATTGTAGACTAACGATTTTGAAGGTGCTGGTTGCTGAACGAGTTTCATATTTCGTTAAATTATAAAGGCCTTTATCGAACCGGAATTTTACTTTTATACCTGCTTCCGATGATAAACATTGTTGTAAGACCATATCTATCATGCCCATGTAGAAATTGAAGAGCATAGGAGCGAATACGCATCCCTGCTTTACGCCAGTATTAATATCAAACATATTACTGATCCTTTTGTTTTATCATAAAGTTGAATTATCAAATGTAGTATTTTTCGTGGACATCCTACTGTTTTTAAACATTCCCAGAGCCCGTTCTGTTTACTGAATCAAACGCCTTTTTAAAATGAATAAAGGTCATACAAAATGACGTATCTCTGGTTTTCTCTACCAATTGTCTAAGGGAGAATGTTATATCTGTAGCACTACGACGTTGCCTAATCCGCACTGTTCTTCTGGCAAATATGAGCTCAATATAGGTTTCAACTTATCATGTAAAAGTTTACTAAATATCTTGCTAGCTGTACATAAAAGCGCAATTCCCCTGTAATTGGTACTGCCTTATCACCTTTATTTTTATATATAGGAACTAAAACTGCATGTTTGAAATCAGCTGGTACCGTCTCTTCGCGCCATATTTTAATAAACAAGTTGTGCAGACATTTAAGCATCATTTCTCCTCCTATTTTATATATATCTGCTGGAATACCGTCAATACCAGGAGATTTATTGTTTTTTAAGCTTTTGACGGCATCCGATAATTCTTCCAAACTCAGAGGTTCATTTAGTTTTATCCTATCCTCCATTTTAGTTATAGGGTCCAGTACGTTCTTGCTCAAGGTAGATTCATTGTTGAGAAGTTTTTTGAAATATTCTTGCCATCTTTTTTTAACATCATTTCTATTACGTAACAAGTTTCCAGATCCATCCTTGATTGCAACTTTCCGTCTATATTTAAGGCCGTAAATAACTTTTATAGCGCTGAAGAAGCCTCGAGAATCATTTGTGTCTGATAGTAGTTGGATTTCCGCTGCTTTGTTTTTCCACCACGCATTTTGCAATCGCCTAGTTTCCTTTTGTGCCAGTGCGTTAGCCGTTTTAAACGCATCATGTTTATTTTTATTTGTTCTGTCCGCTTGCCATGTCACGAATGCCAGCCTCTTAGTTTCCATACACTTTTTTATTTCAGCCGACGTGTCTTCAAACCAATCCTGCTGTTTCTTAACGATGTTTTTACACGCCTCGTTCAGTTCATTTTTAATCAGGTTCCAGTATTCTTCTACCGTGGTGTTATTATTCTGCTATATATCCTTAAGTGGCTGAGTAATTTTCGATCGAAACATTTCCACAATCTGTTTTTTTTTTTAGTGCATTTACGTTATATCTTCCTATTTTCACATCTTAGATATTCTTTCTGTTTACATAGTGCTTTCGTCGGAATCTGAACCGAAAACGCAAACGTACCATCATACGGTCCGTATCGCCGTCTGCTCCGAGCATTACTCACGTTATTAAACATTCCGGTTTCATTCTTTGTCGGGTAATTATATAATCAATCATATGCGGTAACTTGGATCTTGGGTGTATCCACGTGCTCTTGTGTACATTCGTACCTTCCAGGCCGGAACTTTAACCGGAGCGGGGCGCGTCCACAGGTGGCGGATAGTGGAAGGCCTACAGATATGTAGGTTAGCTGCAGCAGGAGCGGCTACTGGTGGAAAGTTTCAAGCAGACGATTCCAGTAGTGACAGGGTAATGAAACAAGAGGATGTGGACGGGCAACTTGAGGAACTGTCTAATAAAAGTCCATAAAATCCTACGACTGTTTCACCCTCAGCGAGATTTGGCCGCTGTCAAAGCCTTACACCGCTACTGCCTCAGCAGCAACCCGCTGCCTTGCGGTATGGATTTTGATACAAAAGCTAGGGTTTCTCCCCGAAATATCCTTTCCCGTCACTATCCAAATCATTTCCTTTAACTTATTTGCCCTCACAATCTCCTCTAACCTCTCCGTTCTCCAAACTACCCTCCTCCTTTGGCCAGCGAGAAATCGCACCAGCAGTCGTCTTGGCTTGCCTTGCCACTAATAACCCACTCACGTTGGAAGGCAGCACGTAAACTAGGTTGCGCTCCAGCTTACGTGTTCCTTAATTGCGCTGCTAATTTTATCCTCTAATCACCTAATCAAAGTGATAATAAATAAATCATGAAAGTGAAACAAATGGAAGAAACTGTTGGGTCCACGGGGCGAACCTTAAAAAGTTCTAAAAAGTTCGCCAGGCAGCGGACGGCCATCTGTGGTAACACAGAATGGCTTAAGCTCCTCTGTACCAGTTTGGCACAGCACTATCCAGGATGTAGCACATTTGCGGTTAATAAGTAGTAAAGACAGGAAGAAATTAAAAACATGGACATTCGCAACGTGGAATGTGAGAACGTTATTAGATAACAAGGAGTTACCAACTAGAAGAACAGCGATTATACTGCACGAATTAAGAAGATACGGAATAGACATAGCTGCTTTAAATGAGACAAGATTACCTCATGAAGGGAAACTTTTTGAAAATACGGCTGGATACATCTTATGCTGGAAAGGTACAGCGATCGGAAAAAAGAGAGAGCGTGGAGTTGGCATAGCTATTAATAATAGATTAATACCTTACATAACTGAAGAACCTGCAGGCGTTAACGAACGCATTATTACGATGAAAGTTCGACTCACGAATGCTCAAGACCTAATCATTATTGGCGTGTACGCACCTACATTGGATAGTCCAGAAGAAGAAAAGGACATATTCTACGAACAATTACAAAAAGTTGTCGACACCGCGCGTACATACGAAAATATCATAGTACTAGGTGACTTCAATGCAAGGGTTGGCCAGGACTCAAAATCATGGAAAGGTGTTATTGGCCTGCACGGGATCGGAAAGGTGAAGAGCAATGGAGAAAGGCTATTACAATTCTGCTGAACAAACGTGTTATGTATAACAAACACAAATTTTAAACAGAAGTTTATATATATATATATATATACGTCTGCTTGATTTAATTTTCATATTACATTCGGTCATGAATTTGTATGTATCATATAATTTTTTTTTAATTTTCTGATTGATAAAATTTACATTTAAAATGTATGAAATTGTTGAAATTTTTTATAATTAAAACAAAATAAAATACCATCTGAAAATAAATATAATAATATAATTATATATACAAACCCACCGTATTAGGACGACACACGCAGGAGTGAATAATACTCGGACGACACACACAGGAGTGAATAAACGTGCGGAAGAAGGAAAATTTCCCATGATTAAATATGACACGCTATTAGAACGTTATCGCAGTAGCAATTAACTGGAGCAGAACTAACGAATACATTTTAGTAAAACAAAGTTTTAAAAACTATCACTTCATCCAGAAGGCGTGGACGGCTAGCGTGTATACTAGTCAGAAACCTTTTAAATAACACAGATTTTACTACCGAATTTTCTACACACTTCCCACAATGAATACAATTCAAAACTCAACCCTTCATCATAAAAAATTTTTTGCTTAACAGAACAGTTCTATATAGAGTGGATTTCATCGTGAAAACAATTATTCTTGAAAAGAAAGAAAAAAATATTCAAGAGGAATTCTAAAAAAGAGATGAAATCTACACTGTAAATTCTGCATTAACCTACGCGAGTGGTTAAATTATTGCTTTATTTCAACGTTATATGCCGATATTACGTCTAACGCAATATATTTAAATGTACACAAACGAAACACGTACACACACAAATATGTGTAAGTACACTGGCGCCTAAATTCTTTTAGAATCGTATAACTAAAATATTATATATATATATATATATATATATATATATATATATATATATATATATATATATATGCATAGAAGAACCCGCTGAAAATAGGTCTGCTTAATTTTGTCTTCTGAAATCTCTTATAACCGTGGTATCGACGTCGATTCGTTCTGTTATTTGTTGAAATTCTTTTCTTATTCTTTCGATTTCCTCATTAAAATAATTTCAAATAATCTTTTCCTTCTCAGAAATTCGCGAAAACTGAGGAAAATCCATTATTTAAAAAATTGCGAAATAGTCTTGAACACATTATTCCAGTTAATACATTTGGAAAATTGCGAGACGCTATGACGGAAATATAAGGAAAAAAAAATAAAGTCCAAAATAAAATAGTCGAAATTTGTAAGACGTTTGAGACGAGGAAAAAGATAATTGCTTTTTTTCGCTAAATTGAATAACTATCTAATTTACACGAAGTAGTTAATTAAAAAAATCAAAAAATAATTAAAAATCCGAGAATATTATTATTGTTATTGTTTTTAAAAATGTAGTATCGCAGTTGATTGAAAAAATCCTTGAATATGCCTACATTTCCACAGGCTCACACCCACCCACCAATATATATATATATATATATATATATGAGTAGTAGTTTTTACTAACAACTTCTTTATTTCTTATATATCCAAACAGCTCACGAAAGAATTATCATTGGAATTAGGCTCAAAGTTCGCAAGACGGTTACATGGATCAGGGAATAGACGAAATTGGCAGACACAGTGAGGCGGATCGCCGGGAAAAATGGAAGAGAGCCGAGCATTTGGCGAGACAAAAGAATGAAAGATTCACTAGGTGGATATTACAGTGATGATCAATTGGTAGCCGGCATCCGTAAGGGAGGCTAGGGCTAGATGGCGAGATGATGTTGTTAAATGGGCAGGAATCAATTGGATCCGTGCCGTACAAGATAGGAATCGTTTAAAAAGTTTGGGGAATGACTACACCCAGCAGTGGATTGATATAGACATATCGTGATATATATATATATACAGCCCCACACAAGGTGGACAACAGGCATAAATTACCTCGGGCCCCAGATAAAACGTTTCCCGAAAACGTAGAAATTTAAAACTGTATTATCCGTATATTTTTAGCCAGAAATCCGAATGTAAATATATTGTTTTTTCTCCTCACCTGCGGATGCGTGTTGTATTCAAGCATTTCACCCAGTATTGACGCATGCCAGAGGAAGTTGCGGGCGGAATTAAACATAATAAATGCATGTATGGAAAAATGTAATTTACGATCAAATCCGAACAAAACTGAAGTTGCCCTATTCTACCTTAATATAGGCTAGTAAATAGACAACTAAACCTGACAATGAATGGAAGGCCACTTAATAACACGAAGAATACAAAATATCTGTCACATCTTACTGAGAAAGAACAATAGACGAAGGAATGGAAATCGGTACGTAATTCCTTCACAAATGGAGCCGTCGTCGAAAACCCTACAGAGCATTCTCTGGAATGAAACTTCGACGAAGGAAGTGACGAATCTTGAACAGAATCCGAACTGGTCATGGTAGATGCAGCCACCTCCTATAGAAGTTGAGTCATTTCTGATTCGGCTAGTTGCTGTTGCGGACATCCCAGGCAAACAATAAAACATATCGTGAAAGAATGCAAAGTATACTCCGTAAATCGGATTACGATTGAAGATTTACATCATCTGCGCGGCGAGAGTTTAGACTGCATTTTCCGTTTAGAGCTCAATCTATAAATCAACATCATACGATCCGATACCGAGCTACTAGGTAGCTCGTCACCGGGGTGTAACAAATTAACACCTCCTACCTATACAATATTATAACTAACAAATTCGAGACATACATAGTTATTGTGAATCTTTTTTTTTTTTTAAATGTAAATGTAAAACGCGTATATTTGGCATTATATTAAAAAGTTATAATAATATTTAATAAATGTACCGGAACAAATGCCCTCTCCATTTATGAAAGTAAAAATTCTAATAATATAAACTGGTAAATAATAAATATACAAGATGAAAATAAAAATCAGACAAAAAACCATCACAAATGAAAAGCGGTAATTTAAAAAACAATAAATATAAGTTTAATTATATAACGAATATGTAATATCATTTATAAGTGATGGAAACGAAAGCAAACAAATTATGACGTTATGAGAATAATACATTATGTTTAATGCGTCGATGCTTATACTTAGTATATCTAATACTTAGTTCCCTGGAATCGTAATTTCCTATTGCTGGAAGTAAATTAATACGGTGCACACTACAACTGAGAAAAAATTTTTGGGATAGTTTGAAGATATAGTCTTTTACATATGGTATCTGCAGAGCACTATGCATATATGAAATTTTAGTTTATACGGGGACATTGATGATACATCTAAGACATCGGTTTTGGACTAATTGCAGTCTATTAAAACTAGCATTTGAGACTGAAGACCAAACTGGACAAGAATATGTTAAAATAGGCCTAATGATTGACTTTTAGATTATTAGTTTATTATTAATATTTAAGTGAGATTTACGATTGAAAATGTTGAACAGATTGCTCTGTTTGTCTTCAATGATGCATGGTCAATATGCTTGGAAAAGGTTAGCCTCTTGTCTAAAATGACACCAACATAGCGTATCTGATCAGACCATTTTATATCAATGCCGCTGACGTGAAGTTTGGTCGGTAAAAACGGTCTTCGACGAGTGAAGAAAATTGTTTTCGTTTTGGAAGGATTAAGAGCAATTTGCATTTATAAAATACTTAATTATACGATTATTGCTGATAGTACTTGGCCTGTAGAAACTGCAGAACAACGCTGTGTCATCAGCGTATAAGGCAACCTCAATATTATTTATGTGCGGGAATTGCATGAAAAATGTAAATAAGAATGGCCCCAGCACGCTACCTTGAGGCACGCCGGCAGAACAGGATTTGCTACTTGATTTCGCATTATTTATAATGGTATAAAATGATCGATTAGTTAAGTAGCTATTAATCAGTTTAATTAGATAATTGGGAAACCTGGTAACAATCATTTTATAGATAATACCGTCGTGCCAGGTTGTGTCGAAAGCTTTTGCCACATCAAATAACACCATCCCAGTATGTTTATTGAAGTTAAAATTATCTGTGATAGAGTCAGCAACTCTTGCTATCTGTTGTGTTGTGGAATGCTTTGGTTGAAATCCAAATTGACTACTAGGTATTATATTATTAGAGTTAGTGAAGTCACATAATCTTTTCAGAATAATTTTTTCAGCGATTTTGCTAAGATTACTAAGCAAGCTGATTGGACGGATATTGTCTATCTGAGAGCAATCTTTACCGTATTTTGGTACTGGAATTATTTTAGCCACTTTCCAACTAGAAGGGAAGTACCCAAATTTAAACATTGCGTTAATCAAATTAGTTAACTGGACGACGGCTTTTTGAGGTAGCATTTTAATGACAGTAGATTGGATACCATCGTGACCTACCGAGTTTTTCTTCTTTGTTGATTTTACATGTGTAAAAACTTCTTTAGGAGAAGTTAATTTAATATTAGTTGTTATCTGAGGTGATGCGATAAATCTGCTGACAACTTTATGTACTTTATTCTTCTGATAGCTTGAAGCTAAATGGATATTTCTGCTGTGAACCTCAAGGTAGCGTGCAGCAAGCAATTCCGCTTTATGGGTATTATTATATGCATATGTGTTAGTATGAGGGTCATGAATTTGGGGAAGTGCTTCATGGTGTTGTGTATATTGTTTACATACCTTCCAAAGGCTATTATTTTTAACAGAAAGATTAGAAATTATTTTACTAAATTTTTCGTTATTATGTTTATTTAGTAAATATCGAACTAAAATCGAAAGTTGATTCAATAATTTCTTAATATTTTGTGAATCAGTAGGTGAACGACTTTTAGTATAGGATCTTCTGACAATATTTTTGATTTTAATTATGGAAGTTATATACGAAGGGGTCGAAGATATAGGGGAAACATTCTGGTTAATAGGAACAGAAAGGGCAATAGCTTCATGAATCAAGTTCGTCAGAGTGGTGAGACAGTGGTCAATGTTGTCAGTATCAGAAATAGGTAGGTTTAAGTTTATATTATCAGGGTGAATCTTACAAACAACGATAATAAGTTTAAAACATCGCATTACATCTTTGGACGCGTAAATAATTCGTCGTCATAAAAACAACAAAAACAACTTATCATCTTCATACTCGAGTCAATTTTACCCGCCATACCATTTAAATTATAGCGATTTGTATTTAACAAGATAAATGAAAGTACTTTGTTTTTAATTTAATTTTTAAATTTATTATTATAATTATTTAATTATTTGCGGAAAAAAGAGATTTAATTTTCTGAGTAAAATACTTTTTTCATTTGAAGAGGTTAAAATAAAATTTTTGTTCATGTGTACAGATATATAAATGCATAATTTACACCGAAGACTATTGTTAAAAATGCATACTTATCACGTATAACTAAAAAAATGTATGTATATACTTCTACAGGCACCCATACGCATGTGCAATAGTATATAGACACATATCTCTTTCACTTCGACTCGTGTCGTCCAACATCGTGACTTTGAATTTTCCGCCACGCTTTCCCTATTATCTGCTTCGATGTACGCATTCACTGAAGCTTTTCCCGGACAATTATGAAATCCCCACTGTCAGAGATACACAACCACGTGCTCGGAAAATATGTATATATATATATATATATGTATGTGTACATTAATAATATATACATATGTAACCTAACCTTCTGGATTTTATACTGAAATTATCTGTTTCTTGTTTTTTTTTTTTTTTTTTTTTATGGCCTTACATTATTAAAACTTATTGTCGGGATTCGGAAAAGTTATTTATTTTTTATTATACAACACTTTTAGAGAGAGTTCGATCATAACACCAATTACATAGCCGAGGAGTACGTATGAAGTCTTTAGTTCAGGTTTCACGACCATGACTCAATCGCTTAAATAATGACCTTAATCGAAGCGATGTTAATATGAAATGGAGTCTATCAATTTTTTTTTTTGGCCTGTACCATTGGTCGCTCGCTTTGACCATCTATACTACGTTGGTTTTCTTGTTTTGAGCTATAATAGTTGGCTTATTATACTTCTAGACTATAAAATTATATATGATCTTGACCGGACCTTCGTTGTTTGGATCACTTACTACTGATTCTATATTTAGACGGAGTTTATATTTTAATAATTCCCGTATCATATTATTTCAATTTTGTTTGTACTTCTCGCATTTCCATATGATATGGTTGATATCCTCTTCCTCTTGACATTTATCGCATAAACTATTTTGAATTATGTGTATCGGAGATAGACGATCAGGTGTTTTATTATGTCCTATTCTTAATCGCATAATTATTGTGAAACAGTTTTTGCTATACTGTACTGAACTATTCCAAAAACATGGTGTTTCGGGTATTTTTGTCTGAATTTTATTGTTTCATAACATTGATCACAGCAGTTTTAATAGCTACATCTCTTCATTAACGTCTGACGTTAATACAGATTATTCCTTGTGGAAAGCAGTAAGAAACATTAAAAATAGTCACCAACCGAGACTTGCACCCATAAAAACTGATAATAAATGGATGAGAACTGACGAGGAAAAAGCAGAAACTTTCGCTAAGTACTTGTCAGATCTTCAATCCATACAAACAAAATACGGCAAGTGCTGCAGACAATGAAGTAGAAAACTACCTGCAAACTCCGTATCAAATGTCTCTTCCAATAAGATCTATGTCGCCTATGGAAGTAAATAATTTTATACAAAAACACCTGAATTTTAAAAAATCTCCTGAACATGATTTAATTACTGCCCTGATGGTTAAGAAATTACCAAAAAAGGCTGATATTTAACTCAATGCTTCGCCAAAGCTACATTCCTGTACAATGGAAATTTGGGAACATAATCGTTATACCGAAACCGGGTAAACCACCGACAGAGATGGCTTCGTATAGACCCATAAGTCTGCTCCCGATTTTCACAAAAATTTTTGAAAAATTACTGTTAAGAAGATTGAAACCTATTTTGACTGCTAACAATATAATACCGCAGTTTCAATTCGGTTTTAGAGATCAGCACAGTACCATAGAACAGATTCACAGGGTTGTTGATCTTATTCACAGAAGTTTTGAAGAAAAAAAATTTTGTCCTGCGGTGTTTCTGGACATTGAAAAAGCATTTGATAAAGTGTGGCACGATGGCCTACTTTTTAAAATAAAATACAAATTACCGGTTCCTTATTATCTATTAATAAAATCTTACCTCTCGGAAAGATACTTTCATGTTACTATCAACGAGGCAGTTTCAAACATCTATCCGATTAAATTTGGAGTACCCCAGGGTAGTGTACTTGGACCGGTACTGTATCAAATATTCTCTTCAAATTTGCCTACAAATGCTAACACAACTACAGCCATGTTTGCTGATGATACCGTTATATTGTCTGCTGACTTTGACATCGTGATAGCAACGAATCAATTACAGAGTCATCTAAAGGAAGTTGAAGCATGGCTTACTTATTGGAAAGTCAAAGTCAATGAAACGAAATGCTCGCATGTTGTGTTCACACTAAAAAGGAATTGTACGAATTATCCAGAAATAACGCTCAATGGGGTTACAATCCTCTTCGCGAATAGTGCGAAATACCTTGGTATGCATTTGGATAACAAATTGACCTGGAGAAAACATATTACTGCCAAAAAAAAAAACCAATTGTTTATAAAATTTTACAGCATGTACTGGTTAATTGGGAAAACTTCCAGACTTCCAATTGAAAGTAAAGTCTTGCTATATAAGGCGATCCTAAAACCTATTTGGTCTTACGGAATAGAACTTTGGAGTTCAGCAAGCAACTCGAGCATCGATATCATACGGTCAGCTCAAGATAAGATATTGCGTACAATAGTCGGAGCGCCATGGTTCGTGAGCAACGAGGATATACGAAAAGATCTACAAATACCATCAATTAAAGATGCGATTTACAACCGTAAGGAACGATACATTCAACGGTTAGAAAACCATATTAACCATCTGGCGCAGAACCTGACAATAAATCGTTCGGAATTCGTACGCTTAAAAAGGGGTCATTAATGTAAATACGCTATTATAAAAAGTAGTTCTGTTATAAAATACTGTGGCCGCTGGGACACGTTCCACTAAATAAATATATTTATTAAATGCTATCTTCGCCGCTTATTGCCTCAGATAGGCAGATTGCGAGCATAAAATATATATATATATATATATAAAGATTTGGTAGTGTACGTCGCCTAAACGATTCTCTTTAACCGAAGATTGATAAAGGATTAAACGGCGTATACGTCAGGAGGAGATGATTTACCATTGTCTTCCCTGACTTCTTTACTTTTCCAGCGAATCTGTATAAATCTGTTTGTACCACGCACCCAGTGATATAAATTGATAGTGCGATTAGACCCATTCGTAACCCCGATGCAATGACATCCGTCGAATTGTATAACATAAAACTGAACACAAAATGAACGGAAGAATTTTAATACCGAGCTCCTCCCCAAAAATGTCCCGCATTTTTTTTATCGCGAAACTAAGGTACACATCCAATCTGGCTGATGTAGCCAATAAATAACTGGGATATGGTTCATGACAAGATTGGTGATGTCATTCAGCAATGAAACTCCGAACTACCTCTCCAATCTTTCAAACCGGTGGGGACGATCTATGTACGCTAAATTGATTCGGATACGTTGTCTAGTTTTCATTTATCGTTCGTAATATCAAATATCGCATATTCGTCTATATCGATTATTTTAGCAATTTCGTTCGTGAAAATATATTCTAGGTTAATTTAAATATATCTGCGTGTGCGTTTTTATTCATCTTTTCGAAATAATATATCTTGGACAATTAATTTCATTCGAAGACAGGCGAAGGAAGTAAATAGAAGGATAGCCATAGGGCGGAAAAGATATTGGGCTTTGAAGGAAATTTTTAGTACGAAAATGAGTCCATCATTAAAAACACATGTATTTTAATACACGTTTCATACGGTTCATAAATATGGTCGTCTAATATAAAGCAAATAAAAAGGTTACAAATTGCACAGCGGGCGTTTGAAAGAATGTTAAGGGTTATAAAATTTGATGAAATAAACAACGAGGCGTTAAGAGCATAGTCAAGAACAGATGACCTTTAATATCTGCTTGTTAATGATAAACTTGTTATCTACGTATAGCACAAATTTTCTATTGAGTAGATAATTGATTTTTGCTAATTTTACGTTTATTTCAGTGTTCTTAGTTATTATATGTTTTTTACACCTTAAATGTAATGCCAATCTGGCGTTACGGAAGTCGATTATGGGTGTGCAAAAAAGACGAATATGATAGAGCGCAAAATAAAGTTTTACGAATGATTGTTAAAGCACCAAAATTCATTCGACGAATAACATCAGACAACGCTAAAACTTATTACCACATATTTGAAAGACACCCGAATAACAGCTTCATTCAGTTACTAGATAATCCTCTAGAAGTTCTATAAACGGCATAAGATATTGGACATAGGGTTATTATAAAGCTAGTAGACAAGTACATCGCGTTATTTGGTTCAGGGCGATTATCATTGGATAATCTGCTCGGCATGTTAATTGTATAATAACATAAAATATGCTGAATATAAGCTAGGTGCATTATAGCGTTAACTTATAAAAAAACAAAAAGAACAATCTAATGGAGATAACGAGAAAACTAAAATGGACATAGTGTGGTCATGTCATGCGGAAACAAGCAGATAGCTGGGCCAGAAAATATATAGAATGGATTCCATTGGATAGGAAAAGGAAAATCAAAAGACCAAAAAGACGATGGAAAGATGATATCGTCAAATATGTAGGGACCAGTTGGATGCAGAAAGCAAGTGATAGAACGATTTGGAAGCAAATGGATGCTGGATATTAAAGTAAAAAATAAAATTGTATATGTATTTTCGGTGTATTCAAATAAAATAAAGGTTTTATTTATTTATTTATATATTATTTTTTTCGTTTACATATTTGAATATTTACGTATTATGTATATAGAAATATTTTATCACTCTCCCTTTTATAATATCGTGCTGCAACCCAAATTTAACTAAAAGTTTAAAAATAAAAATTCTACTGGGTGTGTGAAAATTAAAGATTATCTTTGCGATTTTATATATATATATATATATATATATATATATATATATATATATATATATATATATATATATATATTAACGTTAGGTAGTGTTTGTATGTGTATGTTGCGCGGTATCACTGTGTCTTTGATTATGTTTTTTCATTATGTATTTCGATTAGGGTTGCGCTCTTCTCTTTTTTGAACAGACTAACGAGATTAAGTTGGTAGTTCACTTTATTTTTCTCTATCTGCGGTCAAAGCAAAAGTTAATTAACTTAAGTCGCATCGACTATCCTTAAATAAAGGTTCCAAGTAAAAATTAGTTTAGGTTAGAACCTTCGAATCACTAACTTTTAACGAAAACGAGAATAAGGTATCGAGAACTTAATTCTACGTTGATCTCATTGTGTATGCGGAATTTTGACGTTTACACCGAGACGAACTTTGTTCTTGTGATATGCAGAACACTTTTTGTTCTTTCTACTTTTTAAATCGATCGTATATTCGTATATGTTCACCAATAGTTAATTCCCTATAAGTTTGACCACCTTTATTAAGTGCAATTTTGAGTAATAAGTATCTACATGTACTGCACTAAATGAATTTATTAGATATCCCTACATGTTTCTACTAGCATCATGATTTCTGTAGCCAATATGCGAATCTATAGGACATAATTAATGTAAAACCATTGCCGTCAATCTTTATCTAACTCCACTGCCAAAAAAAAAAAACGGTTTTGTGCGGATGTTTTTTTTTGCAAAGTATCAATCTTATTCGTCAACAGCGCTTGCGTAAAATCTTAAACGTTTATCTCTAATACAGCCGCTATAGTGTAAGAAAATAAAGGAGTAGTTTGTACTAACCACCAAGTGATCTGTTTATTATTCGTTAGACTTTTTTGGATATGGAAATTGAAAAAATAATCAACGGGCCGTTCCCCTGATCAGACTCGAAAGATGAATATTTCGATGATTCTGGTGCGGACCCTACGTTTTCCTCCGAGGGAATTTAGTATGTGTATTTTAGCATCGTACAGCGATGTTCTCCGCGTTGTATTTGTATACTGTGGATTTTCCTTAGACCGCTGAAGTGGAAGTTTCAATGTATGCTGATGATACTGCTATTTTAACAATTTAAGATCAAAAATTTATATCTTTGTGTTTTTATTTTTAAATATTTATTTTATTTTAAATATCACTCGATAATGGCGTAATTGCCGAAAAGCTTTGTGAATTTTTCAAGAAAATAAAGTGATTTTAACTAATTTTTGTAATTAAATTAATAAAAAATCATTACATTCCGCAATCTAAAAATTAATAATTTAGATTGTATTACGAAAGTAATTATGTGTTTGTTACGCGTGTTTATCGGGAAAGTCCGAATAAATTTCATAGTTAGTGAGGTTTTTTTTAAATAAATCTGAAAAAATTAATTTCTTAAAATATTTTACTATTTCGCGTAGCGCCAAACTTTCTTAATGTGAAAGAATTTCCCCTTATAACGCGTCAAAAATCAACATAGTGTAAATGATGTTAAAGAACGTTAACGGGCGATACGTGTAACGAGATTAAATTAGATTTGTGAAGTTTATTCGGAAGAATTTTAGCGCCAAATAAATTTCGAGTAAAATTAGTTTAAAGTTCGTAAGCTTTCGTATTAAAATAGTTTTCATGATTATTTCTCCGAAATAGGTGAAGAGATAATCTCTGAAATGTATATATCTACACACACATATACATTGTACGTGTGTACGATTCCACGTGTGATTAAGCGAATTTTCGATCATAACGTAATTAAATTTACTCGGGAAACTTAAATGAAATTTCTGACTTCGACAATAGAGAAAATTGTTTGATCTCCCGAACGAAATAATTAATATTTCTTATTTTGTACTATATTTATTGCTTTGATATCTAACATAGAAGAGAAACTCGAGCGTGATCTCAACATACTCGGTAAGTACTTTCATCAATGGCATCTACAACTCGATGCAATCGAAATAATTTCATCTTATTTTCACGTATCAACCAAGTTAGCCAATAAGAAAATCAAAATTTGTTTTAACAATGTATGTTACTTGAATACGAACCTTTTTTAAAATACCAGAAGTATAAAGTACCTAAAAAGCACAAAATCTAAGAATAATATTGTCCAGAAGTTAATCGGTACATCGTGGACAGCTTGACATTGGCTGTCGTGTACCTCGTAGCAGAACTTGGTGCACCTCTACTTAGTTGAACAGTTGCTTATCAAAAAACTGGCCATTCACTCAATATTACAATAGGATTTATTACAGTGGCGATTAGATTAACGCCTACTTCTTGTTTCCCGATACTTGGTAACATAGATATTCACAGAAAAACCGCCGCAACGAAGGAATTGTTAAAGTATCGAGAAAAGACCTTCTAATGAACAAGTTCATCGTGAACTCAACTTGCATGAAATACTATGCACAACTGTGGACAGCCTTATTGCAAATCGCTTTGATGGCAAGATAAAATGACGGGAACAATAGAAGATATCGAACGCAGGCAAAAGTTGATCATAGTGCACGACACTGCGATAAATGCAGTTAAATTACAGGCACTGTAATAAGAAACTACGGAGTGTAATATAAAAAAATCGTCATATTAAAAATATTACCCTTATTGGTTGCTTGATGCCATGTGTAACATGTGGATAACAACCTGAAAGTAGATTGTGTAAAATATCAAGACTACGAACGGAATGGATATAATAAGTGGTACATATTAAATCATGGACGACCTTATTTACAGGAAATTAGTGAAGACTTCAAGAAATTTATTTTATCTGAAGCAAGGTTTATAAAGTTAACGGAAGCATTAAAAATGATGGTCATTTATAAGGGTGTTGCATCTCGTAAAAATTATTCCTTTTTCCATTTATTTTTTTTTTAAGTACAGTGATCGAGTATTCGAATACGTTACACGAATTAAAGTTTATTAATTTGAATTACTCATTAGTTCCAAAAGAGTTACTCTAGTATGTACGGTGGAAGTATTATTCCTTGAGTTATTGTAGATCAAATCAAATCAAATCGAACTTTATTTTTACTTTCTTATATATAACGGTTTACAACAACATGCTGCAAATGCGTAAATAATACAATTATTTTCTTAAATATACTACAGTGTTTATTACGAAAAACAAATTAAACAAGCTTATAAAATAATTAGGCGATCTTTGACAAAAAATAAAAATGTTATAAATGTTGGATAAGCGTAATCTAATATAATTTAGATTACAGGTGTACATACATGTAATATTAATTAAGCTAACCAAGATACAAACACACACCTCAGTACCAACATATGCGTACATATAAATTTGTACGTGGAACATTTTACCTTTTATTTTTCAATTATTTTGGTAAAGTATTAAAAGATATGGAAAGCAATTAAATTTGAAACGTAGTAAACCATTTTTTGAAATACCAGACGATAATTTGTTCACACACAAATGGTAAAACTATAGAGTAAAACTAAAGCGTCATTTCGTTAAAAGTGTATTTCCTAGTAATTTAAGAATTACTGGAATTTAAAAAAAATGTTGGGTGAAACCGTGTGAAAAATCCCCTGAGAGAAATCTGGATTATTATTGATCCATTATGTACAAATAAATTTTATTATATGTATGAAACGAAATACGTTTAGTTAATATGTATATATATATATATATATATATATATATATATATATATATATATCTTTGATCGTTGAACAACTTGCAAATCTAACACCTCTGTATAATAAACGAGCAATGATTGAAGGTTATGTATGATAAAACAGGTAACTGTTTGGTCATAGTTGAAAAATTGTTACTCTAGGAAAATAAACACAAACATAAAGGAAAACGGTAAGCGTGAAACAATATAAAAGAGGTCCATTAAGGTATATTCGATTGATTAAAAATATATACACATACATTTTTTTTAATACAGCCCTTTCGGCTATCACTAAGATACAATCTTAGCTATTTGGCTAAATAATTATCATCTTTAACTTAATGATTACTTCGTAATTAACTTAACCACAAAGTACAAAACGAGTGTGGAGTACGTATCTCATTGGCTACGCATCCATTAAACATAAATTTACATATTACAAGACTAAATCTATGAGGTGGCGACGAACAAGCCGTCTAATTCCATGTTTAATGTGAAGCAGTTGTCTTGCTTCTGCATTGACGTGACTGTCCAGTGTATGTAAACTATACATATTACAAATACGATCGTTTTTTTCGTTTTGTAATAGTATATTTATTTAGAAATTACAAAATGTTATGAAAATTTAAGTTAGCAACCGAATTAAGTTTATCGTCACAATAAACTCCATTTACAATCTTTTACGCGCATTCTGTAATATTTACAATACTTAATAATAATAATTAAATAAAATATATATTAATATAATAAATTATAATTTTTCCTATTTATTTCTTCGGTTGTCAATGTATACCAAACTGGCTAATCTAAATCTTCCAACGGACGACCGTATAACTGACATTCCTTTTCTTTGTATTTTCGCAACTTCTCAAAAAGGCATCTTCTTGTTAGGTTTGGTGAAGTAGTATATTTTTAAGAATTTGCTCCTCCCCAAAGGACGTACGTTGTCCATTTTGCTCGTTCTCGTTTGCGCTTTAATCTCCGTTATCGCTTTCGATATATATATATATATATATATATAAACTTTTTTTCTTCGTCATCATTCTCAACCTCTGTAGAAAAAAAGAACTGGACGAATTCCAAACTGCAAATTTCTATAGAGCAATTTTATTGGCTTAGTGTAACGGTTTCGAATATATGGAATTCGGATTAAATCAATTTATTCGGATTCCTTCGATTTCTTTTTTACTTAAAATATCCCATCCACCACACGCACTACAGTATAAGTAGGAATCAGCATCGTACAGCAGAAAAATTCGGCTCGTATGAGGATTTAGATTAGGGACTCTATTTTTAGAACAAACGAATGTAATAAAATTTGGTATATGTCGTTACAACGATACAATGTTCGATCGGGGACTGACTAAATTTTAAACTAGAAACTTCGAAATATATACATATATATTCGCAAACTTTTTGTCTGTTAAGCCATTATCAAGTGAACATAAAAAATAAAACAAAAATATATATAATTTATAAAATATAAAATGTAAAAATTATTATACAATTTACAATAATTAGCAAAGTGAAAAAACGTTATTCCTAAAATAATCTGATCAGATGGCGAATGTGTTACGATGTTCGACAATAAAAACTTTATGTATAAACAGTTACGATCTTTTATCGTGTCTATCCATCGTCATGGTGGTCGTCCTTTTCTTCTCTTGTTTGGAATTTTCCTAACAATACCGTCTTTTCTATTCTGTTATCTCCATGTCTTGCGATGTGTCCAAACAGTTGAAGGGCTCGTTTCTCACAAGTCGCACTGAACCTGTTTGGTTCCTTTATCTCGTCTATTATGGCAGCATTAGTTACGCGCGCTGTCCATGGTATTTTCAGGACTCTCCTTCACGTCCATAATTCGAAAACATTGATTCGCCTTTTATCCGTTTCTTTCATTGTCCATGTGTCTTCCGCATATAATACAATTGAGAAAACAAACGTCTTCAGTATATTTTTTGTGCTGGCTAATATCGGTTCGCTTTATTACCTTCGATGAAACTCCTTTTGACTCGATTATTGAACCCAAGTATGTATAGTGATCTACCACTTCAAACTTTTTAAAAAAGTCGTTATTGTTTTATTCGCCAGATCTGTTCATTATTATTATTTTAGTTTTTTTCATATTTATGTGTAACCCATATTTCTTACTGACCACTTTTACTTCCTGTATGATTTTAACCATTTTAGTCGCTGATGTTGCTAGCAGGGTAGTGCCACCAGCATATCTCAGGTTTGATATTTTGCGTCCGCCTATGGAACTTGTTAGAATTAATTCTCAATGTTTTGTGCAATCGTCGTTTTCGGTAAAAGTCGTTCAAATAATTTCTCTTGTTCGCTCTTTTCAACAAAGTTAACCTACGCAACGTGTTTAAATATCGAATCGTTATTTTATTATCGCTATCGATGAGTTCGTTCCATTGTTATCGAGTCGGGTATTAACATCGCCGGGCCTGCTGATAACAATCGTAGTCTACTAACCGTAATTCGTACTTCGTTATCTATCAAATTCTAACGCGATTATTTGTAAATTGTCGTCGCTTAGTTTTTACATTTTAATTATCCGTTGTTCGATTTAATCGTCTATTCAAAGAAAGACTGAAGTTCCACAAGATATCGTGCAAAATACACTTGTACGTGATAAATTTAAATTGAAATTAAAAAGCGTTTTTCGTTATGCTTATTTATGCATCGTATATGCTAGTATATTTTTAGAAACAATAAATGAGTGTAAAATACTCTCCCTCTCAAAAAACCGTACGTCGTCGCCAACTGTGTACGGGGCATAGTTTGTGATAAAAAAATTATACTATCGAGCCTGAGGTGCCACCAATAAAAGTTACAAAAACTGGTAACTCACACTCGATAAAGAGGCAATTGCCCGGTAGTAATAGTCAAAATGAGGAGTGTAATAAGAAGCTTACTCGGGAACAAAATAACTGTAAGTATGAAAATTTACAGCATGATGAACTGAAACAAATATGTCAGAAACAAGTAGTTACCATAAACGAACTAAAGTTAAAAAACAGACTCTCTGGTCAACCGGGTCCACCAGTTAGAAAAGAGACAGTCTGACCAACTGTTATTAAAGAACAGTCATACCTACCTACAGGATATTAATGTTATAATGATAATATAAGTAAATCAGAAGGAGAGGAAATGATACATGAATCTGGAGGTAGCGACCCAGATAAACCAACTTATAGTAACAAAACTAAAATGTCTAAATTTCCATAAATATTTGTTAGTAATATTCAGATCCTGACCTTAAAAACTTCATTGAACAACCAGATTGTGAGGTCCCTACACTTCAGCAATTTGTCCAAATGAAGAAACGTAGCGTCAAATTGTCCGAAAATTGAATGAATGTTCAAAAGACGATGGTCAGAATTTGAAAAATATTGAGTTCCACACACATATCAAATCGAAAATAAATACACATATAATATAGTTATTAGGGAACACTAGAATTATACAATTGGAAGCAAAAAAATTCCAAACTGCTAAAATAAATGACAGAAAGAAAAAGCAAAAATCCGAAAACTTTAAAAAATAACTGTTCTACGAATTATGCAAATGGTCTTGCAGAACGTCGAAATGAACTGAAGGTTTTCCTTAGGCATAAGTCTATTGACATTGCTCTCATTGCGAAGACGCACTGTAACCATAAATCATATTTAAAAATCAATGACTACGAATTGTATCATACGCCACATCCCAGATGTAAGGCGGATACAACTTACAAACGTCATGCTGGAACAGCCATTTTAATTAAACATAACATTAAGCATTCCGTTAATGAAGAAATTTGTAAAGACTACATACAATTCACTAACATTACGATTAATCATAATAATGCAGATCTACGCATAGGTGCTGCCCACCTAGACATAATGTCAGGCAAGAACAATTTGCTGAAATTCTTCAACACTTAGGAACTAAATGGCTCTCGCTTAATAACAAGCAACGGAAATAATTTATTTAAAACTATATGTTCTGAATTATGTGAAATTCACTCATCTAGAAAACCAACATACTGGCCTTCTGATTCCAGCAAGGTTCCAGATCTAATCAATTTTACATAATCAAAAATGTCTCAGCAAATTACGTGGAAGTCAAGAACTATCATGAACTTACATCTCATGTACCTGTGTTACTCTCACTTAGCAACACGGTAATACGAAAGCAAAAACGCCGGATGTTGATTAATAAAATACAAACTGAGATCAGTTTAGATCTGAACTGAATTCCTGTATAGATTTAAAAGCAAATCTCAAAACAAAACAAGAACTGGAATTTCAGTGTCCACGCTATGTGGATATAATCCGCGAATCAACGATCAGCAAAACTAGTCGTTAACAATACTACACAAGAAAAATGTTATCCACTGGAGGTCAGGCGACTAATCAAAGAGCGAAGACAAACAAGACGTAACTGGCACAGAATAAGAAAACTTGAGGATAAAAATATCTTTAACCGTATTAGCAATCAGCTAAATCGCTTAATAAAAGAAATCAAGAATAGAACGTTTGATAACTTTTTTGGAAAATTTGAGTCCGAATAAGGATAAAAATTACTCCGTCTGGCGTGCAACTCGCAAATTTAAGCGACCTTTGATCCAAATTCAATCGCTAAAAGATAGTGAAAAATGGGTCCGTAGGGATGAAGAAAAATCTGTGCTTTTAGCACAGCACTTAGCCAATGTGTTTCAGCCGCATGGAATCTCATCAAACATTGACACGACAATGGAATGTCAATTTGGCCAACCAATTCGATATATTACACCAATGGAAATAGCTATTGATATTGATAATATCCAAAAAAGCTCCATGGATTGATAAAATCTCACCATCAGTAATACAGAAAATACCAAAAAAAGCGGTTCTATTAATTACATATCTTTTTTTAGTGTCTTCCTTTTAAAACGCCTCAAATCATCATGCTGAAGAAACCTGAGAAATCAGTAAAAGATGTGAAGTCTTATCGGCCAATATCACAGTTGCTAGTTCTATCGAAATTACTTGAAAAACTTCTTTTGAAAAGACTTAAGCCACTGGTGGAACCCCAGTTACCTGACCATCAGTTTGGTTTTCGTAGCTATCATTCGACAATCCGCCAAGTGCATCGAGTTGCTAAGTACATCTTAAAAGCACTCGAAGAAAAAAAGTACTGTGCCGCTGTATTTCTAGATGTGTCACAGGCATTCGACCGAGTATGCCATAAAGGGTTTGTTGCACAAATTAAGCACAATGCTACCAGAAAACTTCTGCCAACTGCTGAAGCCATACTTAGAAAATAGGCGATATGAAGAAGCGAATTCAAATTTTAAACTTATATATGCTGATGTACCACAAGGAAGTGTCCTTCGTCCTGTGTTGTACATACTATATACAGCTGACATTCCAACCTCGGATGGGATTTTTACTGCTACTTATGGAGATGATACTGACATCATGTTAACCATAGACACTCAGAGGCAATAGATATACTTCAAAAACACCTTGACAAGATAGTTAGATGGATGCAAGATTAGAAAATCAAGTTAAATGAACAAAAATCTATCCATGTTACATTCACGCTTCGACTTGTTAATGTGAATCACAATATATACATAAATAATGTTCAAGTACCTCATGCGAATTCAGCAAGGTATTTAGGCATTCATACACGATTAACATGGAAAACGGACGTCAGGCAAAAGAAACATCAGTTACAGCGCAAAATGAATCGGATGTACTGGTTCATTGGCAGAAAGTCGCCTCTAAACTTATACAGCAAGAGGTTTTATATATCAAACAATCCTACGTCCCATCTGAACATAATATGGAGTTCAAGTGTGGGGGTGCGCTTCTGCTTCCAACAGAGCTATTATCCAGCGACAGCAGAACACAATTCTTCGGACGCTGACTAACGTACGATGGTTCCAGCGGAACAGTAATGTACATTATGATCTGAACATTCAACAAGTTGATGACATCATTCACAACTTTGCAGTTAAACACGAACAGAGACTGCATGGTCGTACTAATGAAGAAGTTACACGGTTACTGGACACTGCAAATGATGTGAGACGCCTTTGGACCTAATTCATAGTTAAATAATAATTATAGTTCTATCGAACCCCATATACATAATTAATATTTAGTTAATATTAGTGGAAACTGATCACTGGATCAGCGTACACAATGTGTTAAATTATCCAAGTTACTAATTATTTAACCTACAGGTTAAGATTGTAGTAGTGTAACTGCCTAGGAAGGCAGTTATTTATAAAAAAAATTAATTCTTCATCAAAATTTAACATTGAATTTAATAAACTATTTGATGAATAATAATTTTTAAAAAATAACGTATTGTACATAATACATGACGCTTATCGTTAAAACAATTTTTGTGAGGAACAAGAAAGAATATAAAATGGGAAGAACGAATGGAGCGGTTCCTGTAACAGTTCATTTCCTCTTGGATGTCGTTTTTTTATTCATATCCTGTCTGGTTCTTAAACAGTATTAGCAGACAGATTTATTCTATTAATTGCCGACGTTGACTCATAATGACGAGAGTTAGGCCTATAAAATGGCCGCCTTGGTGCCGTATATTATAAATATCGCTGCACCGATCGAGTGACGATTTCAGTATAATCAGGACATCTGTTACAGTTCTGTATTTACAAATTTCAGCCTTTCTATCGTATATAACAATATTTCGGATATATTTTATAATGATTCAAATTTACCTTATCCGCATCAATTGACGAATTTAATTTACTTAATTATTTCTATGTCCTATTATACGGTAACAATCGTAATTCGTGAATGAAAATCGTGTTAATATTCAAATAAATCGTTGAAATTGTTTGCGAAACGGTACGAAAATAAATACGCAACATGATGATTTTATATCACCGCGTTCTCGAAGATTATGTTATACACAAATGTTTCTTATTACTTATACCCGATCTAAATTGTACGCATTTTAATTAATTAATTAATTAATTTATATAAATAATTTTCATCTTTACGATTACAATATAAATAAGAACAATAAGGTAGACTATCAACAACCTCAACATTATTTTGAATTTATCGTACTCGGACTGTGATTCGTTCGTCAGTTAAAAGCGGACAAGGTAGCGAAATTGGAGTTTTACCGCACACACATACTGTGTCGTTGTCTTTTTGTTAACGACTTTTAATTTAATTAAAATCTACCGCAAGCCACCGACGGAGTTAAAACGAGAGCTGTCTTATTACGTACCGATGATGGTCTATCTACTCGCCGTCTTTGTATCGCTAATTGCAATCAAAAACTTTTAAAATAACTACCTTCTAACCCCAACCGCCTTAACTTCGGTGTTGGTCTTTTCGATAAAAACAATTTTCATAACTATGGATAATTTAATTATAATCACACACGTTCAACAAAAAGTTAAAGGAATATATACGTGCCTATATATATATATATATATATAATATATATATATATATTTATTTATTTATGTGCCTATGTGGGTACACGTATATTTGTCAGTTTGTCCAATGCTACAAGTAGATTTAACCTTCGTAGTCAATAATAAGTAGAAAATTGTTGTTAAGAGAATTTTGTTTAGATTTTTTACATGCTTTTCTTACGTACCCTAATTGAATTACTTTTGAAAATAGAACATGTTTTGAAAGGATTAAATTTTTTCCAATCTTTCCAACTAATCAATCTTAATGAGAACAAAGCTTAGGTTTATTACGGAAATATTACGTACAAAATTATTTAAAATAGTATAAACGATAGAATAGATAAGCGCATTTATTTTATCTTTTTTAAATTAAACGTAGACATATATATTTCTATACTTCGAACAGTGTGGAATGTAATGATCTTATTAAAAAATAAAAACAATTAATAAATTTTTACATGAAAATACTACAAAGCTTTTCAGCTATTAAGTCATTATCAAACGAACGTAAAAAAAATTAATATCGGAATATATACAATTCATAAAAAATATAAAAGAAAAAAAAAATCTAAAAAAGCACTTAATTTTAATATTACAAAAAATAGAACAAAAAACTAAGTATTTTTTACATTTTATTTTTTATTTTATCCATTTATATTTTCTATAAATTATATATATTTTTATTTATTTTTTTAAGTCCGCTCGATAACGGCTTAATAACCGAAAAGCTTCGTGGTCTTTTTATAAATACAAAAAATTTACCGATTTTAATTTGCTTTTTTATATTTCTATATATTTTCATTTTTTTTATATTTTATTCGGATGAAGTAGCTTCAATCATCGGATCGACGAGAAATTTTCAAGATGTAAGAATTTTGTGGATATTTTCAATTCGTATTTTCGAAAAAATTTCCATTATATAGATTGAAACTAAAAATGATGTCATTTCCGCCGAAAATTGCTGAATTACGAAAGTTTCAAATTGTATTTACTTCAAGCGGTTTGCGTTTAATAAATTTTTTAATATGGTGAAAGCGTTTATTATCTACGATAAAAATTTAAGGACGGATTAATTTTATTCCAAGGGACTTTCTGTTTAATTTAATTTTACGTACTCTATACTGCTGCTAAGTCCAGAGGCATGGGAACGAGGTGATTAGATCAGAGTAATAAGGTAAGATAATGAAAAGAAAGCTGTAAACTTGATGAAGAGTACTGCAGGATTTTTGTTCGTGAGCAGCAAGTCCAACAGCAAGACGATGGATCGAGTAAGAACACGATAAAACGTACAATTACCAAACCGAAATACAAATATTCATAATAATTATAATTACGGGTGTCCGGTACGATTTAAACGTGGTTAACCTGTATCAATATAAAATCGTCATCATTTTTGTGCAGTCCTAAAACTGTTTCATCGCCATGATAATAGTTCTCTAATATTCCCGGTTTTCTGCAGTTCTTTTTAATTCAGTGTAATTTTTCTAACCCGGTGTCTTCTAGCAAAGTTGTTACAAACGTATTTCTCGGCCTTCCGCGGATTCTTTTTCCTTGAATTTTATCCTTCAAAATATCTCGCAGTAATCCGTTATGTCGAAGTACATGGCCAATCCAGGTTATACGTGTTTCCTTTATTCGATTTATGAAGGACCTTCTCTCTTCGATTTACTGGACCACCTGTTTATTTTTGACTTTTTCTTTCCAACTTATCCGCTCCATTTTCCTCCGAGCCCACATCTCGAACGCTTGTAATTTGTCAGTATTCCTTTTATTTAAAGTCCCAGTTTCAGCGCCATAAAAGGGTATGGACAACTCATACATCCTCAATAATCTTACTTTTGTCTTAATATACGTTGCTTCTCTTGAAAAAACCGATGGCTAATTTCATCGTCACAATACAGATCTTCTGTTATAATCTGGACGAGGTATTTAAACTTCTATACTTGTTCAATATTTTTTCCATCAATTTTTGATAAAAATTGGTCGCGGTTTCCTTCTAATCTTCATTATTTTTGTTTTATTTACATTGATTTCCATATCGAATACCTTACCTACTTTATTTAAACGGTATATCATCTTTTGAAGCATATGAGGAGATCTTGATAATATATTGTTTTTAATTTTTCTCCTCCTATGTTTATTTCATAGTTTGTGTTTTCCAATGCTTCATTAACTGTTAACTCTAAATACATGTTAAACTGATATGGTGACAGCAAACATCCTTGCCTTATTTCTTTATTTACATTTTTTACTTTTTTATACACCGAGACCTGCCTTCATTGGCTTTCCAGTTTCTCAAGTTGTTGGCACTGTTAGCTACACCATTCGATTTTAGCTTTTTCGCAATCTCTATTAATCTTATTTTTCAAGGACTTGATTTAATCTTCCCATCTTATTCGTATCATCCATTCTTCGTAGTATTTTTTCAATAATCCATAACATTTGTTTAATTTGTCCCACTTTACCGATTATTTTTTCAGCTGATACCTTGATAGCTGTTTTAATGCCGATATATATATTTTTTATATCATTTGGACCGCTATCGTCCTTAACCATAACTTCTAATTTCTTATCCGTTTCTACCTGGTACTTTATTTTTAACGTTTCATCCTGAAGTTTATCAATATTCCATTTTCTTTTTGCACGTTTTTGGCAAAAGTTTTCTTCAGCTTCAGCATTGTCTTCATAATGACTAAGGTTAGAATCTGCGTCTGCTCCTGGATAAGCTATGGACGTTTTTTTACCAAGATATAATCAATTTAGTATCTATGTTCCTCTCCCGGAGATTTCTACGCATAGCGTCTCTGTTTTGGCACATTGTACCACATCTTTGTAATAATAAATTGTTTTTGCCTGCAGAATTCAATCAGGCGATCACCGCAACTATTTCTATTTCCTAATACATATTTACCAGTTATTCTCTTTTCAGGGATCTCCCCAACTACCGCATTTCAGTCACCCATTATGATGACATTGTCTTTATTTCGTGTTTTTTCCAACAGTTCTTCCAATTTCCCGTATGTTTCTTCAATTTCTTCTAACAGAAACCTATTATCAACGGTGTTAATGTCTAATAATGCTTGTGCTGACATCTTATTCAGTACGAAAGCTACACCGACTTGGCCGTTGTTACTTTTACCGTGTATAACTTTATATTCTCCACTAACAAATTATCCTTCTTCGATTCAACGTCTCGTTCCCATAATGTCTATCGCATATTGACGATTATCCGTCGTATCGACGCAGAAAATTAATTCTTATACTTAACTATTAGATAAATAAAATATGAAATTAAAAATCTTATGCTGGTTTATGGTTTTTTGTAAATCACAAATTTTCAAATTTTACTAATTAATAATTCAATTGTTTTATAATTTCGTTTATTATTAATTTAACCTATAAATAAGTAAGGTGACCGGGTTACCTACTAGTTTATATCATCATCATCATCGTAGTTGCTTCCCCTTTACAGGAGATTGCGTACATCCTTTCTCATATGCTGCGATTTCTGGCGTCTTTAATGATCTCCGTCAGGGTTCTGCTTGGTGAGTCATCCGGTGGATTTGCCGTCATCAACTCAATCCGCTTTCTTCCTCTTGCTGGCTTTCCCTGTATTTTTCCTTGTACTGCCAGCAGAAAGACTCCACCTTCACGGATTTTATGTGCTATGTATTTCCTTTTTCTGTTCTTAACATTATCTACCATGTTTTTCCGTTTTTCTCCTATTTTTGATAAAACTGCCACATTGGTTATGTAATCTTTCCATGAAATCCGGAGCAGTCTTCGGTAACACCACATCTCAAAAGCAGCAAGTTCCTCTTCGCACATGCATATTTCAAAACGGACCGTACATAACATTTCATTATCCGCTTTCGTAGGGTGAGGTTCATCGTTCGATTTCCAAGAACTTTGCTTAGGTTATTGAAGGCCTTTTTCGCCATACCAATTCGTGTCTTTATTTCCTTGTGGTTTCGACCATCGTTATTTATCAGCGTGCCAAGATATCTAAATTCATTTACATTTTCAATTTCATGTGTTCCAATTTTGATTATAACTTTCTTGTCGTCATTCTTTGTAAATTTCATCACTTTTGTTTTATCTACATTGATTTTCATTCCGTATCTTAAGCCAGCGCTATTTATATATTTATATATGTATGTATATATATTTATATAGTTTAAGTTGGATAGTGTGTACATATATGCAGGTACGTTGTGTATGAATATGCGTGGCGCGTGTATTTGTATGTAGATGGTTATATGTGTATTTTTCGGTTTATATATCTTCCAGTTAATTTATCCAGTTTTTCTAGTTCCTCTTTTTTTTTGTCGCGTCCACGGAGGTATTCCCTCGTCGGATGCGGTTCTTCTTTAAAGAGATGACGTAAGACGTGTCGTCGTTGACAATTACCCGGTTGACGTTTTCAGTTTTTCTTTAGCTTTCATTAGGTGAAGAATTTTTAATTAAAACGTTTTAAAAAATTTAATTATTCGCCTAATTGAGGGTTTTCCCCGTTTTTTGTTCTATTCCTCTGGTACTGGTAACGACAACCGACTGTAACTTTAACCGTCCGACACGCGCAACATCTCGTGTAGATTTCTCGGGATATTTTTTAAAACTTTTTATTAAAGTCTTTTGATGTATCTACTGCTTCAACAACTTCAGGTAGCGCTATTCTTATATATATATATATATATATATATATATATATATATGCATTAAATGTATAAAAGAAAAGTTTATAAGTTATATAAAGTAATTTCACTGGTAAGCAATGTAACGGGGATGCAAATTTTATAGATGTAGTTAAAATTTTTGAAATATTTCTATTATTTTTCTTCAGGTTGATTGAAAAAAAAAATAACATCAAAAAATATATTAGAGGAAATTCTGCATTTTCGAAGTTACGCAATAATTTTTGACAATTTTTTATGTAATTATTAAATAACGAATGAAATGGAGAAACGAAAATTATGTATTTATTTTTATTATATTTCTATTATGCCGCGATGGCATAGTTACTAGAGCGCTCGACTATTAAACGAAGGGTTCTTCGGTCCGAGTATATGTTTTCGTCATATTATAATTTTGAATTATCCCGATGATGCTTTATTTTGCATAAACATCATACGCGAGTATCTGCATTTCAGATAATAATACTTTGAACGTTTTTATAGACGAAAATAATATATAGCGGGCAAGTCTCGATAACATAAAACATACAATGCATATATGTATATATAACATCATCATCACTGTCATGTAGCTTCTTCTTGTCAGAAGATGGAATACATCAACATTGATCTATATTTCTCTTTTTCTAGCTGATTCGATAATTTCTTTCATTTTCCTTGTATTGAATCTGGTTGATATATATTATATATACACAGTTTGTTGAAATCACCGTATAGTGTAAATAAATAAATAAAATAACTAATTCAGGAGTGTTATGCTTTGTTCAAATTAAATAAATTGAAAACTATAAATTATTAAAAATTAAATTAGTTTATTAATTGCGCAATACGTAATTATAGACAAATCTTATTAACAATTTACGCTTGCTTTATTGTTTTTCAGAGCGTTCGTTCGGATATTGTGCATTTGTTGTCCTCGTAAAGTGCGTAGAAGACATAGAGCTCCACTTCGTTACAAATCTAGCCAAGTACGTACTTATTAAATAAACGAATATTTTAGTTTATTAATCGTATCGTATCGTTATTAATGTTATTATATATTTATTTGTATGTACTTCAACTAAAACAGAATGTTGAGAAATTTCTCTGTATATATAGTGTTTTTACATTGAAGGTAAATTCTAAAACCAAACGTAATGTTTAACGTAATGTAACTGTACTTGAAACTTTCGTTAGACGCTGGCTATTTGTTAATATTATCGAGATAATTTTTAAAATATCTCGATAATTTGACTTCATTTTAGTAGTTTTCAATTAGTTTTTAGACATTTTTTTTTATATTAGATACGATTTTTTTTTCTATAGTTGGCTTATTTTTTGATATTGACGGAACTTTATAACTGCTAAATGAAAGAAGCCGATTTGCCCCCGAGACGTTTTAATAATTATAATTACAAAAATTGAAGCAGTATTTATAAATTAGAAGTGAAAGGTTCGTTTAGAGAGTAATACAAAAAGACGTATGCTCTAAAACAAGTGCAAAAAATAAAACGTAGGAAACGAAGTACGTACTGCTAAACTTGGATTATTGAGAAGCATTCTCATTCCGAGGATTCCTTCTTCTTGTCTAGTTGCATCCGTTCGTGCAGATCTTCTTCATCGATGGAAGTCGTATGTTTTATAGCAGACGATTTAACTTTTATAAATCTATCCAACCTAATCTCCCTACCACATACATTCTTGCACCTCCTAAGAACCTCCCATTTCGTTCCAACCACAATTGCCTTCCTGGCCATTTGTACCCCATCATCGGACTTGTAGAAGATTATTTTTGATCTTTCGATAATTTTTAATTATTCTCGCGACTATATTCTTTTATTTTAAATGTTACGCGTTGAAAAATAAATCTGTTTATTTCACGATGATTTTGACTGAACCGAACTAAACGTTTTTCGCGCGAAGTTTCGTTTCATTAATTTCAACCTATTTTATTTTTTTTTTTTTTAATATATCTATAATTTATTAGTAAAAAGTGTTACCTATTTCCATTTATATCGAGTTTTATAATTTTACTTTTTATTTAGATTACCTTTAAGTTCATTTCAAACTTTTAAGGTTGATTACCGTAAATTCGATATTTTTAATAGAAATCGCTTAAAAATGTTTACGGCGATATCGTTTTTTAACGTCGAATACATTGGCGCCGATTTTGGGGAGAGGCAGTCGCCATTTAAAGTTATTATACCAGTGCTATACCCCCTCAACGGTTCGCTGTAACGAAACGTGTAATTAGACAAATTTATGTGTTTTTACATCAAATCAAAAAATAAAAATTTTAAATATGGGAGAGATTGAAAAAAAATTGTTCGCCTGCACTGCGAGATTGTATACAAAAATGAATAAAATCTATTCGCGAAATTTTCAAGAATAAAATTCCGATTTTTCTGTTTCCAAACTGTGAATGTTAGAACATCCGGATGCAAGGTACGGATTAGGAAGAGGATATATATATACAGTAGAATCCGCTTAATGTGAAGCCGGATATTGTTATCATTCGGTTAATGTTATCAAAATGCTTCGGTCCCGATTTCTTGTCCTTTTTACACACAAATTTCCCCCTTTTATGTGATCAAGACGTCGTTTATTGTTATCGCAATCAGAGCAGGTTTTTCAATAAATCTCGTTTCTTATCTTCTTTCATTGAATGTGTACCTACAATTATGCATATAACGAAGTTGATAACAAATCGTCTTCGTATACAGTTGTTTCATCGCTTTCCTTATGATAATGTTGTCGAAACCAAAACGTCGCGATTGCAGTGTTTCGGAAAAAGTAAACATTTTACGAAAGTATGACGCGCTTGTACCCATATCTCAACGTGAAGCAGCATCAAAATTAGGAATTTCGCAACCGCTATTATGTAAAATTTTGAAGTCGAGAGAAGAATTGGAAACTGCGACGATATGCAACGGGAACACTTCGCGTAAAAGAAAACGATTCGGTAAAGATGAACAAGTTGAAACAGCTTTGGTTGGATGGTTCGATCAGGTACGTGACAAGAACGCGTCAGTTAACGGTCCGATTTTACGTGCAAAAGCGGAAAGTTTAGCGAAACAGTTAGGCAAAGAAGATTTCGTTGCTACAGAAGGCTGGTTTCGTAGATTTACGAATCGGCACAACTTAGTTTATAGAAAGCCGTGCGGCGAACAAGCTGACGCTGATGTTTCTGCGGCTGAGTCGTGGATCAAAGATGTTTGGCCTACCTTAATTGATCAGTATTCTCCTGATGACATATTTAACGCTGATGAAACCGGGATTTACTACCGAGCACTGCCTGAAACCACGTACGTGTTCAAAAGTGAAGCGTTGAAGGGGTTTAAAGTAGCCAAAGATAGAATTACAGTGCTATGCTGCTGCAGTATGTCCGGTGAAAAAGAAGAACTGCTGGTTATCGGTAAGAGTAAAAATCCAAGATGCTTCAAGAACGTAAAAAACCTACCAGTTTCATATTCGGCTAATAAGAATGCCTGGATGACGTTGGAAATTTTTAAAGAATGGTTGGTGCAATGGGACCGACGCTTAAATCGAAACATTCTTTTGCTGGTGGACAACTGTACAGCTCATAATGTCGACCTAACTTTACGCCACATTAAAATTGTTTTTATGCCGCCGAATACCACCTCATTAATTCTGCCGTTAGATCAAGGCGTAATTAGGACCCTAAAGGCGTACTATCGCAACGAAATGAGACAACGAGTTTTGGAACAGATCGAAGGCAACATGCAAGGCTTATCGGCGGCCGAATTAAGTACGAAAACTGATCTTCTATCAGCTCTCCATCTCTTGAAGCATGGCTGGGATTCAGTTACTAAATTAACAATTTCTAACTGCTTCAAAAAAGGAGGATTCGTTCCAAAATCAGAACAGGTCGAAGTGCTTTGTGAACTCCCTTTTCCCGATGACTTGTTGCAAGTCGAATTTGAAGAATGGCTCGATATTGATTCCAATTTGACTACTGCTGCTCCTGTGACTGAAAAAGATGTATGCGACAACATTTTAAATCACGACGACGAAGAGCTTTCATCATCAGAGGAGGAAATGGAAAATGAAAATAGTGTACCCTCTCACAAAGAAGTTATAGATGCCCTCGCAACCATTCGACGATTTGTGCAGTGCAGAGGCACTGTTGATAATTTCAATGATACTTATGCGTCAGAAAAACTTGTTAAAAATTTACTCGTTCAGAATTTGAAACAAAGTTCTTTGACACGTTACCTTCCGAAGGGTAAGTAATGCCTAATCATATTAACCTACGTATCTATTTTATCAAACGCACTTTGTGGTATGTACTTCAAAGCTAGAATCAAGTATGTGATATATGTACGTGCAATAAAAAAAATTTTTTCAACTCGATTTTTTTTTCGCTTAATGTTATCAGCCGCTTAATGTTATCGATATCCCCTCGGACATTTGCGATCACATTAAGCGGATTTTACTGTATATATATATTGATAGAAATGTGTTGAGGTAAAAAGCATTAAGTTTATACGAGAAGATTTTCGAGAACAAAGATGGTCGTATAGAAGAGAAAATCATACTGTTTACTGAGAACTGAGCCTGATTGTTTAGACTTAGAAATAGATAGAGAACATTAAAATTTTAGGAGAAGCTACGTCAACGGATGAAGAAACTACGGTCTTGTTTACGAACGTGTTAAAAAAAAATCATTAATGATGAAAAATACGAACTTTTGCAAGTTTACAATCGAATATCTGTGTCACCTGTTTCAGAAGAAATCTACCTCTACATTGAAGAAAAAAAAAGGCAAAAATGCTCCTGTGTTTATTAATATGTGGCAATGCAGATGGACATATGATCAATACCGGTGTCATTTACAGTGCCAGAAGTACTCGTACTTTAAAAAATAAAAAGTTTCTTCTTGTTATTTGGCCGCATAATCGCGGAACGTCTATAACGCCCATATTGTTTATTGAATGTTGTAGTAGATGTTTCATTCGTGAAGTGAAGAAGTTTTTAGAAGAAGGGTTATCGTTTCGAGTTTTATTAATAATAGATAATGCACCTGACCACTTACAGTTTCTGCTGCGAGGATAAAAACGTTTGTTCTGTCATGTAATAACGCAACTACGACACTCAAACCATTTGCCATTAGATGAGTCAAGACCGCGTATACGCGTTAAGGGTTTTTAAGATAGCTATCGATTCTGACAATAATATTGACTGCAGCCAATGCTGGAAATTATTCAACATTACGTCCTCTTTTATAATTTCTCGATGTAAAAAAAATCTCCCGATAGAGTTTATCAACGAAACGTTCTTTACAGTTTAAAAAAAAAAAAAAAAACTGAAAAAAAACGTTTCACTAGATAATTGCTATGTTTTGAAGTCTCACTCGAAGCACCCATTTCTAAATAATGATTAGTAACAGATAATTCAATAATCTTTGCTAGATAATAGTGACGAAGTCAGGCGAACAATCGATCGTATTCGGTGACTGGTAGTGATAGTTAATGTCGCCAGTGGACGATCGTTCGACGCGCATCATGGTCCGTTTTATTATTCCTCTCATCTCAATTGCTTATTAGCAGCTTCAGCTAGATTGCAATTTATCTGAAAGTGAAAAAAAAATGTGTTTAATGTTCGCTATTATCCGCAATTTCACGTTTCTGCGATATCTCTCGGAACCATTAGCCGCTGGGATATTACTGTGTTTTAAAAGATGTATTCTGTAATTATTCCACGAATCAAATGTTGTACTGGTCAAAAATTAAATCTGACAATAGGTGAAATGTTCTATGTAATAACACGCGTCAAAATTATGTATGCGTGTGTGTACGTATGTAGTTTATATTCTTTTGAAAAATTGTTAATAGTGAGTTTTTTCATTTCAGTTTTCCAGTACATCTGTGGTTCTAGCACCTGCCAATGTAACATATGCAACGGTTAGTCAAAAGGAGCTTTTCAATATATAAAACATAAAATTGCAGAACAATATCGAACACTTACCAGCGAGGTGACAATATCTTCAGTTTATCTTATTTTAGTCTAACGTCGTCGTTATCGGTAGAAAACATAAATCGCTACGGACAGTTGAAATAAGTATAGGTTAAATTCAACATGTTTAAACAAACAACGAATGGGTTGTGATCATTTATTATATTTTTAAAATACGAATGTACTACGTCAATATTTTTCATCTAACATCGATGTATTCGCTTTTTAACGAGAATTATCTTTGAATATTACGCATCTAGAATTAAATATTTCCTGATAAACTTGCAAGATGATTTACTTTTATCATCAATTTTTATACAGTATTGAATATTTAGCGAGTTATTCTCAATTAGTATCTACTAAAAATGGATAATTTACAATACTCTATCGACTAATCGCTTTTAAAATGTAAACGGTTCTGAAATGTATAGGAAAATCTTCTTTTTTTTCGATAATTTACAAGCTTTCGTTGTTAGTATTCGTTTTTTAAATATTCCAAATTTTTTTTGTAAATTGGCATTTTTTTTCAATTTAGTGACGGTATTAAAAAAAAAAAAAAAAAGTAGACGCTGAAAAATATTCATATTTCTACAGATTAAAGGAATAAATACGAATTCAAGAGTTACCGTGTAGAAATCAAAAACAATTATCTAACTATTCATTCGTAATAAAAATCAAATTGATATTTTATCAAATTTAATTGACCAAGTTTTGATAACTTCGAAAATGTTCAATTTTATTTCAATCCGGTTATTAATATTTAATTTCTAACGACCTAAACAAGGGTTGCTTATTAAAAGACCTGAAATTATTATTTTCAGGAATTATGCGAACGTACTTAAAAAGTAAATGAAATCAAAAATTTTTTTAAAAATAAGTATTTAAAATAACTAAATTTTTCTATAAAAAGACTAGAAAGTTTTTTGGTTATTAAGCCATTAACAAGTGGACATAACAAAAAATAAAATATAAAAATACATACAATTTATGAAAAATATTTTTCCTACTATTTTTTTTTTTAAATTGTGTAGGTATATTTTTACATTAAATTTTTCAAGTCTACTTGATAAGGACTTAAAAGCTGAAAAACTTTGTAGTCTTTTTATAAGTAAAAATTTAGTGATTTTAACAATTCTTTGTTTAAAAAAAGAAAAGATCACTACATTCCATTCTGTTCAAATTAAAAATGTTTTCAAAAATAAATGAAAAAACTCCAAAATTTGTTATTATAATGGACGAATTATTAATATTCTTAAAACAAATATTCCAATTGTTGGTTTGCAAATTGGTCTTACTGGTATCTTTAACAGCTGGAAAAATGTCAACTCTAAATTTCTGCGCGAAAAAGAAAATGAACGATCTAAGTTCGTTGCTTTTTGAAAATAGTTTTACTTCGAACCAAATCAATCTCTAAAAAAATTCATCTAAAATTTTTAATATTTGAAATGAATTCAATAAAATAAGTGAAATTTTAATGCAATGATAATTTTTTTTCGTTTCGTAATGATATATTTATTAAATAATTACAAATTTATGTTATGAAAAAAATAAGGTGAAAATTCAATCAAGTTTATTACCAATATAACCTTCATTTTCAATCTTTTACTTGCGTTTTCCAGTATGTATCATTTTAAACATAAATCTTAATGTAGTATAATTTTTTCTATTTTTTATTTCTTCGACGGCGAACTTATTAAATTCGTTATATTCGCTATTTACTAATTCCGTTACAATCTAAAATTATGTGATAAGTTACATTTCAAAAATATTATGTTTATTTTACTTAACGAATGCAATACTTAATAATATTGAGCAATATTCATTCGTTATCTTTTTGTACTGTTTAGATGTACTTAATTCACACCGACTACAAAATTGTATAGGAGTGATCAAAATAAAACGCCAACCTTTTAATATGTAAATCAATACGACCGCACGATATTACACAAATACTAGGATATCCCAAAGTCGTGAAAAATAAAATTGTATAGTTCAAAACATAAGTAATTTTTAATGTACTTCTATTTCCAAGAAATTATATACTTCTTATATATTATATATATATATATATATATATATATATATATATATATATATATATATATATATATATATACATATATGTATAAACGGTGGAATATAAAGAAAATTAAAAACGAACAAAAGTTGCAGAAAGCCTTTTCGACAGAAACTGATAAAGCGATTAGTAGATATGCCGCCTCACGTAAACGTAGATGAAAAATGGAATTACATCAAATCGAAAATAAATAATATTGTGAAAGAGCAAATAGGCAAAGAGGAAAAATAATTTATAAGTCATGGATAACCAAAGAAATACTAGAATTAATGAAATTACGGAGAATAGCTAAAGTAAACAATAATCAGCAGGAATATAAGAAATATAGAAATATGGTAAACAGAGAACATCGGAAAGCTAAGGAAAAATAGATTGGCGATCAGTGTAAAATTATAGATGATGATATGAAAAAGGGCAATACAGAAAAAGCCTATCTTCTCAGGCAAAAGGAAAAAACTGAAAACGGTAAATTATTGGTCGATGAAAAGAAGATTCAGAACAGATGGAAACAATATATTGAAGAGTTATACAGCGGAGATCCGATTGATGATTCAATCCTAAAAGAACCAGCTGAAATACAAGAAGACGAGAAGGGTCCACCTATATTGAAAAATGAATTCGAACGAGCTCTAAAGGATTTGAAACCCAATAAAGCGGTAGGAGTCGACCAAATACCTGGAGAACTGCTTAAATTATTAGGGAATAAAACCAAATACATATTATTCAATTTACTGAATGAAATATATATGGAAGGAAACATCCCTAGGGTATGATGGTCTCTATACCAAAAAAGCATAACTCTCAAGAATGTAAAAACTACAGAGCTCTGAATATATTACCTCATGCTCTTAAGATTTTGACCAGGATATTATCCTATAGGATAGAATCGAAAATAACCTTAAAGATGATCAATTCGGTTTCAGAAGAAGCAAAAGCGCAAGAGAAGCTATACTCTCCCTACGTCTGATAATTGAAAAAGGTTTGGAAATAGAAAAACAGTATACATGGCTTTTGTAGTTATCGAGAAAGCTTTCGACTATGTGGATTGGAATATATTATTTAATTCATTGAAGGAGAAAGGTATAGACTTCAGGGATCGACGGTTGCTTTTTCAAATGTACAAAAATCAATCTGTAGTCATAGGTGACCAAAAAGCAAAGAGAGGCAAAGGAGTACGCCAGGGTTGCAATCTCTCGCCGTTACTTTTTAATAGTTACATTGAGGGGGCAATGGATATTTATTTAGAAAATAAAAGTAATACTGGAATAAAAATTAACGGTAAAATATACAATACAACAAGATTTGCTGGCGATATAGCAGTAATAGCGGAAACCGAGGAGGGGCTGCAGGAATCTTTAAACGTGTTAAGTCAAGCTATATAGGACAAATGCAAAATGAACATAAACACCAAAAAAACTAAAGTCATGGCTCGTAGCAAAAATGGAAATCAGACACTAAATATTACCTTGAACAACCGGAATATTAGCCAAGTAACAGAGTTGCCTATTTAGGAAGTATAATATCGTCAGACGGTCGAAGTATAAAAGACATAAGAAGAAGAATAGCTCTCGCGAAAAACGCATTCATAAAAAAAACCGTTCCTGGTATCAAAGAATATGTCATTAAATACCAGAAAACTTTTCGTAAAAAGCTTTATTTGGAGTGTCGCTCTATATGGAGCGAAAACATGGACGATTTTGAAAAGAGAAAACGATAAGCTCCAAGCGTTCGAAATGTGGTGCTGGCGCAGAATGCTGAAAATACCTTGGACGAGTAAGATTAGCAATGATGAAGTTCTACAAGAGATAAATGAACGACGAGAAATCGGAGATACAATAAAGAAAAGAAGAAATGAAATGGTTGGGTGATCAGACACTCAGAATGGATGACAACATTAATTGAAGGGAAGATGAACGGAAGCCGAAGTAAAGGAAGACCTAGAATTGGATATATGGAACGAATAAAAAATGGCGAAAGTTATGTCGACATAAATGCACGAATGTGTTCCCGAAGACGGATTTAACATGGCTATAAATTATTCAAACCCACCAACCGTAAGATTGAGGAGAGAAAGAAGAATATATAAAGTCAAATGGATTCGGTAATGTTTAATCCATATACTAACGTCGGCTAAAAAGATTTAAAATCGTGCGATCTAGTTTTCGACAAACAACCGTTTTGTAATTAAACTTATTCATAACTATAGATTTATATAGATTACAGAGTATTTAAATTATATTATATGATTTTAGAAGAGATTTGTATCATGTAGGAACAATTATTGACCTTGTTACTAGAAATACATATATTACGACGATTGTCGTATGTATTTTACCTATATAAACTAATTTGTTTAAAAATATGTTAATTAAGAATTTTTATATGATAATTAATCGTTAAAGTTTAATTTTATTGTAAAACGTTTCAGGAAGGTATATGAACGGGGTGTATATTATATAACTATATATATATATATATATATATATATATGTGTGTGTGTGTGTTAATATGTAGAAAATCGAACAGACAGTGCGTAAAACCTTGTTAAAATAGTTCTATACAGAGTACTTGAAAAATAGAGAGAATATGGTTAAGCGCAACAAGTTTGCTCACGCGTCTGTGAGAAAAGGCTAAAGTTGGTTGATCGTTGAAGATAGATTTAAGTGCTAATTCCAGTTTCTGATCGTCGTCTAGTGACTGAAGACAAAGTTCATGGTTGGATCCCGACGAAAAGACTGAAAATAAATTGAAGCTACAAAACGTTTGTACGCAAAAGTCAAAAAGACGTTCAATGAATAATGGGAGTAATTAACGGGTAATAAAGCTTATATTTTGCTTATATTGCACTTTCTATTCGATCATTAAGTTAATAATGTTTATTCTAATGTTCTAATTAAGATGATCATATTTCTTTATGTAAATGTGATGTTTCAAATAAAATAAATGTTAAATAATATATCATTCAAAGTTCGTTTAAATTAAATAATTCAGTAGAAAGTATACTATATAATAATATATTTATACCAGTTGCCTCCTAAAAACACAATACCAAGTCCGCATATATATTCGATAGCCTTATCAGTCGTTATATATAGGGAGCCTAATATAGTCAATTATACTAGTTAAAATGTAATTATGCGAATGTAATTCGTCTCGCATGTAATTACAATTATTTTATTTGACCCGAAATTACAACTGTTCAAGTGGTCATTTAGCAATTGAACTGAAACATGAACTAACTTTTTAGGGGGGGGGTTAATATTCATCGGTGGATTTCTCTGTATTTATAAAAAAAAAAAAGACTATGAACATTCAGAATTATTTTTCAAGTTTATTTATTGCCATTTTAGCGCTTGTTAAAGCAGTTACTGTTTGCTGGTAAATTTCGATACGTCCTGTCGGAACGGGTATTAAGCTGCCCCTCCCTCCAATTAACAGCAAACTTTCGTATGTAAAAAAAAACATGATGGAAAATAAGTCAAAGAGAACTATTTCTCCAGGTGGTAACCTGAAAGGTGAATTCACCACTGTCAAAAATTGCGATACAATCAAACGTTCATATTCTAGAGTGCTTGAACCATCATGTAAAAACAAGCTGAAGTTAAAAGTGAAAAAGAAGTATATATTTGGAACACTAAATATTAACTTGTTATTAAAAGTAGGAGAGCTAAAATAACTAATAAAAACACTCGATGAACAGAATATACTGCTTCTAGCGCTTCAAGGAACTACGTTTACGGAACAAGGTGTAATAGACGTGTAAAATTAAAGAATATTTAAAGGAAAACCAAGAAAGAAAATAATGAAGGGAATGCCACTCTGTGTGCACAGAAACATATTGGACCCTGTAATACATGTTACATTGCCGTCGGAAAGGATGTCTATTTTGACATTGAAATGTGCGAACAAAACGTAGAAATCCGGAGAAAGTTGAACAGTATTGTGTAATGTTAGATGGAGAAATGTGTAAGATACAAGGGAAACATATTAAAATATTGATGGGCGATATTAATGGCCAAATAGGAAAGGAAAACAGGTTTAAACAGATAGTAAGGGATTATCCAGGGTATAAAAGGACGAATATATACGGCAACCGATTAATTGGCATATGCCGGACTTTTAACCTGAAAACTAATGTCTACAAATTTTAAGAAGCTCCCGAGAAAACAAAAAACATGGAAGTAAAACCCTAGGAGAATTTAAAATTGACCCGAATCAATGGAGATAAAATGTGGAAATTTGGACAACGGAGAAGATACCACTGGAATGAAAATGTGCGCTGATACACCCACTTCACACAAAACATGATAAGTCAGAGGTCAACAACTATAGAGGAATATCTCTATTGCCGGTAGCGTATAATATCTTTTCGAAGGTGTTATTAAATCGAATAGAAAGTAAAATAGAAACAGAACTGGGAGAATAACAAGCAAGTTTCAGGAAAAATCGATCTTGGGCCGAACAAATTCTTAATTTAAAACTAATAATCAGAGACAGAATGATCAGAAGGCAACCCATATGTTATAGTATTCGTCGTACGATTTAGTTTATCGAGATAGTCTATTAGAGATATTACAAGAATTTTATATAGATAATAAATCAACGAGATTAATACAACAAACATTAATAGGAACTAAAGCAAAATTTATGGGTCTAATCGCTGAAGCCTTTGAGATTAAACCGGGTGTAAGGCAAGATGGATTATCCTCAATATTATTCAATTGTGTCTTAGAAAAGATTATACAAGAGTGGGAAACGTTACTGGAGTCGGAAAATGTAAATAAACAGATACGCTTGGGACACAATTTAAAATCCGCGCGGTAAAACATATTAACCTCCTAAAACAAGTAGCAGAAATGACTTGTCAGCAGATTTCTTTCGAGAAGACACAATACATGACAAACATTAGAACCTCGCCCCGATATATGTGCAAAAAATACGGAAAAGTCAAAAAAGTAACCAAATTCAGATACTTAGGCGAGGTTATTCAGCCAAATGGATTGGATGGAGAGGGGTTGAAAATGAGGGCGAGAAAAATGGAAACGGATTCTCAATTAACACGAAATATATACAACAAAAGAACAATATCGATAAATGTACAGCTATTAAACCGGGTTGTCTATATAATGTTTAGAACCAAATGATATTGGGAAAATTGAAATATTGAAAAGAAAGGAAAGAGATATTGTAAGGAAATTTCTTGGCCCACGAAAGAAGGGGAAATATTCAGAAACAGATCCAATAAAGAATTATACGGGAAAGTAGAAAAGCTATCCGATACTATGAAGAAAACAAGATTGACATTTTACGCACATATCTAGAGAATGAGCGATAGTAGACGAACAGAATAAATCGTTCGCCATTTGAATAAATTGAAAACCAGCCCTAGGGTTTTTTTTAACACGCAACAGGATCTCAATGAAGTGCAAATAGATAGTTCAACGATGGATAACAGAACAGAATTTAGAAATAAAATTAAAAGATTTGTTGCATTTAAAAAAATCAAAGATCATCAAACTGGGCAAAAGTTGACGCACGATAGGAAGAAAAAGCATAGATGAAGAAATACTGGGAATAAAGAAAAAGAAAAAGGTTGTCGTTCTCACGTGGATGGCCAAATTCGAAGAGAAGAAGAAAATCATATTTAGTTTGAATATTTGCGTATATATATATATATATATATATATATATATATTTAATAAATTTATCGGGTTGACCATATTTCACAGTTCAACCGGACATTGATGAATTTAATTTTTGGTGCTTTACGTTAAGTCTTAGAATATTTTATATATAGGTCGCTAAATATTTATTGTGGATAATAAAAATGTTAACGACATTTAAAATTTATTAAATATCGATTGAAGCAAATTTCAAACTTTCACGAATTATCATGCAAGATTCTCGTAATAGCAATTTTGTGACAGTTATCAACGACGGGTAAGTGTAAATCATAATTATAATTATAATTAAATTATCGATCACGGAAATTGTTTTATCGAAAAGACCAACTCGACGAACGGAGACGCTATACGTACTAACATTATAAGACAAGTCTTGTTTAATGTTGCCGTTGCTGCTGGTGGTGCTGCTAGATTTTAATTAAATTAAAAGTTCTTAACGAAAGACAACGACGCGCGGTGAAACTGTAATTTCGTTACTTTGTCCGCTTTTAACTGACGAACGAAAGAAAGGTAAGATAAATTTAAAATAACTTTTAGATTGTTCGGTTGTTCACGTTTGTGCTGTAATCGCAATGATGATAATTCTTTAACCATTCAGAAAAAAATAGATATTTTATAAAAAAAAAAAAAAAGTCGTTTAATTAATTAATTAACGGATAAACAAAGGCGAATTTTATTATCACGGGTCTGAAATGTTACTTATACGCAGTAAGAACAGCGAGATTTTATATATTATTAAAATTTTTGAAATCAGTATTTACATAACGCATTAAAAATTATCTAGACATCTAGAAAGTTACATTATATTTATATTTTCTGTCATCAGGAATGAAACCTGTTCGGCCATCTGAAGTTTCCATGAAATTAAATGTAATATAAAGTGAAAAAAGACAACCGGGATTTGATTTAATTACCGGAGAACTGTTGAAACAATTACCAAAGAAAGTTATTCTAAAACTTACACATTATCAATGCTTAAAATACGTACCAACAGTTTGGAAAGTTATTAACGATATCACGATATCGAACCTAGGAAAATCGCAGTAATATCGTCCTACAGACCAACATCGATTATCTAAACGATTTGTTTACAAAAAGGCTGATGCCGATAATAGAAACGGAAAATTTTATAATTTTATACCGAATCATCAGTTTTGATTCTAAAAGACATTCGACCATAGACCACATACGTAGAACAGCCGATATAACAGAAAATACCTTAGAATGTAAGTTAGTTTGCTCGGTTATCTTTTTAGACATAGTCCAACCCTTTGACAAGGTTTGACATGAAGGTCTAAAAAACAAATTGAAAACTAGGTTACCTATATACAGAAATAGAAATACTAACTTCGTACATTTCAGACAGATATTTTAGAATAAAGAAAAATAATGCTTATTCAGAGTTGAAGCCGATCCGAGCTAGGGTTGGGACCGATACTGTATATGTATTTTTTATACGTGGGATTTACCTAAATTGGAAAACAATACTATAGCAACACTCGCTGATGATGCAGCAATCCTGGCAGTAGCAGAGAATGGTGTATTGTGGATGACATTTATGATTTGGCTAAAAATAGGAATATTAAATTAAACGATACTAAATCAGTGCATAATAAGCGCATTACATGTATTCCAGTGTATATTAATAATAATAATAATGTTATACCATATGCAGATACACATAAATATCTAGGTATGACATTAAACGTTAAATTTCGTTAGAAAGTTTATGTAAAAACGAAAAAGAGGATTAGTCGGAAATAAGATATAAAAAACTGTATTAAACAATTAGTAGGCATTCTTTGTTATCAATTTACTATAACATGTTAATACAAAATTTCGAAATCCGTCCGAACCTATGGTATACAGTTATGGGGATGCATTAAGCGATTAAAATAGTATACGTTTCCAAAATAAGGTTTTTATGAAACGTCATCGCATTATGTAAAAAATATACACACTCGTAAAGATGTACAGATCGAGAACGTCAATGAAGTAATTAAGAATTTTACAAAATGACACCAAATAAGACTCAAAAATCGTGTGTAAACGCTGAAGAGCGTCAGCTCCTAAATACGTCGGATTTGATGCGTACGCTCGAGAGAACAAAATCGCATGATATTACATTAATTTAGATATTTAGTTTTAAGAGGTATTTTATAATTTTTAGTTAATATGTAAAAACTGAAATTCCATTAAATAAATTTTAGTATTTATTTATTTTTTATTTGTTAAATTTAACTTGTCGAGTAGTCTATCTACACTAATTGTATCAGTGAAGCTAAAAGTGGAAACTGAATATAAATCCGCAAAAGTCCATACACGTGTCATTTTCTAATAAAAGAGATCACGATAAAGAAGTATCGATGGGAAACGGCGTGATACAAAAAGAAAAATGAAGTCACGTACCTAGAGATACACCTAGATAAAAAATTAAGGCGGAAAATTGATGTACAAAAAGAAATTAACAGGACCTAAAATTTAAAAAGTTATACTGGCTGGTACGATATAATTCTGAATTATCCTTACAAAACCGACTACTGGTGTACAAAGTCGTATTGAAATGGAGTTATAGCGCACAATTTCAAAGAAATCAAATAAATCGATAATCCGGCGCTTCAGAACAAGTCGTTACGCTTAATTTATCGAATGCCGTGGTATGTGTCCAGTGAAGCTATACACAGGGATGTATCCGTAAGCAAGCTCGGATGCATTTTAGGCGATTAAATATTCATCCAAATCATCTTGCAGAGCGTCACTTGTACATACGGATACGACGTTTGTGCGACTCAAAAGAACAAAGATAAATGTTTTAGTATTATAGTTTGATATTTTGTAATCGTTGGATGCACCCTCCACTCGTGATTAGCATTTGACATGAATATATATTTTATATATATATATATATATCCTATCTAGAATAGATTATAAGAAAAAAAATATACATTTTCAAATTTTCTAATAATTTTCTTTAATTATTTTATAAATCAAAATGTATAATTTTGAATAGAAAAAATGATAATAGGCGACTGAAAGGTTAAAAGCAAACAGTACGAAATAATTTGCCATTTTCCTCGATATCTTTTGTAATCGTATCATTTCGTTGTTAGACTATAAGTAACTTGTAAATTTAAAATATATATATATATATATTTTTCCTAAAAAGAATTATCGGCTTTGGTTCTTCGAATTATCGCATCACCACTAACATTGCTTATTCATTACGCGCGCGTGGAAAAAGGATGCCTGTTTGAATACTAAGTATCGAGGAAAATGTAGTTTAAAGTTTTCGTATTTTCGTTCTGGGAATTTGCATATTTTCAGGAAATTTGTCTCAGTTTGAAGATTCACTTACAACAACGTTAAATGGATAGTACTAGGAGGTTAGATTTTGGATTATTTAAACGAACATAATGGAAATTCAACCGCGACGCCATAAAGAATTTTATATGTACTAGAATAGAATTAAAATCGTTATTACCCGTTCGTTTATCGGTCAGATAATCGGCCGTTATTTGTGCAAACTAAAGTAGGAATAAATTATGAATGACAAACAAGGGGAGACAAAATGATAGATTACAATCGTTTGTTTTTGTTTACGACACGTTTAATTAATGATAAACGTCGTTGGCGAATGACAACAAATTTTATCGAAGTAAAATATACGTAATAATTATATGGATAAATAGATTTTATGCCAATTATAAGTTGATAAGACTTATTGATTTTGTTCTTATAAATTATTGATAAACCATTTGATGCGGCGTATTCGTTTGTAAAACTACCTATACTTAATAAGATTATAATGAATTATAAACTCAAACGCCGCAGAATGATTAGTGTTTGTTACATATATATATTATTCATTAAACGGTTAACTATTGTACTTTCTTTTAGCGCTGGGTATGAATAGCATGATACTAAGTCACACACACTGGAAGTAAAACCTAGCCTACAAAATGTGTGTTATGCAATAAGAATCATTCAGGGGCGGTTAGGCAACACGGCCGATTTGCGCCCATTCGCCTCTGGAATCATTCATTAAGTTACGGAAGTTGATAAATTCAATTTTTGAAAAGCGTAAAGTCCTCTTAGACACAGATGCACGAAAATATTCGCGTACTTGATTAATTTAATAATAATAATTGCGGCATAAATCATAGGTCATATACATATACTAATATCATTAAGATAAAAATATAACTGAAGCCGAAACTCTTAAGCGTTCGAAAATTACTTTCTACGGAAATGGAGCGTAGTGAGTTGAATGAAGCTATATAAACGAAAAAATACTCTACATCTACACAGAGAGATAATCGATTCCTAAATTTTGGGAAACGAATTATTCTGGAAGCTATCGAAATAAATCAATATAATAATTTCAATAGGGAAGACGGATTTCGACTTCTAGACTCGTGGAAATCGGTATTCGTAATTAATATAGAAAAATTAAGACACCGGAACTTGCTGAATAATCAACCGATCAAAGTGCAGAATATGTACATCACTTGATGGTGTACAATCAGACGTGCAAAATTTATCGCCTGGTGGTAAAAGCTTTTGTTAAGAAATTCTATTTCGTCCCGCTTTTGTTCGAGCAGGCTCGAGGATAGCGGTATAAATGGGACGTTTGTTATCGGCAGAGAGCTTAATGGAAACAAGTTTTTAATACTCGTATTTCGGCTCGATTTAAATATATCGGTAAGTTAAGAGGCTGTCTAAACGTAAGCTCGGATATTTCACATTTGTTTATTACCGGTATTTCTGTAGGAGCTACGATATTTCTGCCGGTAAACTGAATATTTACAAAATTGTCCTCATTAACTTTTATCGTTCATTCGTTGAACCGGTTTTCAAATCGATCAGATTATAGATTACTGCTCATTGTATTCGGATCTGTATTAGGATCGAAATCAGAATAAATAGGTTCTGTGTTACTTTTTTATATGTATAATTGATTCTTTCGAAATTCCGAAAATGAACAAATCCGTTTCAAACTTATCGAAAAAGTAATATCGAATTCTAGATCGGTTCTTTTGTTCGTTTAATGTTGAGGTTTTATTTGTTAATTCTTTTTGTTTATCATTTATCTCCCTGATTATGTAGCTAGTTAAAACGAGTTTTTTTGAATACGATACTGTATTTCTCTATTCCATTTATTTTTCTATCAACAACGAAGCGATACTCACGTTTCATGTCGATCGCCTCGGATTTTGTCTTTCCATCAATATCGCATGCGGTAGATTTGTACGATCAGCAAAGATAGTAGCGGGTCAGTATACCGCTCTATCATCGTTTAGTCAGCGCGCAATTTTATTCTATATCGCTAGTATAAATATATTCAAATCTGTGTGTCATATACACACGGATAAATGAAAGAATATACGTTGTGAATAAATAAATTGTTCCAGTTGTCGAATACTATAAAAAAAACATCGTCAATGAATCTAGTTTTGAGTGAAAAAACAACCTTACGAGAGGTTGTTGATCGTGATAAAATTATACAACACAAGTTTTTCTTTTAAACAACGGTGATCACGATAAATGTAATCTAACGTCTCCAATGAGACATTAGATTGCGATACAATGAAATAATTAATAAGTGTGGATAATAATTAAGATATTATAACGCGAGAGTAATATGTGAGATAAACCCTTTTAGAAGTATTTAATGTAAGTAATATAGTAAAGAAAAGTAACGATCAAGATAATTCCGGTTACTAGGTAATCGGGAGAGCATCCCGGCACCACTTCCTTCTCAGTCACCTAGCTGGATTGCCTGGAAGTTATAATGAGTGCATTCTGAAAATATTGGGATTACTGCCATGTTTGAGTTTGTTAAATAATTTCACAACACGACTTTAACCGCGTATAGTATTATCCGTAATATATTTTACGTTGAAAGTTCGATTGTACGATGTTTTATTCCTACGTCTTACAATGGGAAAACAAATCAGTAGTTTCAAAATATACGCGGTGGATTTATAGCTTCAAGAGATGTACGTTAGACCAACTCTCTGCTGTAAGTCAAGAATATGGCATTCGAATTAATACGTAAAAAACCTTATTTCAAACTGGTTAAAAAAGGTGATCAAAACGTTTATAATCGAGAGAGTTATCAGATACAAATATAAACGATAAATTAGCTAATGATAAAGAAATAAGAACAAGATGTTGACTAGCGAAGGAAACCTTCCGAAAAATAAAAAACGTTAAGTTTGATAATGATTTACCAACTACCTCAGCTAAAACTGAATATACCACTACGCTGTTCCAGTATTTCATACTGAGTGGAAACGTGGATCACTTGGAATGTCGGCACTTTTACATGTTTTAGAGGATACCGAAATGTGGCTTCTAAGAAGGATATTAAGAATTTCACGGACCGAAAAAAGTTTCAAATAATGTATCTAATAAAGCTCGTAAAAAATATTTAAAAAAAAAAAAAAAACAGAAAATGTCATATTCTAAGAGGAGAAAAGTACATTTTGCGGCTCATTACTGCGAGGAAGAGTTCATAGTAAAAGACGATCGAAGAAATTCGCGGAGGATAGAAAACATCGAAGAATGGAGTAACATTAATTATATCGGCGGACTCGTTTAGCATTTTGAGCCCCGTGTCAGTCATATGTGGCTGTCGTTCATTATCGACAGTTCGCATGATTTTTTTTTTATAAATGTATGATAATTTTTAATTTTTACTCCATATTAAGAAATATCACTTTCGAATCAGCGTAATTAACTCAGAATTTTTCTATTTCTTTTAGAAACGGAACAAAACCTAAAAAAAAAAGTGTCAATCATTTATAATTGACATATTGTCTGTTATCACACATATGTTTATACTGAAAGTATAACGTTTTCATTTGAAACTTTCATTATTCGACCATTATATTAACCACTTTACGCGTTCAAAATTATTTTACATTAATTACAAAGCAAAAAATCTTACATGAAGGTGCAAGTCATATATGATGTTTTTTTTACATAACAAATAAACTACAAAACAACCTTGTTGTTAAATAAAAATTTAACTTTTAATCAAAATACAAAGTTAAAAGTGTCAGCCAGAAATTACTGTGAGTCTTTTATCACAACCACACTCGCCGGTCATAATTGACTGATGTTTATTACCACCGAGGTTCAAAATGTGGCTCGGGCCTCGAAGCGTTAAGGCAGCAAGCGAGAGGAATTATCAGGAATAGTGTACGCACTGCATAGTGCACGACATTAAAAGAAGATGAATACGTATTTTCTCTTTTTCTTTCTACGCGTTATTCGTATACCGTGCCGAATAATTTATAACCGACCTTATTAGTGTGTGAGAAGCGTCATTTTTACATATTCTAGTCCGCTAACTGGTATAGCGATGAAAGCTGAATAAAAATAAAACATAATTTACTCACCCAAGCGGTCGTACATATTATTTACTACTCCGGGGAAATTTGTTCTAACCGCGCGCTTTTAAGACGATAACGTGTACATTTTGCGGCGTAAAACTTATTCCGAAGATGCAACGAAGAATGAAAGTATCATTTCTTTACCTTAACGTCTTGTTTATTCCGTTTACAAAAGAAACGAAGTAACATAAAAAAAAAAAAAAACAACGTACAAGAAGTATTTCTCATTCGTTACAATTGCGTTCGCTTTAAACGGAATAAATTAAATTAAATTTCAAGCATCTCGACAAAAACTAAAAATTTACATAGTCCGCTGTAAAGATAGATATTAGGCGCGAACCTTTTGAATTCCCCTTTCGATACGTAGACATAATCGGTACGTGTGTATGTAACTTAGTACGTTTAAAAATTGTTACAGCTTTTCCACTTTTACATAAACTACGAAAGAAGCTAACGTTATAAATAATAAGGTTAGAAAATTTACATTTTCACCAACATTCCATTTTGCTAGAGAAAAAAAAAAAATTATTCCACATTTGTTTTATTATTAACTGCGAAAAGGGAAAATATTATCTATCACGAGGAACTTTCTTAATCGCAATATAGGCGTTTTTTTTTTTTTATTATTTAATTAATCGAAAAATTTAATTTCATTTACCGTTAAACGTTAATACGGACAAAATAATACTAATAAAAATTATAACGAAACCATAATATTACGGAAGATGGCCCCTTAGTTAACTAAGTGTCGTTATTTTTTAAATTCGTGTATATTTAAATTATAATTAATGAAAATGATCTGAACGGAGAAAGCAGCGAACCAAGAAGTTTTGAAACGGGTCAATGAAAGGCAAGTATTGAACCAGATTGAAAAACGGAAACTACGTTGGATAAGATGCAATTGAAGGATATGTCTCAGGAAAATGAATAAGAGGTAGACCGCGATTAAGCTGGATAGATAACCTGGAGAGGGATTCCAGATTCTCCAGTTACTCCTAAATGAAAATAATGGACAATAACCGATATGAATGGAAAAACACAACCATAGGCGCGAACCAGTCCACGGATTGTTCGATGATGATGATTTTTATGAAATTCATAATTTTCGGAACGACAAAACAACTTTAAAACTATGTTATAAAATATATATGTTTTTCTTAATAAAGACGATTGAAATTGCGTGAAAATCGTAATATACATAGTAGACTCGTTTAATCCTTTCAGTCGGTGTTCTCTATGGTGGGGTATGCGAAATTTTAATGTTAATAAAAATTCTTGCTTTCATAATAAGAACAGAAGTCTCAATTCTAAAAATATTTACACGACACATTAACCCTTTCAGTCACCATGTCCACTATATATGGTACGTGAAATTTTAATACGAACAAAATTATATATTTTCTGGTTGACCGTGATATGTATCAGTTCTAATTATATTTATTATATAAAAACATTGAAAAACTCATATAGAGTTATCTAAAATGAAAAGTTATGTAATAAACAGTGTGTAAAAAGATTTATAATTTTCTGTCAACATTTTACGTGTGACTGAAAGGGTCAAATATATATATATACATTGAACTAAACATATTATATAAGAGTGAGTAAATGTATATATATATATATATATATATATATATATATATATATATATATATATATATAATATATATATATATATATATATATATATAATGTATATATTGTTAGTAAAAGGGTCAATGATAAGATAAGATGACACATAAGGTTCATTAACCTTTCAGTTGCTTTCTCGTCGTATAAATTACACAGTAAGTATATGTGCATGTGTGTATATATATATGTATGAGTATGTGTATGCCTAATTTTCTAATAGGAGAAATTTAAAACATTTTGATTGGTTATTGAAAATTGCCTGATCGACGTATTAATAATAGAAACACACACACACAAATATTATAATATATTAAATGACAAGATAATTACACGTGAGATATGCTCCATGTGAAGCCAGTAAAATCACGTTTATGATTGGATATTAAAACTTATGTTAAACCAATCAAAAAATACACTCACACATATGCAAATGTACAAAGATTTTTCAAGAAGTTCCATAAATATATACAATAATAATAAACGAATCTTTCCAGAAAAATCTAGAAAGTTATAATTAGCATGTATATATGTATATGTGGGTGTGTATATATGCATATTTTCCAGTAAAAAAGGAGATGTTCAGTCTAATTGTTAGTTAGTTCGAATTAATTCAAGTTAGCTTTTTAAATTAATTCATTTCATTCTAGTTTAAAGTTAATATAGTTTTATTAGTTCAGTTTAAGTTAGTTTCAGTTTTAGTTTTAATAAACGTATTTGAAAATCGTGCGCGTTCGGAAATCCGTAATCTATTAGTTTTTTTTATTTATTTTAAATTTCTAACAAACATAGAAACTGCGTTTTATTTTGTTTTGTTTTGTTCATTTTTAATTAACGATCGTGGCCCAAACCACGTGGCATCCCATCTGGAGAGTTCGTAAATGTCGGTAACATATATATATATATATATAATATATAATATATATATATAATATATATATATATATATATATATATAATATATATATATATATATATATATATATATATATATATATATATATATATATATACATAAAGTTTTAATTTCAACAATTGAATAATAAACCATACTAATAAAAATTGTATGTGACGTCACACTAATGTGGATATGTATTATTAGACGGTGTGTTATGTGGCGATATATATGTAAAATAATGTAAAAAGCATTGTTACACAAAATATTAATTTATATTCTAACCTTTTCATTTGGTAATATTAATTTATATTCTAACCTTTTCATTTGGTACCATATTATCCTACATCTCATATATATATATATACATATATATATACAGATATATATATATATATATATATATATATATATATATATATATATATATATATATATAATGCGGAGGCAGTTGATACGGTAACGTATTATTTACTCGTCGATTTAAATTATATTTCAATCTTACATACAAGCTCGAAAGATATTCGAAACTGAATAAATATTAACTATCGCAATAAATAACACACTGCGTAGGCAGTGCAATTGTACAGCTTTCAGACAGTCCTTGAAGCCGAAATAACTAACCTGGTTATCAGTGGCGTGCGGTGAGTTTTTCTAGAGGGTAAGCGATGACCATATGGAGTGTTACATCAAACGAAAATTTATTTACAAGAAACACGTGATAATACGTTTATTTAATACTTATTTAAATACAAAATCCATTCGGCGATCTAATTTAATAAAGTCGGTTATAACAAGATCGTAAAACGTACTCATAGGTTCATTTTGGAGCTGATTTAACAACGGTTTTTCAATGGATATCAAAGATAAGCCACTTAATCGTTCCTGTCCCTGTGTTGATCTCTGGTATGATTTTATTCGTTTCAATGCTGAAAACGACCTCTCTACACTAGCAGTTGTACTAGGTATTGTCAATATTAATTGACCTAATTTATAAACTTCGGACAAGATCTCATCGAACTCAGACGCCTTCATTGCTTCCACTAATTCATGCGTATTCATTTTATTAAGGTCGCCATCCATATACACCGAGAGCAATTGGTTTTTCAGCTTTACATCGTCGAAAAACTCCCCATAGCATTCTTTTAAATTTGAAAAAATTTCGTTTGGAAATTTTTTTTTATACTCTTCATATTTACTTGTATCTAGAAGCGATAAAAATTTCAATTGATCAAGATTTCCAAAACGTTCACTCAGCTGAGTTAGAACATTGTCAAAGATTTCGTTGAACAGTGCACGTGTGTGTGTTTCCTCATCTTCTGGTTCTGATAGTTTTCGTCTTTTTCTCACAACAAATTCTTCATTTTCTTTTGACTTTGCATAATTCCATATGCTTTTGAAGATCGCGTCGTTCCTATATTTTTGGATTTCCATTTGAATTTCTTGAATTTTTTTCATACAACATAAAATATCTAGTTGTTTTTTTTTCAAAATATCGTATAAGACATCAGTTAGCGCAAATATTTTGGAAAAAATTTCGATGAAGAATAAAGTTCGAACTTCGCTGAAAAATTTTAGGAACCCATGGGCTGATATTACGGTTTCAGTATCCCACTGTTCCGAATTTTCAATAACAGTTTGAAAAAACTCAGTGAAACAATGATGATATTCTTTAACCGTGCTTATCAATCTGGAAGAGAAATTCCATCTGGTTGGTGCGTTTCTTGGCATTTTTTTAGTAGTAAATTCACTAAGTGCATGTGCGCGTTTGGTTGATTTGCTAAAAAAAGCACCCAATCCAGATAATGTCTGAAAAAAAATTCTACATTCTTTTATATTTGAAGCGGATTGTGATAAAACTAAATTCAACGAATGACTAAAACAATGGACAAATAATGCTTTCGGATACAATTTTTGGAGTTTTGTGCATAAACCTCCTACTTGTCCTGCCATCGCCGCTGCCCCATCGTATGTTTGCGCCACGAGTTTCTTAGCTAAATCGTATTCTTCGATGATACTTTTAACATACTCAAGTATACCATCAGCAGATCGATCTGCACTAACATCAATAAATTTAATAAATCTCTCTCGAGCTTTTGCAGTGTGACTGCATATATAACGTAAAACTACAGACAGTTGCGATTTATTTGAAACGTCCGACGTTTCATCCAGTAATATAGCAACGTACTTTGCGTTTTTGATTTCTTCTTTTATCTTACCTTGAACAACAGCGTGTACCGAAGAAATTAAATCATTCTGAATACGATTTGAGGTCCCACGGAACGTTGTAGATGTTTCTAGGTGTGTTTTTAGAATTATATCATATTTAGAAAGTAATTGAAGAAGGTCTACATAATTCCCACGATTATCCGAATCAGTATTTTCAGAGTGACCACGGAAAGCAAGCTCATGAACACCGAGATAACATACTGCATCGATTAATCTTTTTAAAATGTTTCTATTTTGTAGTACAACTTCATTATGTTTTATCACTTCAATTCGTACGTTATCGTTTAATTGTAAATGACTTACCAAATTTTTTCAGCTTCATGGAGGAAAAAATATGAATCTGGGAACGTTCATGTTTTTTAACCGCATTGATCAAATTATTCAAGTTATCGTACCCTTGAGTAGGATCATTCCACACGCATTTTTCTTTTTCAGTACAAAATAATAGACACGGCCAACAAAACAATTTTCCACCATCTTCACAACCAGTTAACCACAAAATTTTTTCATATTGCGATATATTGAAATTTCTGGTAAAAGGTGTACCACCTTTTTTTTGTTCAGTTTTTAAAGAAAGTAATTCTGGTTTTGGCTTACCACAATTTATAATTTCTAACTGTTCATTAAAATTAAATCGCGAAAAAGGTTTTTCAATCAATTCCCGAACACGCATTTTGCTTTCAAAAAAGATGGGAGCACGCAGCAGATACACAAAAACCGCGTTATTAGTAATTAAACTATCCAGCGAAAAGCGAAATTACAGTCGCTTACCATAGGCACGTTTTCATCACGTTTACGTTTGCTAGTATGTCTTTGTGTTTGTAAATTATCCGAAGAAGGGAGGTAGTAAGTAATAAGCGAAGTTCTAATCGCTGCCCTGTTCGACCAGTTTGACAGACCTCGCCCCTCTTCAGTTTTCAGAACCGTTTGCAACACGTATTGAACAAATCCTTCTGTGTGTATGTGTAACCAACTAACATGACGCATCTGCATTTGGATAAACAGAACACTTCATAATAATACTAACATTCTGTTTTAACTGTATATGTGTGTCAACCAGCAACTGTATGTAGCGCCACGCGTTCCGTGCAATTGTTGAAGCAATAAGCGGAAATGTGATCGCTTCCTATTTTAATACTTTTATAAGTTAAGATTAAAAAAATATTTTCTTGGGATTTTTCTGGGTAAGCGGCGCTTACCTCGCTTACCTGGAATGCACGCCAGTGCTGGTTATCAATAAATACGTTATAATGAATTTTCCACAACTCAAAATACGCGGCGACGCTAAATAATATAACAATAACATCGAGAAGTAAATTATTAATTTTAGAAATAACATTTGCATTACATAACATTATAAAGACGGTTTATTCATAATTATTTTTATATTTTTGTCTCATCCGGTAAATTGGTTATTTTAATATTTTTGTCTCGTCTGGTAAATATTGTATGATATAAGAACGTGTTCTGAAATATCAGATTAGCCATAAGAACTCTTTTTGAAATCCTTGATTCACGAAGGACAAATTCATTTTAATTATTTACACGATTCGTTCGAAAATAATTGTATTAGTATTTTTGAAATTATTAATACGAATTATCCACGATTAAAATATTTTTATTGTAGTGGAAGTATTATATATATATATATATCTTAATATATATAAATCTCGTGTCACAATGTTTGTCCTCAATGGACTCCTAAACCACTTAACCGATTTTAATCAAATTTGCACACCGTGCGCAGTTTGATCCAACTTGAAAGATAGGATAGCTTACATCTCAATTTATAGTCGCAATGGGGTTTTTTTGGGGGGGGCACATTTTCAAATTTAGATTTTTGTAAAATTTCGTAAGAACCGATTTCATAGATAACGGCATGATAAGTTCAAAGCAAAAAACCGTTTTCAAATACGATCGATAGGTTTTGAGTTACGAATTTTTCAAAATTGCCGACTTGCCACATTTGGCAGGGCGCAGCGTGGGTAGTAAAAATTTTTAAACGATTCTAACGGTTGAATATGTGTTTTCTATATAAGATCTATCGTATAAAGCCGAAAAAACCGCAAAAAAAAAATTTCAAACCGAACCCAAAAATTTCAAGAACCTTTCGATTTTTTCAAAATTTGGATTTTTTCGCAATAATTCACGAACGATTCGAAATTTGTAAAAATCGTCTAAACGAAAGTTACGCTTGATTAAAATACGCGTCTAACTATGGTATTGTCGTATTTTTATAGCAAATACTCGCCGAGAAAATTACGGTTAAAGGGTTTTGGAGTTTTGGGCCCTTTTTGAGGCCCCTATGATAGGTAAGGGATTCGGATTGGTCTTAAAAGAAAGTAGACGTGGAGATCTATCATTTACGTTATTAGGTAAACGTTACTAAAATTAACCGGTAGGTAACGAGAAATCGCGAGTTGAAAATTTTATTTTCGATTTTTAAAAATTCTGCCAGCGTTTATATTTATATAAGCGAATTTGTTTTCGACTATAAATCGCTTACGTTTAGAGATACGGAAAAAATTGTTATTACCTAATTTGATCGTCGTAAAAAAACCTCTTAAACTAAGTCGTCGTCGAAATTTAAAAAAAAATACTTCAGGGGTGTTTGGGGGGTGACTCATTAAAATTTCGATTTTGGAAAAATTTTTATAGAACCGATTTGATAGATGTTAAAATGACGAATTCGAAACAGAAAACCGTTTTTCGTTACAATCGATGGGTCCCGAGTTACGAATTTTCCTGACCTACCACCTTTGGCAAGGCATAGCGAGCGACGTAAAAATTTGTAAACGATTCTAACGGTTGTGTTTTCTATATAAGATCTATCGTATAAAGCGAAAAAACCGCGAAAAAAATTCAAATTGAACCAGAAAATTTCAAAAGGGGGTTGGTCACCTTGCGGTTTTTTCAAAATCGACTTTTTTCGCGATAAATCGGGAACGATTAGGAATTTCAGAAAATGAATTAAACAAAAATTAAGCGGTATTAAAATACGCGTCTAACGATGGTAGTTACGTATTTTTAGGTGAAATAGGCATCGAGAAAATATGGGTTAAACGTGTTTGTGGTTTTGGGACCTTTTTAGGGCTCCTATGATAGATAGCGGTCTCGGGTCAATTTTATACGAAAATAGACGTCGGGATCTATAATTTATGTAATTGAGTAAATTTATTAAAAATTAGAAATCGCGAGTTGAAAATTCAATTTTTGATTTTGAAAATTTTTCTGGCCGATTTGGGCTAGGCCGTGTCTACAATGCATTTAGCATGGGATATATATCTTAATTCATTGTTCAAAACTCTTTCTCATGGACAACTATATGTTGCATGTTCACGTGTAGGAAAACCATCGAATCTATTTGTATGTTAGCTAAAGACAGGTTAACCCAAAATATTATGCACCGATTAGTGCGAAATTAAATTAAAATTAAAAGTATTTATAATTCGAAATAAAAAATATTATTGTTAAAGATTTAAAACTATATGCCCTACCTACCTCATTCATAATTTTAAGTGTCACATGTTATTTACTAACAACTTTGTAATATGAAAATTTTTTCGATTTCACAAATGGCATCTATGTAAAAAAGCATAATGGTCTTCATGATTGATGTTCTCCTACCACTCCCCTTGAATAGTTTACTACAATGTAATACAACAAAAAACAAAAACTTTAGCCACAGCAACGCGTGGTCGGGTCTTCTAGTATATATATATAAAGCAACAATGAATGACTCAAGAAATACTAGGGATTATGGATAAGAAGAACTTTAAAAGATCGTCATAGAGGAGACAATAAAAAAAACTGAACCAAATTATAGTTTAAAAAATGTCCAGAAGAAAAGATCAGATGTATGAGGATAAATATAGATTGAAAAATTAGATGAAGGGCATAGTTATAGAGAAATACACGCTAAAATAAAGGAAATTATTATAATAAGTAAGAGGAAAAATGGAATTATTTATGTACTAAAAATATTGTTCCGATAGAAAAGAGATAAAAAAAAAATGGTTAGAGACAATATTAGTGAGTTACGATCCGACGAGGCTGCCGGACTAAATAACATCGAAGCCGAAACAGCACCGACATAGAAATTTTTTTTTTTTTTTTTTTAAATTTACCTGTTACAATCTTAACTTAACGTTAAATAAGTAACTATATTATAAAGCTTATCACATAACACAGAACATATCTTATTACGTGATACAAACGAGTGTGAAGCTGTTAGCCCACTGGCTAAAGCTTCCATAAAAAAGTTTATCTCCTACAAGACTAGGTCTTGCGGTTTATTACGCTTAAGGCGTCTAATGTCTAATCGTGTGTCGAGAAGTTTCACTGCTTCCACGTTGACATGATGGGAAAGCCGCTTCTCGTGCTGCTTAGCGCACTCCTTGATTACATCGTTAACGAACATGATCTGAAGATCGCGGTGTATATCATCGTTACGCGAAAATCGATATGCGTCGACTATCATACGCAGGATGACATTTTGTCTCGTCTGAATCTTGTCACGATTTGCAGCCTTAGCACATCCCCATAGCTGAATGCCATACATCCAAATCGGTTTTATTATTTGTTGGTACAGTAAACGCTTACACGATACGTCCAACGTAGAATTCCGACCGATAAGCCAGTACAGTTGACGCGTTCTAGCCTTAATCTGTTTGATTTTGGATCGGATGTGGATTTCCCACGTAAGGCGCTTATCCAAGTGTATACCAAGGTATCGAGCTGACTCTGCTTGTGGGACAACTCGATCACCCAGATAAACCTTATGCTGCGCATCGACTTTGCGATAAGAGTAAACGACATGAACAGATTTAGCTTCATTCAGCTTGATCTTCCATGTAACTGTCCAGTTTCTAACTCGGTTGAGCGCGCGTTGAAGTTTTGCTGCGGCTTCAGCTTGACTGTCGCTAACCGAAAGTATGGCGGTGTCATCAGCAAAAGTCGCAGTTGTTGTTTCGTCATCTGTAGGCAAATCTAGCGTATACAAGAGGTATAAGATAGGTCCAAGAACGCTGCCTTGTGGAACTCCAGCTTGTATACGGTAGAATTTTGACTCAGCATCTTCGTGTGCCACCCGAAACTGGCGATTAGCCAAATACGATTCCAGAAGTCTACAAAAGTTCCCTGGAAGAATGTTACTCATTTTGAATATTAGCCCTTCGTGCCAAACACGATCGAACGCTTGCGATATATCTAGAAAGACTGTGGAACAATACTTTCTTTCTTCGAACGCTTTTTCGATTATAGATGTAACCCTGTGGACTTGGTCTATAGTCGAATGTTGGTTTCTAAAGCCAAATTGATGATCAGGGAGATCAACAAAAGTCTTTAGTCTCTTTAATAATAATTTTTCGAACAGTTTCGATAACACCGGGAGAAGTGAAAATTGGGCGGTATGAAGTAACTTCTTACGCTGGTTTTTCTTTTTTATGCAACATAATAATGTTAGCTATTTTGAAACAGTTCGGAAAATATTCAAGACGTAAACACGCGTTGAATATGTACGTCAACAGTACCACTGCTTTACGTGATAATTCTTTTAACAATGCCGGAGAAATTTCGTCGATACCTGTAGCTTTTTTTGCGTTAATCTTCAGAATTTCTTTTGCAATTTCCAAAGGGGTAATATAAATAAAGTCCACATTATTTTTATACGACACTGTAGGACTCATATCCGATGTAATGTCATGCGGTTGAAACGTATTTGACAAATGTTGAGCAAACAACTCTGCTTTGTCACAATTGCGCCTGACCCAGCTCCCTCTTTGATCTAAGAGAGGGGGAACTCTGACGCATGGCCGCTTCATTCTTCGTGTGGCTTTCCACAGCGAATAGTCCCTATCCGCGAATGGACTAAACTCCTCTAGATAAGATTTAAATGTTTTCCTTTTAATCTCCTTTATTAACTTATTAAGTTTATTGCTTATCCTATTGAAAGTGTTTTTATCCGGCGGATGGTGTGACTGATGCCAAATACGTCTAGCACGTCTTCGTTCAATAATTAATTTACGTACTTCGAGGGGATATGTTGTCTCCTGATTGTTGCTATTTTTAATCTCGGGTGTTGCAATTTTGGCAGATTCGCGAATCGCTTTGATCATATTATTGCATTGTTTTTCTATTTCGTCGGGTGTTTTCAGACGTACTTTCACGTTCACTCGCTGGTCAAGTTCCAAACGGAAGTTTTCCCAGTCTGTGAATCTATTCGTGAGCATACACCTTTCTTTTGTTCTCTGTATCACTGTAGAACTAATAGTGAGCAATACTGGAGAGTGATCTGATGTGAGATCTTCGATGTTTTCTGATAGCACATAATTAGTAGCTATACCTTTGACAATGAAAAAATCAATTAAATCAGGTCGTTTTCGTTTATCTCTTGGCCAATAAGTAGGCTTACCTCCAGAAATACAAGTACTATGAGTACTGTGAACTGCTTGTAGGAGTTCTTTACCTTTGACATGTGCCATATTCTCATTTCTAATATGAACTGACCTTGAACCCCAGGCTTCATTCTTAGCATTATAGTCGCCACCTATCACGTATCGCGGACCAAAATGATTAAGGAAGTATTCGTAACTATCTCTTTTTATTTTGTGTTTAGGTGGAAAATATACAGCAGCAATGTTGACTATTGTACCGTTCCATTGAACAGCAACGGATGTTGCCTGCGCATATTCTTCACAAAACTCTTTTTCGGGAAAGTGCTGTATTTGTTGTTTAATAATTACAGCTGATCCTCCGTGAGCACCGCCGTCAGGATGGGGTGTGTGATAGATAATGTAATTTTTAATCTTTGGACAATTCCTCGTTGTGAAGTGTGTTTCCGACACTAGAGCAATGTCGATCTTATGAAAATGAAGAAATGTTTCTAATTCAAGAAGACGATTTCTTAAACCATTTGCATTCCACGTGATTATTCTAAGTGAATTCTCAGTCATTTCGTCTATTTTTATTACGTTTATTAGTAACTGTCTGAGATTGCTTCCCTTCCAATTTACTCAGCCGATTAGAAATGGAGGCCATTTCCTTGGTTAAATTATTCAGAGCAGACATGATGTCCTTGTATGACTGCTCCGTCAGTTGCATATTCTTCTTTTGTGGATTTTCCTTGTATTGTGTTGTTGACTGTTCACTCGTTATTGGAACATCAATATCCTGCCTTGCTGCCGAAGCGTATGTTACAGTATTTTGTATTTTACCGGATATGGAAATTAGAAAACGCGTTGCAAAATGCCGAACGAGTATCAACTGCTAACGGAATTGATAAAATATAAAATCTGGTTATTGAAACTGTTTCAATAATACCCGAAGATTTTAAGATAAATTTTGCTTCAATACTAAAAATAATAATAATAATAATAATTCGCAAGTGACTTCGGGATAGAGGACAATAACACCTTACGAGTTATTCTTTAAAACGATTATTGTCAATAGTAAATTAAAGGATAAAACAAAAATTGGATACAAATATGAGAGATAACACTCAAGAAGGAATCGTCGTAACAGGAAACGAGACGCGCTGTAGCGTTGCTTAAGTTTCATTCAGCAAGTAGTAAATGTTGCAGTTTGTTTTATAGATTACAAAACATTTGATCAAGTAAAACACGATAAACTAATACAGATATTATTACGTAAATATCAGTGGCGAATCCTTCATGTTTCCAGTGTTAAACCGGAAAAAGTGGAGTCTGAAGTAGTTATACTTTTTTTTTTTTTTCGTTTAAATCATAAAACAATGAAGGATAATCATTTTTCTATACCAGATAATGGCGCAATCTTTTGGCAATGATTTCTTCTCAAATTATTACGGATTACAGAAGATAGCGCTGTTACGCTTCGTTGTGAAAAATTGGTAGCTATGAATCAACTTTAATTAGTTTTGACCGGTTTCGATTTTATTGTATGTGTTTAGACGTGTCCATCGTTACCTATATACAAGCACACATCCGACAGAACAAAACAGAGAAATACCAATCATACACCCATACTCTCATGTAAACAAACTGTCCATCGAGACACGCACATATGACCGAAATAAAACAAACTTACTGAAAAGTAACAACTGAAATATGGAGTTTGAAAAAAATTATTATATACAAATTTACTATCAAAATGAATATATAACTGTGGATGAACGTTTAATACGTTATTGTATAGACACAAGGTGGATAGAAATGATGAATTATAACCTAAAACGCAAGGTGGATAAAAGTGGTGAATTATAACCTAAATTTGTACGAGCATATGATTCATAGAAAATACTATGTAACCTACTACTAACTCTGGGGACCAAAAATAAGATTGTAGATAATAAATAATTATTCAGGAACCTGGCCTTATCTTTCTTCTAATACTCAAGAGTTTAATACTTAGGAAATCGCATAAAATATTACAACTCAAAAGTGTAGTATAAACACCAGTTTGACGGTAATAAATATACCTCAAAAACTGAGATTGAACTTTTTCCACCATATTAATATACTTAGTATAGAAAGGATCCTAAACCACAGATGCGTATTCTAATTGCGATCTTACAAGACTGTTGGATAGTAACAGCGAAGTCCTACGATCACGAAATACGCATGAATTTGTCCACCTGTTATCGAGTCATCTAACTTCACTCAAACCAAGAATATCCAACTTAAAGCGCTTGCAGAATTAACGTTTTGTAATTTTCCAGGCATAAACAAGCTACGAAGTTATTACTATTTTAAATTATTTCATAGACAATTTTTCTATATAATTTATTTAATTTAATCGACATATATTGTTGACAATTTTATTTTTTAGACCAGAGCGATAGGAAAATTGGAAATTGTTTTCGATTTAATATATTTGTATTAATGTTGTAAATGTGTGCGTGTATAAGGGAAAGGTCTACCCGAAACAACTTGTAATGAACCACGCTTCGCCGCTGGTAAATACGATATAAATGATAAAGATGTACTCTTAATACAAATTATTTATCAGGAGCAACAAGAAGTATTAAAATTAAACAAAAAATACTCGGAAACAACATGCAGATTGAAAAGAGGAGTACGACAACAGGGATGTTTCTTATGTTTGAAGCTGAAGAACAAGAAATTATGAAAAAACGTCACGATAGATGATTTGGAATTTTAAAAAAATTGTAATAGGATAAATGAAATTAGTTACGCGGACGATAAAGTCTTATTAACGACATCGGGGAAAAAAATACAAAAAATGATATACGAAATAAATATAAAATACGGAATGGGACGATAAATTATAGGAAAACTAAAATGAAGTTTATACGCTCTAAAAACTCAAAATTGCACATAAAAGTAAATAACGATGAAATTGAGTGGGTATCAAAATTAAGATATCTAGGAGCTATTATCGCAAATGATGCTAGAGATCAAAAATAAATCGAAAATAGAACTGAAATGGAGAAACAAGCTTTAAAAAATGAACCTTTCTTCGAAGAAAAGAGTATAAACTACGTTTGGTCGGTACTTAAATAGGCCGACGAAACCTGGATAATTAACGCAGACGGCGAAAGGAGAATTAAATCGTTTGAAATGCTGTGTTGCCGGAGGATATTGAAAATATCACTTAATGGAACTGATTTACGAATAAAAAGGAAGGTAATGAAAAAGACAAGAGAAGAAGAAATGAAAATAGTAAAAGACATTTTTTAAAAGGAAGGTAAAATATATACATCGCTCGTAAAATTATAGAAAGTGCATTTGACAGAAATAACGACGAAATCAATAAGAAGAAAAAATTGGAAATGATTAGTTTCATGTCTCGAGAGAAATCATACGAAAAAGCCATCATAGATTGAATGATTTAAGATCGAATACAATACGATATAGGTAAACTTATGAACAGAAGATGTGACTTATATATGATGAAAAATTAATATCGATTTACACGAAAAACTTAGTTGAAAAAGTTTTTTAAAACATAATTACATTGTATTCTAAAAAAAAAAATTAATTGACCGAACTGTACACAGTCGTTTACATACAGTACACTTTTCTCAAAATTAACGAGACAGACCGTTTTTCGGTGATTTCCAACTTTTTTTTTCTTCTTTGTTCGTATCAAACAACAGGAAGGGAAAGATTGGAAATGATTACTAGGCCGTTTCATGTCTTCAGTGAAATCATATTAAAAAAGCTAAAGATCGCGTGATTCAAAATGGAAAACACTATACGATGCAGGTAAACTTCTAAACAGAAGAAAAATTAATATCAACTTTCACTAAATACTTAGTAAAAATGTTTTTAAAACGTAATTACATTGTTTGTATTCTAGAAAAAGGTAAAAAAAAAAAACCTGACTTATTAAACAATCTACTTACAAAAACCGTTTGTGAATGGTACTGCTCTCGAAATTAATAAGGCAGCCTGTTTTTCAGTGATTGTTAATTTTTGTCTCTTTCGTCATGTCAAACATTTGTAAATAATATTTTTCCCAACGATCTAATTATAATAAAAAGTCACGTCAACTTTTCCGTTTATATATATATATATATATATATATATATATATATATATCGATGTGCAATTCATATTTCGTAATCTGAATAAATATTACATCTACATTACTGATCTGGTTGATTAATTTATGCCGTAATTTTAATTCAGTTTAATGATTTTTTTGCATGCAAAAATAAACGAAACTTTTTTGATGTGATTTTGATTTTCTTATTCGACAAAGAAAGTATAAATATTTCAAAATTATCAAAATTCTATAACTTATAAGGAATAAAAATTAGAACTGAATAAAAATTATAATTAAACAAACTAGAAGTTATTGTAGTAGGTCTATTCACTTCAAATTATTCTGGTATATGTAAGAGAATTTCTAATTAATTTTTCCAGCCTCGTTAACGTAAAAGTACACAATACATTTTTCGTCTGAGCCAATAGTATCCATATTATGTCTATAAATGTTTTTAGCACATTTCCCTATTTCACGACTTCAAACATTTTTATAAAAGTTATTTATAATCAAACAATTCATTCAATTATATAAATATATAAACCATTGGCCAAAAGTCTTCACGCCTGTTGAATACAGTAACACTTAGAGAAAAATCAGCGCTATCGAATAAAAAAATGAGAAGAATGATATAAAAGGCAAACCTATACACTGTAGAGTCGTACTAGGTGGGTAAACAGATCTGCGATAGCTATTAACATGAAGCACCAATGATGGAATGGAAACGTGGCCTGTACACAGCTATCTACTTTACATAAGCAAGTTGTTGAGTTTGTAACGTGAATGTATACACGTTTTTAGTCGTTCACTTACTAGGATTATCTACTTTTTCCAGCAATTTGATTCTCGTCCTGTTTTTGTTTTTCCCCCGAGATTTAAACTTTTTTAATTAAAAATTTATGTTTCCTCTGAAACAGTAACAAGCATTATCAAGTTTATTGGTGAGGGACGGAATAATTATAAACATTTATAATCGTTATGTAGAGACTGGCTCTTTCACTCGTCGGTCGAGATTAGGTCGTCTTAGAATTACAGATGCCCGAGAAAGTTGGCAGCTGGTGAGGGCGCTGCGGGATCTCTTCGTAACATCGACATTGCTTGCAAGACAAGTTAATCAGACTCGAGATACACGATTATCTGCTCGTACGATGGTCCCCCGAAGGGTACTACGTACCTTCTGGGATCCGGAGCTCTAACTGGAATGGGGCGAGTCCACGGGTGGTGGATATATTGGTTAGCTGCGAATAACCAATAAGCAGTCACGAACCAAGAAAGGCTACTGTTGTGTCTAAGGCAAAGGCAGACGATTCCAGTAGTGACAAGGAAATTAGACACGAGGATGCAGATGGACTGCCTTTCAAAAGTCTGCATAATCCTAAGACTGTCTCATCTTTGGTCGCTGTCAAAATCTTACCAATGGTACCTCCTAAGAATAGTAAAATGGTAACTACAGTAATAGGTAAGGACCAGCAGTTTGGTGTCGAGATCCTGGAGTAGCCGGCATGCATCCTCGACCTGAATCTCATTGAACATTGTTGGACATGAGAGAACGAAGGATTTGCGCTCGGTAATCGTGTACGATCACTAGTTGAGGTGAAAACTGCTTTGATTCAAATTTGGAACGCCATTCCGCAATAGGATATCCATACCCTCATCGATGGCATGCAAAGGTGTGTGAGTTATTTATGTCCGAGGAAACAATACTCAGTATTAGGTTTGTAATTTTTATGTTTTTTCATTTTCATTATTTGTTTATTGTTCATTTTTTATACATTTCGATAAGTGTAAAATTCCAAGTTTTCCACACTATTATGTTATCATTTTCTGTAATTAATAATGATGTCGTAGCGAGTCTCCACTCATTGGGAACTTCAGAGGTATCTTACGAATGCTGTATACAAATTTGACTCAGCTCTCTGTAATACATTGGACGCCATAATTTGTGTTATAAGTACAGGTGCACGAAGATTTTTTCCCAGCGACGTACGTACATACATATATATATGTGTGTGCGCGCGCGTGTGTATGTATGTATGTATGTATGTATGTATGTTCCATAAAGATTATTCTGAGCAATTGAGTTTGACATTAAAAATAGCACATAGTTTTAAAAACCTCTAAAACAAATTTCGTGAGTATATAATTACGTGATTAAAATACATAATTTTAAAAGAATACAGCGTGTAAAAAACAATGTATACTTAAAATAATGATAAATAAAATAAATTTTCGAAAAAGTAACAATTTCACACGAATATCAAGGAATCAAATATCTGATACAGTATTTTATTTTTTATATATACTCATTTGTTTTTTCAACTTTACTTTTTTGATTATAATTGATGTCTTTCGTTGTATTTAATATTGTCCTCGTTTTATTTAAGTGGATTCTATCTGGTTTTAATATGTGTCTAATTCCGTTTACATACCTTGTACTTTTTCGCACTAAAACAATGTCATTCGTAAAACTTAAATAATTCAAGGATTCTTCATTTACTTTTATACATACTAAGTTCGCGTTAATTTTCTCAGCGATATCGTATCCCCTATCAACTCCATTCTTAAGAATATTTTCTTTGCATTCTTCTATAAAGATATTTGCATCATTACTGGGCAAGAAGTGGCAAGGAAAAAGTAAATGCATTTGCCAACTACTTATGGGACACATTTCAACCTAATACAGCAACAATAACAAAACCTACAGGGTGATAAAAAAGGCTCCAAACTGACCCAGAACGGAATAAAAGTGATTTCTCCGGCGGAAATTACTAAACATAAAACTTTTGAATAACAAAAAATCACCTGGTCTTGACTTGATCACACCAAGGATGTAAAAGAAGCTAGCTAGAAAGGCAATGCTAATTACTCACATATTCAATGCAATATTACGAACATCGTATTTCCCCAAACAATAGAAATTTTCCCAAATTCTCATGATTCTAAAACCAGGCAAAAGATGGTAGTAAATTTGGATCCTACAGACCAATCTCCCTATTACCGACACTACATGAGTTACTTGAAAAATTCATTTATGTACGGATTGATAAAATAATTTACGAACAATCTATCATTCCCCAACATTAGTTTGGATTTCGATCTAGGCACTCCACTGTCCAGCAGCTGCATAAAGTAGTAAATCTTAACCAAGTTGGAATAGATCGTGAGAAATATAATGAAGCTGTTTTTATAGACATAACTAAGGCCTTTGATAAAATCTGGCACGAGGGCCTGCTATACAAGTTCAAATCTTTTTTGCCAGAGAGACTCTACCAATACCTAAACAACAGGCAGTTCCAGGTCGAACATGAGGACAATCTTTCAGATCTACATAAAATTCTAGCTGGAGTCCAACAGGGCAGTGCCCTGGGACCCTTGCTACAAATTTTCCAACGATTGAATCTGCTGAGGTAGCAACGTTCGCAGATGATACTGCGATAATTGTATCAGATAAAAACATTAATTGAGATAAGTTATCACACATCACGTTTTCCAAAAGAAAACCGCACAGCAAACGAGTGCTAATCGACAATAAAGTGATTCCAACGACCAATGAAGTGAAATAGCTAGGAGTTTACCTAGATCAACGGCTAACATGGAGGTCGCATTTGCAAAAGAAAAGAAATGAACTCAACATCCAGATGAAACAACTTTACTGGCTTCTTCTTATCGTGTCGGTCATTTATATTCCTTTTTTTTTCCCAATATTTCACTATTTGAACTGCGTCGTCCGAGATTCCGTCTATTCTTGTCATATCTTCCATCCCGCATCGCACCGGCAGCAATGAGCAAGTTAATAGGTGCTCCGAATCTTGTACCATGCCACAATCACATCTGTCATTATCTGTAATTTTCCACTGTTTCATGTTCTTTGCTGTTCTACCTGTCATAGTTCTTATTCTATTTAGAGTTTTCCATGTTGACCACGGCAATTTATTACCGGGAGGTAGATGTTCGTTCGGTTGTTCCCATAATTTTAATCGGTTTTCTTTCAGCCTTCCTTTCCATAGCGCCAACCTAATGATTTCCGGCGTTTGTGTCAGAGCATTTGCTGTTTTAAGAAAACTCTTTCTTGACTTGAGTCGACTTATTGCTGCTTCTTTTGCATTCAATGGATGTCTTATATCTTGTTCTTGTTTTGTTTTTTCCTTTCCAGCCATCACTTCCCATCTTATACCTGGTGGTGCTATGCCGGATAATATTTCTACTTTATCGATTGGTGTCGGCTTCAAACATCCTGTAACTATACGATCGGTTTCATGTAGTGCTACATCAATTCTTTTTACGTGTAGTGAATTCCGCCATACTGCACTAGCATATTCACCTGCGGAATAACACAGAGCTAAAGCTGATGTTCTTAATACATTTGGATCTGCAGCCCAGGTGGAGCCAATCAATTTTCGGAGTAAACCGTTCCTTGTGCCAATTTTTCTTTTGGTATCTTCGCAGTGTTCTTTAAATGTTAAGGCTCGATCCAACTTAACGCCTAAGTACTTTGGGTTGTCACAATGTTCCAGCGATATCCCTTGCCATTTAACATTTAATTTACTCTTTGCATCCTTATTTCTCAAATGAAACGCCGATACTTGGGTTTTATTAGGATTCGGTTTGAGGTAATTGCTAGCATAGTATTCTTCCATAGTCTCCAGTATTCCATTCAAATTATTTTCTACCTCGCAAAACGTTTTCTCTTGAGTTATAATAGCTAAATCATCAGCATATATGAAGTGTTTTGTTGAACTTCCAATTGGTTGATCATTAGTATATATGTTAAACAACATTGGTGCAAGCACGCTTCCTTGTGGTAAACCGTTGTTCTGTTTCCTCCATCTGCTCTTTTTGTTTTGTAGCGTTACATAGAATCGCCGATTCCTCAATAATGTGCTAATGATTTTGGTTAATTTGTAGTCGGCAGTAAGCTCGTAAATTTTTTTTGTTAATATTCTATGATTTACTGTGTCGTATGCTGCGCTTAAATCTATGAACGTCGTCCCTGTTACCATTTTGTGTTCATATCCATTTTCTATTTCCTGTACCAGGTTTAAGATTTGCGCTGTGCATGACCTTCCAGCTCTAAATCCGGCCTGCTGTTTAATAAGTTTTGAGTCTATTTTTTCACTTATTCTATTTAATATTATTCGTTCAAATATTTTACTTTACTGGCTATTAGGTTACCACTCTAAATTATCGTTGCAGAATGGGTTGTTAATATATAAAATATTATGTGGCTAGGTTACCACTCTAAATTATCGTTGCAGAATGGGTTGTTAATATATAAAATATTACGTCCAGTATGGTCCTATGCAGCGCAACTCTCGCAAAGACGTCAAACAGACTGATTATCCAGCGCTTTCACAACAAGGCTCTGCAACTAATATCGTATGACATGGTACGTGTCTAACGACGTTATACATCGGGATCTGAAAATCGATTCAGTGGATGAGGTTATCCGAAGGCTCGCACAAAAACATCTGAAGCAGTTACAAAACCACTCAAATCAGCTGGAACCGAGCTATTACACACTGAACCGTCATCAAGACTCAAGCAAACCAAAATGAGAAACTTAATCCTATAATCGTTTTAAGGTGTATCATTGGACTCCCCTACACGTACTTATATATATTTTATGATATCATTTATTAGATATCCTTACTCTTGGCTAGTTATAAAACAGCTAATATATGAAAAAAATATATATAATATATATAAAAATAAATAATAATAATAATAAATCATACACATTACATTTTGTATTTAAAATACGATATGAAAGCCAGCAGTTTACAATGAACAGATCTTAGTAGCTATCATCGTTTGGGTGCTTAATTTATTTCTTAATCAATACATTATCGTTTTATAAGAATAATGTGCTGTCAATGAAATTATATTTGTATATTTTTAATGTAATGCATGAATAGCTCATAATTTATATTATATTTACCAAGTCATACAAAGATTTAAATGTTTTGTATTTACTATTAAAAATAATATTTGAATATCCACCGATTTTTAATATCCTCTCAATATTTCTGTTGTCATCAGATAAGTGTGAACTGCTGAAATAAATGATTATTCCGTTGGCATACCATACCTTTGTTTAGTGTTCAAATATTTGTATAAATAATCTATACGGTAATTCATTTCTTTCCAATGCTTCGGATGTAATCGTGGATAATCGGTATCTTCAAGCACTTTTCTTTTTCTTAATAGAAGTTGATATTCATTACCAGCAACTCCACGAATCCATTGTGGTAAATGATATAAAATCTTTGTTGGGTGTATGTCGTTATCCCCTAAAATATCGATATAATCATTTTGTCCGAACATAGCTCTTTTTTCGCACCAAGCATCTTTCGGACGATATATAGGCATTTCATTTATTCGTCTCGTTTGATCCTTTGACCGAGCTAATAACCCTTTAGGTAAAAAATCATCTCTATAGCCGTATCTTTTTACAGTGTGACCGGCTCCTTGTCGATCTTTCCAATATCTAAAGCGCACTATTTGAATAGATGGTGTCCATGATCTCCAGGATAAATTGTGTAACATACTGAAAACATCAGTAATCATGTTATAGCTTTGAAGCTGCTTTGTGAAAACAAAACAAAAACCACGTTACTTATTAAAATACGTATCATGTAAATGTATTATAAAATCTAGGTTTTCATCCTTTTTTTTTTAAATAAAAAAAAAATGATGCACGAACAATACAAACCAATGTTCTTTGAAATTTACTTCTGAACACCACATTTATTTTGAAATTTTTCATAATAGAAAACATTTAAGCGCACAAATGTTATACAATGTTAATTATAGCAAATGCATTAACTAATTTTATACAATTATTATAAATGTGTACATTTTCATGGTTTGTTTCTAATTAAATGGAGAGAATTTATGTGTATCTTTCTTGCCTTGATTTACGATATTTACGTTCATAATGAAATATATAAATAGTGACAAACTATTTTTGATAAATGTATTCTATTAAATGTCAAGTCTTTGAATATAATTTTAAAACACACATATATTGCAAGTAATTTAATATTGATAGCATAATAAAATCATACAGGCAAACGTATTTTGGATTATTTTTTTCGAACTACTAATTATTTGTATTATTACATTTATTTAAAATATATATATTTTGGTAGATAAATTAAGTGATCGACATTTTCAAAAATACATTAGTTTACCAAAGAAAAAAGGAACACGTCTTGGGCTAATATTACTTGGCAGTTAATCGTTGTTTTACAACATAACTTTTTTTTTTCTACATTTGATTAGCTTAAAATATTTGTAACGTTAGGAATATCATCGTTATTGTAAAACTATCATGTAGACTGTATATCATATTTATTACTCATTTATTTCAATTCAAAAACTAAATAACATACAAATACACTATATGTACTAATTTTATTATATTTTAAACACCTGCAGTAGTACAGACGTCAATGGGGTCGAATTGATAAATTTTAGTTGTGTAATTTTCTTGCCTTGATTTACGATCTTTACGTTAATCATGAAATATATAATGGTGATAAACAATTTTAGATAAATGTATTCTATTAACAATGCCAAGTATTTGAATATATTTAAAACACACATACATTGAAAGCAATTTTATATTGGTAACGTAATGAAATCATAAATTGGTTTAGCAAGCTACTTATAGATCAATAAACTCACAACGCTTTTATCTTAATCAACATAGAAGTGCACTTTTATCTTAATTAAGGTAGAAGTCTACGAGTAAACAATTTCACACTTTGTATGGAAAATATAGATCAATTTAGAAATGACTAAACTAAGATACTTACTAAACAACAATTTAAATTAAACTTCCGAATTCGAACCGCTTAACTCAAAAATTTTAAATTTTATTGGGATAAGGCACAATGATAACGAAAACAACACTATTACAAAACAACGGGATACTGGTCCATAGTCCTTAGTAAGAAAATTTAAGTTTATAATTATTAATAATATAACCTAAATTAACTTAATACCTGTCCAGTCATTACGTCCATAATTATGATAATTAATTTTGTACTCTTATGAAAATTTTGAACAGAATAGACATTAAGAAGGAATATTCATGATTTTGAAGAGCTCGTCTTATCAATGTTTCCATAGAATGCCATAAAGAAAAAGAAGCCGATAATTGTTTGTATATATGTCATGTAAATTTAGTTTGTTTTTTATTATTAAATTTACTAATTTACAAACATAATCCTATCATATACTGTAGAGGTAGTTGCTGTTATTATAATTACTAATTTAAACCACGCTGTTATCACAATTACTAATTTTAAACCATTGATGCTTTTGAGCTTTTACTCTTTCTTGCACGTCAACAGTGATGGCCATACCGGTAATTTTGTTTACTAATCGTTGGAAAATTATGTTAGTCTGAACAGCTAGGACAGCAACATTTGCAGTACTTACTAACGTATTTAGTATATGAAATTCTTCATGGAGTTATTTTTTTTAAGTACTGACTAAAACATTGAAGAGCGTATCTGAATTCATGCAGTGCAGCTGAACGCACAAGTGGATGAAGACAATCATATACAGGTAATAGATTCATTTAGCAATAAAATTAAATTGTGAATTTAAAAACATGTATTCAAGGTTAACCATGTAAGTAAAAGTTAATTTTTTACCTGAACTTCGTTGTCTAAAATATACTCGAGGTTAACGTTTGAAATGTTTATTTCTGATTACTTTCAACCATTGAGCAGATCGATATAGAACTTAAAAAATTACTTATATCAACCATCTCCATACACTTGCATATCTAGCTTTTAGTTTATAGTGTGTGCTAATAAATTATTTTGGTTTTGTGTTGTTGATTGTTATTATTTGTAGTAGCATACGTGTAATCTCTATGTTTGGTTAATTTGTGTTATTTTACTGCCTTAATTACGCATTAAAGTGTTGATGTATGAGTTTACATTATTAACTAACCTGTTCATTCTAAACACATATTTTTATAAACGTTAGCAAAATACACTTTGGCTGTACTTGTATCGTTATAATTAATTAAAGTTGCATCCGCTCCTCGCACAAATAAACAAATATCATTATACAAAAATCATGGATTCGATTTTGAAGTAGTCTTGCTAAATTATCTTCATTTTAATGATTAGTTTAACTTTTTTAGAAAGAAAAACATATTTCACATAACTTACAAAAATAAAACAAAAATTTGTATTAATTACGTACAGCTAGGTTTTACAGTAACAGCTGTAGTATGCGACCGACAGTATGGAATAATTACCCACATTAAGAATGGATTGAAGTTTCGTCAGAGCAACAGAAAAAAACAGAATCTTCAGGAATTTAAAGTTGCAAACGTTATAATAATCAATATCAATAAGCCTCCAGGTATCAAATGGGTGTAGCAAATTATAAAAATTACGGATAAACCAGCAATGATAATAAGAGATTTTAATAGTCAACATACTATGTGAGGATTACGAAGACGAAAAATTTGGCCTAAGGCTAGTCGAATGGTGTCTAATCTAATGCATGATGTTAAACAACAAGGCTCCTTCCGCTAAGTTAGATGGAAACGTGACACCAACACCTCTACCACGGTAGGTATCACGCGCATACCGGCTGGTAACTACTACGTCGATACCCAACTCGACTCCGCCTATGTGTAGAAGAAACATCGCGTGAACATTCTTGGGTTCAATTGTGGTTTTTAAACTTATTTAGTTTTTATTTTTTAAATTTTGTTGTATTTCTTCCACTACATAAATAATTTATTTTAATATCGTATCAATTACAGTTGTGTTACCACTTCTCACGATTAGTTTACTTTTCGTCCATCGTCGGTATTTTTGTTTCCGTGAGTTATTCTTTTGGTACTTTTTCTTGTTCAGCGTCTTAATCCTGATAAATGTTCGTGTGCTAACATAACACGAAATGGCGAATTCGTCAACACCTGTGTTACTGTATTTCAATTTCAATGAGTTTATCAGTGTTTTCATTCTTATTGTAGCGAGCCAGTACATTTGTTTAGGTAGATTGAATTCTGTTAAATGGCTGTATTCGAAAGCAGTATCTAATACTCGTTTTTTCATTCAATATTAAACATAACCAGCTAGCATGTTAAATTTAGTATATGATCCTTATCTAAGGTAGTATGCGTATGAACGATTCTATAATTTTTTGAACATTTTGTACACATCCTGTTTTGTAATAGTTGTAATTTGTTAAAATTGCTATTTGAGATAAAACTCCAAGCTGGACAATAGTATGTGATTACGGGACGATTAAGTATTTTATACAGAGTTACTTTATCATTAACATTAAGAAATGATTTTACGTTAAATAATGGATATATTGACAGATATCCTTTAGTTAGCTTTCACGGTAACATGATTAACGTGTTAAGAAAAGTTTAGTCTATTATCCAAGATTACCATAAGTTAACGAACATGTTTTGACTAGTTGACTAGGATGGAATCAATTCCAATTTCATCGGATAAGGTTAGATGCCTACGGATGGTGAAGCTTTAGTTTTCGCACAGTTTAAATTAATTTGCTTTAGTTTTCGCATAATTTAATTAATTTGCTTTAGTTTTCACACGGTTCAAAAATTAATTTCTTCTTCTATGTGCTGTATCTTCGGAGCACATTGACGATCATTTGCTTGATCTGTTTTTTATCCATAACTTTTCTAAATATTCCAGCTGTATCTAGTTTGAACCACTTTTTTAGATTTTCTCACCACATTATTCTAGTCCGTCCACGCCTATTTTACCCTGTATAATCAATTGAAGCTACTTGCACTTGTTATTCTGCATTATGTGTCCAAAATATCCTAATTTCCTTATTTTCGCTGAATTAATAATTTCTTTTTTTGTTCAATTATTGTAGAACTTCAGAATTAGTTATTTTAGCCGTCCAAGAAATTATTAATATCCTACGGTATGCCCACATTTTAAAGGCTAAATATTTGCCATTTTTTATAATAACGGAAGATGCGATTTATTCTTGTCTGTAACTTTGTTTTATGTACATAAGAAGTGCGCAGGAGAACTGTGTTGTCAGCGTAAAAAGTAATCTGAACATCAGGTAAATTTGTAAAATACGGTAAAAAGAAACGCCACTTAATTAGAGGTCCTTTATCATCTGTATTAACGATAGTAGTCGGATATTTAGACATAATCTTTATGTTACTTCTTAATGTTGGTTAATTTTTATTTGCGATGTCTATATGTAATTCATATCAACAGCATCAATTATTATGTTCGGCAAAAGCATACCAATTACTTATAATATCATCACCACTGTCGCTAGAAGAGTCATCGTAGTCCCGTAAATATTTCGACGAACGAATGATTACGAAGTGTTATCGACTAACACATCGTTATCGGCCTTTTTGACATTAGGGACGTATGGCGTACGCATTACGTCGTAGTGCTAATTTTAACACTTAAACCATCTAATTGAGAACAACTTCAAATTATCAGCTTGCTCTACATATTTTTATTCTTTTTTTAAATACTTGAGTGACTTTTTTCATCATTAAATAGCAATAATACTCTAAATAACGTCCTAACATTTTATTCTATCTTAGAGATAATTACGATGCTGTGTGGGGAATTTCCATAAGATAGATAGATTATTGCGACGCAAAATTGTTTCTTTTTATCTAATATTTGCAGTTACCTATCTAAAATAACTATTCAATTGGAATGTCTAGTTAATTGATGTAATAATTTTAAAAGGTTGCGTGCGTTTATTTCAAATAAATATACTTTCTTGTACCCATTATTTTCACAAATTTTCTAAATTACATAAAAATTACTGAAAATTTCGAGTTTGTTGATTTGTATTGTGTTATAATAAATAGATTTGAATCATTCAGAAACGACTAATTAATTGCTTGATAAATATGTGAAAAGTTTAAAAAAAAAACATCCAATCTGCGCCTAACGTTAGAATATATAATTTTATGCAGTAATTCATACAGTTTGCTGAATTAAATCATTGTAATGAATAAATAATTGTAGCATTAAAAAATGAATAGCAGATAACATATGGTGTTTTTAATTCCGTTATATATGAATAAAAAGGTCGTCCCTAATTTTGCGACGATTCAACAAAACTGAACTAAGATAAATTATACTCAATTTGAAAAACCAGTACAAATAATTTGAAAAAATAATTACTAAACAAGTAGAACATAAATAAAAACGGTTTTTAACATTTTGAAATGCAGAATATATTAAAATATGCGATTAATAACAAACAATTCATACTATTTAATTTATAAGCAAATTTAACACTTTAAAAAATTATTTAAATTGATATGAATTTTTATAGCGTATTCCAAAAAATGTTGAACCAAGCATCAAAACCATTTCGAAAAAATTCTTAAATTATTAATTAGAAACGAATGTACATTTTATATATATATATATATATATATATATATAAATTTAAACTGCTAATTTTATAACTTAATTCTACAATAAATAATTAAGGTATTTATTGTAATCAATCTTTAACGAAAATTTATAAATAACAATAACAATAATATGGTTTATATGTACTAATAAGGTACGATTGTACAACCAATTAACCCATCTCCAGACCATCTATGTGGTTTAAGTTGAAGTTGTTGTCGTCTATTATTTCTAATAATGGCCACCGCTATATCCTGGTTTATAGAATTGTTCACAATCGTGCTTACATCTTTGAGTGCTTCGAAATTAGTCGAATTTAATGAACCAAATTTGGTAATTAAATCTCCTTCCATCAACCCCTACACAAAATTCAAATCTAGTACTGGTTAATAAATTATATATTACATTTGTATTAATTTAATAATACATTTTTTTAATTCACACAACCATTGTATAGGTTAACTTAAAATTTTACCTGAAAAACACAACTGTACAAAAAAAAGTGCTCTTACATAACAATGAAGATTTAATTTTTATATTACTACTTTTTAACTTGCTTTTGTTCATTTTCAATATGTATTTTCTTAGAGTTTTATTATGTATTACAGATAAAACACGATAGTATTATTTTATACCGAACGATAAGATTACATATATTTACAATATGTATAAAACAGATTAAAAATAAGCAAAATATAAAAATACTATAATAAAATATTTTAATAATAACTAGTAAAATCTTCTAATTTATGAAACACGTAAAAAGCTGTCGATAATCTTTGTACAGCATAAATCAGTAATTACATTTATATATAATATATAGTGCAATCTTAAATTTTAAATTATGAGTGTGAACATATGCACATGAGTCATGTTATCTAATAACCAGAGCTAACTTTACGGAACAAGATCTTGCAGTTTAATATGCTTATAAACGATATAGCCTGTATCCAAAAGTCTAATAACCGGTGTTGATATACAGTCACTCTTAGTAAAAATTGCGGTCTATAAAAATTTCGCTAATAAAATGCATTCCAAAATCAGATCTAGATCGTTACTAATATCCGGTCGGGGAAGATTTATTGAACTGGTATTTTGTTGTAATAAATTTTTAAATATGTTCCCCATAAGTCTATGCAAAGCTCAGAATTTCGATCGATTAGCATTCATGGAAACGATTGTTCTTGATTTCATTATTAATTAACTTTCATAAGAATTTAAAGCCAAATGAATATCAGAATATTTGTTAAAATCATTTTTTATCGTAGATTAGTTGCTTAAATAGGCCCTGTACGATGAATCGGTAAGAGCTTAGCCCGCATGATTTAGAAAATATTGTTATAATTTGAATCGAATTGTATTATTATTAATCATAAATCACTAATATACAGAAAAGGGAAAAAATGTATAAGAAATATGCATAAAAAGATAAAGTTTAAACTAAAAGTACATACCGCTTCATCGGCTGGTGATCCATAAGAGACCATGTTGACACGAATAAATGGTTCCATTTCGCATAAGTTGCCTCGTACACTTGTATCAACGATATTACCATTTCGTATATTTTGTGCATGAATTATGTGCAATTGCTTTTCTATATCTGCCATAATAGTTTTCAAATCGTTTCGGATACCTATTTATGGTAAATTATTTAAGGGGTTAATAAAATGTTATAAATTAAAAAATAATAAAAGAAGACGAAATAAGTTCACATGTTATGTATGACATACATATTATACGATGTCTTGCATGTCGTACTTTATATACATCTATATCGGAACGAGGATAGTCATCTGAGTCCACTAATGGTTCATTCATTCCTATATTGTTCTAGAAAAACAAAATTATCTCGTTCATTGAATTTTTAATAATTAAAAGTTAAATATATTGAATTTTTAAATATTAAATACAAATACGAAATAAACATATTTAACAACTCATTATTAGTTTTCATGAATAACATCATGAGAGAGGTTTACAATGAGTTCCGGAGGGCTACATTTATGAAATTTTCAACAAAAATCATATTTCAATAATAATGACCAGTAGTTAAATTAGTTTTTTCTATGAATCCCTCAATTTTTTTTTTAAAATAGCAATTTCCAAAAACACCTTATACAGCACAGTCTAACGTCAGCGCTACGTTGCGGGCGAAATGTTCACTACTGATCATTACTATTAAAATGTTATTTTTATTCTAATGATTTAAAATATAAAAATAACATACTTTAATCTTTGAATTAATCTAACTCGTTTTCTGTGGTGGATGGTCTCGTTTTAACTCGTGGTTCACAGTTTTTATACGCTGTTTTTTATAAACGTTGATTTTCAGAATATTCTCATAATTAACAAGTTTATTCTAATTATAGATGAGAATCAATAAATTTACATACTTAAAAACCTTATTTAAAAACATTAAATTAAAAACCTGCAAAGTTAGAAATTAATAAATTTACATACTTAAAAACCTGCAAAGTTAGAAATTAATAAATTTACATACTTAAAAACCTTATTTAAAAACATTAAATTAAAAACCTGCAAAGTTAGAAATTACCAGCTAAACAACTACCACGCCTTAAGATGGGGTACAACGGTTATAGTTAGACTTGGGCAATATTTAAGGTAATAGGATAAAGTAATAGGTTTCATCTTAGCAACGCTTCGAAAGTAGCCTATTACCAGAAAAACCATATAAAAAAAGTAACTCTAATATTGGAATTCTAACATCAACCTTACTAAGCTCGTAGGGCGCACGCGCAAACTATTATATTCCAAGATTTTCAAGTAATATTATTTGTAATACTATTATTTTCGTCCGGTTTGGCAGTTGAGTTGAACTTGTTGGTGTAAACTATAATATTTCTATAGCGTATTATATTACTAATAATCACATGTTATCGTCGTTCCCATTTGTTATTCTATTATTTAACTGATACTGTTACATTTGAAATAATACTATTACTTCTGTTTCCGTTTAACAGTGAGTAGGAACATGAGCGTGTAATCTGTAGTATTTACTCCAAAAATATGTTTATATTTTGTTTTTTGATTTTTAATTTTTAGTTATATTTTATCAGTTTTCTTCCTCTTTTTCCTTTGAATTACTAATATTATACCATAAGTCTTATTACTAATTACATACATTTATATTTTCTGTTTGTATCTTTACAAAAAATCCGGCACTCTATTTTTTGTTCCTTTTTTACCGTATTTGATTTACTATTCGTGTAAGTTAATCATAAGCATGCAGTCACAAAGTAATGAGTGATTGGGTAGTATAATACCAGAACACCGAATTTATAAGTTATCTAATTAAGAAAATAAATTAATCCCATTTTCTTCTGAAGGAATACATATATGTTATAATTTCATACTAGTCAGTGCTATTTCCTATTTCTAAATTAATCTTACTCGATTAATTAGAATTGTAATTATAAATATTTAATTTTGAAATTTTTCACTAGGTAATAATGAGTGGGAAAATGAAAACTAGTTCATTGTGGTCATATTTTACTATCAGTGATAAGGACAAAAAATGTGCACGTTGTGACCTTTGTGGGCAAACACTTTGTTATAAAACCACTATTTCTAATTTAAAAAAACACCTGAATAGGAAACATCCAACAATTATTATTACTGAAACAAAAACAATCGTTAATAAAATTACAGCACTAAGTACAAGTTTTCAAGCCACTGTTCCACCAGTAATGACATCATCAGAATCTGAAGAATTACAATCTCCAAAACAACGTTGGAAAAGTAAACATTATGTAATGGGGATTCGGGTGATCATTTTTACAGGCGGTTTAATTTCTATTTGCCATAAAATGGTAAAACAAAAGTTTAATATTAAATTTGTAAGTGTTTTACAAAATCTACAAAACAATATAAATATAAGACTTAAGAATATAGAATACAAAAACTATTGGATTAACATTACTTGATTCACGTTTTAAATTATCAATATTCACTAAAGAAGATGCGTCTAAATCAATAAAAGAATGCTGTTTAGAACTCATGGCAAAATATTAGTGTGAAGTGGCCACAAATGTAACTGAAAACCAAGAAGATTTATTACCTGTATGTGAAGACATACCTAAAGAAAAATGTTCATTGCAGCAAACTTTATTCAACAAATTGTTTTAATTTCTAAATATTAATTGATGTTAAAGTGCATGTATAGCGAATAATATATATCTGTTAATAAATGACATTCAGGAAAAATTTGTTTTTTTAAGTTATTAAGCCAATTTTATAAAGTTTTCACATTTAAATTATTTGATATTAGAAATTTCCTAACTCTTTTGATGTATATGGGACATTTTATTTATTAGTTCAATTACATGTTATTATGGCAGATACAATAATACTTTTGTAAATAATTTATATTAATGAATAATGCAGTGAAGAGGAAAGCTAGACACTAGAATATTTTCATATTTTTAGAATCTATTCAAAACATAATAGGTTCTTGTAACCTATTACTAATTTGGAACGATAATAGTGCAACCTATTACACAAAAATAATGGCTTAGCCCATGTGCATCTGTTATTACTCACCACATAAAGGTTTATAACGGAAGGAAATAATAGCCCAGGCACTATAATCGATACCCTTCTTATTTAAAATATGTTTCAAAATTGTACAATTAATATAAAAATTAATTGAAATTTTAACTAGGTACTAACCTTTAATTCCTAACAATTTAATATTTAATTAGATAACACCTTTAATGTCTAATAATGATTTATTTATAAATAATATTAAACTAGATAAAAAATCTAATATGTTTCCTAATAATTTTGATACATCTGAACCGTTATATTTAAAATTTACTTCAAAATTTGGCAATCAATAATAAAATATTGAAATATTTTTAAAAATACTTTTTTACATTACATTTTAAATAATGCCTAATAATTTATTTCTAATATATAATTAGATAATAAATCTTAAAATATCGTAATAATTTTATGAATATACGATACACGATAAATATGTCTTAGCAACACTGAGTAACTACAATTTAGAATATCATAAAAATTTGTTAAAATAATATTCTGTAATTTCACGTCATTCAACAACTGTAATAAGTGTATATTATGTATTTAAAAGTTACACCCCAATTATTATATGTCATATTATACCAAAAAAATAGTCGTTTTGTTCAGGGACTCATTGTATAAATAGAGAAAAAAAATATTTCGCTACTGTCTGCAGTTAAACGCAAGTAAGCAAGCACAATATACAAATTACTCGAACCAAAATCGGATCAATACATTGTTATTCGAAATTGTCTTGAATTTTTTTTAAAAAATGGTGTTAAATTTGGATTAGGGAAATAGCAATTATATCATTTATGTATTTTTTAAATACTAATTTGATTAATGAAATGAAATTAAATTGAATAACATAAATGAGTATAATCAATGACATCTTGTGTATTTTTATATTTAAATGTTTAGAGCACATTTGCTGAGACTGTTTCGTGTCTACTACTGTCATATATATTATATGTTTATTATCGGCATTTATTTTTACGTAAACATATCAAACGTTAAAAAGTATTGCATTATGAATGATAAGCTAACTAATTAGTATATCAATATCAATTATAAAAATTGAAAAAATATCTGAATAAAATAGTAAATTATTGTTTAAGTGATAAAGGTGTTTTAAATATCTCTTTCTTAGGGGTGAGCTACATATACATTTTAAAAAATACACAAATATACTTTTGCCATTGCAAAATGTTTTAAGATTTTAATTCATAACATGAATTCACCTTCATAGATTAACTGTAGTAGTTGCTAATTCCAAAAACGGGAAGTTTCCTTAATTTTATAAACGTGTATATATCAACGAATAAATTGATTAACGAAAAAATTACCTAGAATAGAACCGTAACATAAATTTCTATATCGTAAGAAAGCTAATCTAACGAACATGTAAACGATATGCTTACAAGAAAAAAATAAGCAATTACTACGGAATATAAAAAACAATTATGTTATTGATGAAATATCTATAATGCATATTATGTTCAAAAATAGTTATTTATGTACGTGCTAATGATTCTGTGAATACTAAAAAATTTAAGTAAGTAATGAAAACTTACAAAATTTGTAACAAATAATATTTCAACATTCCGATACAATTTTTTAAAATTAACTTTAATAAATAAAACGTGGTGTTTTAGTGGCATTTTTATAATCGTTAATTTGTAACTATTTAAACATAAAACTGTTTTCAGTTTATTACATGACCATATTAATTACTTACATTTAAAATAATATTCCTATTTCATATTTTACGTACTTGTTCTAAAATACTTAATTCAATTTTCAATTGTTGTTCCATTTTAGATCTTTGCGTTATTAACTGTGACATTACTTGTCTCGCGTTTAACGTGGTACTTTTGTGAACCATCATGAATTATTTTTACTTTATTAATAAAAGTCACAATTTTAACATTACTTCATAACTTCACACAAATTTACAATATGCATTATGCAACAACATTTTAGATTCATCACAAACACAATGTTTACAATTTTAAGATATATTCACATGTGCAGAATAGTGACACTTTTTTTCTATGAAGTAGGTAATAGAACTGTAATTACATAAAAATAGTATATGGAAAAATATTTTAAAACTGCAAATAAATTTAAATATAACACGTTTAATCATTATTCAAATTTCATATTGTTTTTGCCTTATAAATAACAAACTATCCTATAATAGATTTTAACGTTATTCGCTTGGAAATGTATATTGTTTTGTTCTAAAATCGCTGTTTAACTTTTTCATATATTGTCATGGTTATTGCTCAGTTAGCATTCTCTCATTTATTACTATTATAACATTTTAATTTCCTACAAATATTTACTCTTATGGTGTGGATATTAATCGTATCGTATCGTATGATACTGATTTATAGCTCGAGTTCTAAACGGGAAAGCCAGTCTAAAAATGATGTAAATCTTTAATCGTAACGTAATCCCATTTTCCGAGTATACTCTGCATAATTCAACGATATGTTTTATTGTTTGCCCAGGATGCCCGCAACAGCAATTCAGTTTTGTAAGTAGTATTTCTGTCGTCTCGCTTTCTTGTGTATGTCTGAACTTATGTAGTAACTGTTCATATCCTGCTGACCAACCTGGAATATATTGTTTTCTGAAACCACAAAGTATATTGTATCGGGCTGCATATTTAATTCCATGAACGAATAAGCTATAATTTTTTGGATAATGTTTTTATACGCATATTATATAATCCCTGAAAGTATCTCAACTGGCCTTCTTGAAATTCTATTTCTTTTTTTTTGGAACTGAATTTATCACTGGTATACCATGCGAAATTATTAATATAACTGGCCGATGTTGGCAGCATGGAAAAGCATCGAGTATTATCCTTTGAGGTTTATCAATGTAGTTTTGTGTGTCGTTTGTAGAAACAATGCACAAATCTGGTGAATATAATTTGTTCGATCCAGTAGATCTAAAAATTACATTGTCTTTTGCATTATAGATCAGTTCCAGATTGTTTAACTCTATCCAATATCTTTCCGTTTTCATCTTCATTGCGTATCCCCAGTTTGTTGAGTATCGAAGAGTGTTTACATATTGGAAGAATTTTTGTTTTCAACTTAACAATAGGGGGTTTATAAACATTCATTATAGCCGTGTTAGATCTTTTAATTACTTCGAAAAATGTATTGTTACGGTCTGATATTCGAATTATCCTCGTGATTGAAGGTCATTACGTGCGTATATTGCTATACCGTATTTTCTATGTGGGATATGTACAGCTATTTTTTAACGTAATACAATCTGTTTTGCTCTGGATCAAGTTTAGTATTTTGAAATATCCTTTACTCATGTATTGAGAGTTTTTAATGTCGTTATCATTGTGGGAGTCCTTAAAATGACTATTTATGATCTTTCCAATATGAGCATCTATTATTCTTAACATCTAGGTGGTAGAATTAGCCGAACAACAACTGTTATCATTTCTAGGAGCATCGCGTGGAGGTCACTATCGCGCTCCCTGAACATTAATGTTTAACAATTATTATTCTTCTTTTTACGCCATCTCCGACCCAAGTTTGGCGATCAACGTAACTGTTCTGGCTTTGTCCTTGGACACCTTTGCTAACTCTCGGTTTCCTCATGAAACCAGGTTCCCAGATATTTAAATTTATGAACTTGACCATTTACTGTTAGTTTAATTTTTGCTATGGATCCGGTATCGCTTTTTCTGTGTATTTCTAACCATTTTATTTTGCTCGCATTTATTTCGAGGCCATATTCTTTACTTATTGCAGTGACTCGACCTACCATTTCTTGTAACTTATCAATGTTATCTGAAATTAGAACTGTATCGTCTGCATATCTTATGTTTGAAATATGACGGTTTTCGATGTTGATACCATCGTCATCCCTGAACGGTTGTTTGAAAATTGCTCCTGAATATATATTAAAGAGTAACGGTGACAGTACGCAACCTTGTCGCACACCTTTCTTAATTGGTATTTCTTCTGATTCAATATTTTCGCTTCTGACTTTAGCAGTCTGATTTCAATAAAGTTTCCCTATTAATCTTCTAATTTTCCACTCTATTCCAATCGCCTCCAAAATTTCATTTAATTTGTCATGTCGAATGCCTTGCTATAATCAATGAAGCAGCAGTAAAGTCTGTGATTTACATCTCGACATCTTTGCGCTAGGACATTAAGTGAATATATTGCTTCTCGTGTTCCATAACCTTTCTAAATCCAAATTGATTTTCACCAGCGTTTTTCTTACATTTAATATCTTCAAGATATGTAACATAAGTCTTATTGTACGATATTCATTTCAATCAATAGCATTATACTTCTTTGGTAGTGGAATAAAAACAGACTTCAACCAATCTGATGGTAGAGTGCCTGACAACAGCACCGAGTTGAAAAATTTAACTAAAGACTTTAGCGCTATATCGTCGTTTTGACATACTTTTAATAATTTGCCCTGTATTTTGTCTGGTCCAGCTGCTTTGCCAGATTTTAGGTTCTTTATAGCACATCTAACTTATTCTTCGCGGAAGATATCAGAAGTTGTGGTATTTTGAATGGACTTGCCAATTATATTATCTATGTTAGGTCTGGAATCTTAATAACAAATTTACTATGTACTCATTCCACCGCAAAATTCTTTTATATTTCTCTAGGATAATATTTCCATTTTTATCTCTTAGACTACCACCATTAATTGTGTGTCTATAATTGTGTGTCTAACGTTGGTGAATTCTTTCACTTTTTTATGTGGATTGAAAGCATCATGTTTAGCTTTGAGTTCTTTAATTTCTTGGCATTTTTCATTCAACCATATTTCCTTGGCCTCCCGTATCTTACGTTGGATTTCTTCATTTAGTAGCTGGTATTTGGGTTCATTGCGCTTAAACTTCCTTCTTTCATCCATTAGATTCAGTGTCTCTTCCGTCATCCATGTTTTCTTCTTAACTTCTCCTAACAAATCCAATTACATTTTCCTGAATATTGCCTTGTATGTCTTTCCATTTTTTCCATATTATTTCAATGTCATCTGTATCATTTACAACTACTTCGACTACTTTACCCATTTCTGTTGACACCTTATTTAGTATATCTGGCTTTCGTAGTTTCTGTATGTCAATCAGACATACTGGTGGTGGTTTTCTAACGTTTCTAAAAGCTATTTTAAGCGTAGCAACCACTGGGTTGTGGTGTGAATTCACATCTGCACCAGGATATGTGCACACGGATTTAATATCTTTTTTGAACTGTTTGCCAATAAGGATGAAATATATTTGATTGCGGGTTGAGCCTGATGGCGATGTCCAAGTGTATAGTCTTCGAGCTGGAAGCTGGAAAAAAGTGTTTTGTTATTAACATTTCTTTCTCTGTACAGAACTGTACTAGCCTGTCTCCTCTGTCGTTCCGATAACCAAGTTCAAATTTTCCAACTATCTGATCCTGTTATCCCTGACCAATTTTGGCATTCCAATCTCCCGATATTATTGTAATTTCACCCGATTTTGTTAATTTCATTAGGTACTAATTTGATCATACAGATCTTCCATTTCATCTTGATCTTTATCTGCCGTAGGTGTATAAACCTGAATTATATTAATCGGTCGATAATTAGTTTGTAGTCCTATTAGCATTATCCTTTCAGATTGAGGAATATATTCCAGCACTGAGTTGACAATACTCTTATCTATTATAACACCGACGCCTGCACTATGGTTTGCATCGTTTGAATCTGAATAATAAAAATCTGCGTCCTCCATTTGTATGTGTCCGTTTCCAGGCCATCTAACCTCGCTTAATCCGAGGATACTGATGTTCAACCTTTTCCTTTCCGCGTTAACATTATGCAGTTTACCTGCTTGATAAACGCTACATATGTTCCATATAGCAATACGTTATTCATAATCTTAATTTTGTGAGGATTATCACTATTCTTAGCACCGTCTCCCCACTTAAAGGGTGTCCCGGTCTGACGGCCATTTCATTTGAATTTCCAGCCATAATGATAATTGAGAAGATACTCCAGTGGTTTCTTGTTGCCTTGTGGAGGATTTTCTGTTGGGGTTTACTCCCTTAGCCGAAAGGTTCAGTTTTAAGGCACGGGAGGAGTGCCTACTCGCTTTAGATTGTCATTTACCAATTCGACTGAAGCACATTGTCACGAGCGAGTTGCTGTAGTCTGCTGTTGTTAATGCAATAAAAAGCTTAACGGCATTTATTGGTAGGAACACCTTCGGCAAGTGAACCTTCCTCCATTTTCCTATCAGCGCTATGTTGTGAGTTCCAATTTAGTTTTCCTGATCAGCGCTAAGCCCGCCGAAAAGGAAATTACCACCCTGCACAACGTGAACGTATGTAACTTACGTGGTTGTTGTTTTGTTTCTCCGCCGATGGGGCTAGCACTATATGATTGTCGAATGACTACTTATTAGTGAATGTGACTCTAGTTACAACAACCCGTGACTTCGTTTAACAATTATAAGCTAATATTCTTATGTCAGGCATAGTAAATTATTTGTTGGTTTTAAATTAGCTGCATGTATTATATTTATTGGTTACTAAATTTATGGTTATTTAATAATAAACTAAACAAAATATAACACAATCACTAAAAGTTTTTAATCGCGAAACTTTTCGGCAATTACGTCATTTTCAAGCACGCACCAAAATTATTACATTTTTTCAACATAATTATTACATCATATATAAAAAAATATGTAATAATTTTGGTGCGTGCTTGAAAATGACGTAACTGTCGGGAAAGTTTCGCGATTAAAAACTTTTAGTAATTGTGTTATATTTTGTTTAGTTTATCATTAATTAATAAAATCACTACTCTCCATTATATTGAACATTTTATGGTTATTTGATTGTTAGATGACAATTCATTTAGACTAAAGCGTTTGTTTCACAAATAATGTATTTAAATTAATAGTTATTTATATGTGATATGACAAATAATTTATTACTTGTATATCCTTTAAATACCGATTTTATTTTTCTTAAACATAATGCTATATTGCTGTTGTGTGAATCCACGTATTATTTTTATTAATAAAAATAGCATTTGTGATTTACAATAATCTACAATATGTAATTGTTTTTGAAAGGGAGAATTTTTATTTAATTTTATATAAATTATTTTTTTTTCATAAATACTCAGACTTTTGTGCCATGAGTTCATGTATCTTTAATCTTTATAAATGGTTATTCGTTTAGTAAAAATTTTTGGTAAAGAACCAGTTTTCGGTAAATTTCCTGATTATCGCTTACTATGATAACGTGATGGGTGTAACCAACTCCAACTAGTTAGTGTTGTTTTATTTAATTTTGCATACGCAGTTATTATTAGTGTTCGTAGTCATATTTAAGTACCTATGAAAAACTATCACAGCCTAAAAATTCTTACAAGTAACATTTTTAAGTATTCGTATATTAAAACATATAATTAATTAATTATATATATATATATATATATTATATATAATTTGGTTGCTGTACATCCGATAAATTTATGTACTGCTCTATTCTCATTGATTATATCGGTATCGCTATCTCTGGTGGTTATGGAATTAAGTTTGTAATCATTAAAATGTTTTAATTAACTGGATTGTATTATTTTAACTTTGTTAACAAGACGCGCATAAACAGTGATAGATACAACACATATAATATATATATATATAATCGATTTTAAAACTTTTTTATCACTGTGAAGTAAAGCGCACACTTTTTCAAGGTTTTTACAAAATTGAATCAATATTGTTTTCTTTTTGTAATTGTATAACTTCGCCACTTATGTTATTAAAATTGTAGAAGTGCAAATTTAATTACGGATATCAATAGTTCAAATAATCCAGTGTTGTGTTCGACGACTTCCATTCTACTTTAGCTAGAAAGGAATATTTTTCGATGGAATAGACACGATATTACGAAAGTACCAAATTTTTAAGCTGTTATTTAAGTATCGCTATTTTGAAAAGTAATAGGTATGAAAAATAAAATCTTTATTTAATACAATTTTTCTAATTGTTTCAAATATTTTTATAAAATATGATGTAGTTTATTGGATATCCTATTTGGATTGAAAATATGTGGTTTATTTAAATTTACAAAGCTGTGTTGTCTGTTATAAAATTCGTGATTTACCTTGTAGTTCACATGTGAAGATAAGATTTTGTTTAAAAAATTAGTTAATAAACATTTTAATTAAGAAATAATTGATAAAAAAAATAATTTTCAATTTTATACAGTTTTAATTAATGTTATACCTATATTACTTCATATGTTCAATTCATGAAGTTGAATAAGAAATGTCAAAAACTGCAAAAATCTGAAAAGCATTAAATATGCTATTACTAGTTTTCACTTAATGCTTGATCGCATTTTCGACAACATTTCAGAATACGTGTAATATGGATCGTTGGAATAATCGAATTGCAGTTGTAACCGGGGCAAGTTCTGGTATTGGGGAAGCGATCGTTGTTGAATTAGTCAAACACGGTCTAATTGTTGTAGGCTTGGCTCGTCGAGAAGAAAAATTACAAGTTAGCAACGCCTAAATAAATATTTAAATTAAATGAAGATAACTAGATGTATAAGAAGTTCATATATATATATATATATATATATATATATATATATATGTATATATGTATATATATATATATGTATATATATGTATATATATATATATATATATATATATATAATTTGCATGTCTTTTTAAATTATTACAACAATGTTAATTATTAAGAGAATAATAGGTAGTCGAATATGTGGCTAATAATGGGATGTAGGATAATAAAGTGTTCAGAACTATAGTAAATTATAAAACATCAATAATTAGTTAGTAATCTACAAACTGTGCGATAATGTATTTATTGACGTATATAACTGTTTTTATTTCTGCTGTGAAAGGTATTTTTATTTAATTATTTTATTTTTTGTTATTAGTGAAGTGAAGTGTTGAATACAATGTTTTGTTGTATTGCATTGGACTATATTACGTGGCAAATGTGGACTGTTATGTTTTAAAAACTGTTAATTTAGTATCCGGTTTTGATATAATACATGCAAATTTAATTTAATTATAAATTAAGGTAATTTATTATTATTAATAGCAAACTGTGTTTAAAACTGACACGAAATCAGTTTCTATGAATAAGATCAATAATTTATGACTTTTTGCTGATAGGTTTTATCAAACCGATTGAATAGTAGGAAAAAGGTATTTCACAATTTGAAATGTGATGTTCGTAACGAAGAGGATATTACAAATGCTTTTAAATGGATTCAAACATCATTAGGTGGAGTTTCTGTTCTTGTTAACAACGCTGGCTTGTTACAAAGATTTACTTTACTAGGTTTGTATTGATCTATACGGTAAAGTTCTAACATTGTATCAATAAAATATATGCAAACGTTATTCATAATACTTATGAAAAATAATTCATTCATGTTAGTTCTGTGTTTAAATCACTTTTATTTAAAATTTCAGATACCAATGCCGAGGAAATGAAAAATATGTTTGAAACTAATGTTTGTGGATTGACTTTATGCGCTAGAGAAGGAATGCGATCGATGATAACTAATAAAATAGATGATGGCCACATTATTAATATAAACAGGTTATATATATATATATATATATATATATATATATATATATATATATATATGCATGTATGTATGTATACATATATATATATATATATATATATATATATTTGGTGTTCGTTACAAAACTAGTATTGCGTAATTATGTTTTACACGCTATCAATAACTGATCTTTTTAAGTACAATTCAGCGTTTCTAACCTGGAACTGATGTAATTTACCGGTTCTTGAAAATGAACTACTAATTTAATTTTCGTGTGCTTCTTTAAGACATCTATAAATTCACATAGTTTAGTGTGTGTCTTTATTATTGTATGCAAGTGAGCTCCTGAGATAAATTATAAATATTAAGGAACAATCTCAATGATATAAGCATGCTAAAAAGATTTACCACGTTCATATTCTAAATCAATAATGACTGATTTCAATTTTTAATTGAGCGAATAGTGTTTTCACATTTAAAGCAACGACATCTAATCTAAAAAGAAAAAGATAGCACGTATCGTCAAACTTTGCAATTTGTTATTGTGGTGCTCAAGTGCATTTCTTACCTGTTAAGTTCATCATAAAAAATTTCTATTAAAAATTCGAGTTTTATTATATATCTGAAAGAACTATTTAAAGAGGTATTAAATTATTTATCAATCAAAATTAATAATGTAATTTATACTATTTAACTTTATAAAAATAATTAGTAAACATTTTGAATTGGGCAATCAGTACATTTTAATTTGTTGTAAATTGTTAATTAATTTTATACTTAATTCGTTTATATGTTGAATTTTTTCTGTTTTACTTTAAGAACAATTATAATGATTGACTGAATTTGAAGGAGAAATTTCTATAAACAGTAAGCATTCTGTTATTTTACTATTAAAAATACCAGGCACAAAATTTATTTCTTTCCCAATCTCATAAATTTTATTTTTTTGAATACATTTTTTTTTGTAAAGTTTGTTTTCTAATGTACGATTATATGTTTTTCATTTAAACGGATTATTTTCCAGAGTTTATTTATATGAATCATCATAAAACTTTAGGACCCTTTTCTTAAATTTAGTGTTAAGATTCAATACATCTATTCATGGGATGAAGATTTTTATATATGTATACGTGTCTGTTTATAAAATATAATAAAATAGTTATTTATACTATAGCCTGCTCGGACATACGATGCCGGATTCTTCGCCTACAATCTCAGATTTTATTCCTTATACGTCAATAAAACGCGCTGTTACTGTGATCACGGAGGGTCTGAGAAGAGAATTACGCGACAGGAATACCGGCATAAAAGTAACAGTACGCAATAAAAATTTTAAAATTGAATTTTTTATTATAATTCTTTGATTCATTTTCATGTCTAAATTTCATTTTGTATCGCATTTGAAAAAAAAACCCTATTTGAAATCAGATTTGATAAGTAAATGCGAAACATTGAGATGATAAAGTTTATTTCGTATGAATCCGAGTATAGTTCATGAAATGTTGATCAAAAAGAAAACATCAGTATCAATTTATAAAAAAGCAAACGTCTCCAGATCAAAATTGGTAACATTATGAAATTAATTTTATAAACGCGCTACATATTCCACAACAAAATTATGTTAATCGAAAAATTCGTTCATTTTTTATTCCAATCATTATTTTACTGATTTCAATTTCTCGCTCTAATTATCTCATTTAAATGAAGTCGTTGTAAATTCATCTTTAAATTTTTTTGTTTTATGTTTATCGATAAACATATTTCCGAGATGTCTATGTACACGTAATACACTAACAATATAAGGAATATTTTCATTACATATTATACGGTCTTAATTATATGAGCGTATTCATAAGAGCTAACAAATATTAATTATTAAAATTTTAAAAGTATCACCGTACTTTATACAAGAGTATAAATTCTAGCAACAGACAAGGTGATTATTAAAATTAGACTGTGTTCATCGTCACGAAAGAACAAGAAATTAATATTAAAATATGATATTTTAATAATTATGTCAAATATCGAAATAAATAACATTAAAAGAAAAACAGGTTTAACAATTTAACCCCAATATTGCGTACATCTCGAATACCAATAGAATTTGACTATTCGAAACCTTTATTGTGTATTCAGTATTAGCTGAATTATAATTTACCTGATTAATCTTCGCCGTTATTTAATGTAGATTACATATTACCAATAAGTATGTATGTAATTAAAATATTTGATATTTAATTCAGAGTTTAAGTCCAGGATTAGTTGAAACAGAAATGACTCAAAACTTTACTGACGAATTATCTAGATCACGGTTGAAACCTCTGCAAGCAACTGATATAGCTAATGCGTGCGTTTGGATACTGCAAACACCTCCGAATGTCCTGGTAAGGTTTTAAACGTAGTTGTGTTTTATATAGTCGGTGAAGTTCATAAATCGCATTATGCTCTTATTCCTTTTGCGCGTGTGAATCAGAATTTAAATATAATAAAACGTTGTCACATCGTTGGGCCGCAGTTAAATTAAAAATGAACGTTTTGGTGCAATAAATATTTTAAAATTATACAACAAATTTTTTTATATTATGTTTTTGTTTCAGGTGAGGGAAATGATAGTAACACCAGTAGGAGAGTAAAGGTTTGTTAATTGTACAAGCTTTAAGAAAGTATAATCCCTAATATATTATCTATATACTTATTCTTATATAATATAATCAACTGTTTTACTTATACATTTCCCACATATATACATTAACATGTTGTCTTATGTTTATTTAAAAATATATTCAATTTAGTATAAATATCTCTAGTGCACATCGTGATTTTGAAATTCATGATAAGACAGGAATATAAGCTAATACACCCATAAATATTATTTGAAAACAAATACAGTTAATATTATTAAGCATTGAAGTGAAAAATAAAAAAAGTACGCATTCTAAAAATTAGACGGATACAACAACAAAACATCAAATAAAGTAACAATAATTCAAAATTGAAATAATCATATACTACTAACTTTAATTTGTGAATATATATATATATATATATATATATATATATATATATATATATATATATATATATAATATGTCATAGTGGCGACGCTCATCAAAGAAGAACACGATATATATTCTTCCTCGGGGGAACACATATATGTGTAACTGCGGGCTCTAGCTCAAGGGTCAGGGCGCGTCCGCAGGTGGTGGACAGCGGAATGGCCTCTAGATATGGAGGTTAGTTGAGAATAAGTCATTGATGAATAAATAACCGTGAACCACGAGCGGTGATGTATCAGGATGCGGTGGGTAAGTCTTGAGAAAGCTTTCCTTATAAAAGCTGCATAAACTCGATAAAGGCATCGTGTCAAAGCAAGTATGGCCGTTATAAGCCTAATATCCACGTCTGTTCTTCATGTTAGAGGTTGCTCTCTGATGGAATATACGCGGTTTAAATGAACTAGGAAAACTTGCTGTTGTAGAGAATGAAGTAAAGAACTATGTCATTGTTGGTCTCTCGGAAACCCATTGGAGGGTATTTCTATAACGATGCACTATATTACCCGGAAGTGAAAAACAATCAAAAAATGGGGTAGCGATCTTGTAAATGAAAAAGCCCGTGATAAAGTACTCGGATATGAACCTATCACTGATCGGATAATGACAATAAAATTAAAAGCATGCCCAGTGAATTTATATTAGTACAAGTTTACGTTCCAACTATAGATGCTCCAAGAATATGTCGATGCTTTTTATGCAACACTGGAAGAAACAATAAGGAAAATATCCTCCCGAGAAATCACTATAATAATCGGTGATTTCAACGTGAAAATTGGTGAAACTACCCAGGATAGTGAACTACGTAATATCGTAGGAAAATTTGATCTTGGTACCAGAAATAATAGAGATGAATACTTAATGCAGTTATGCGCTAGCACTAAAATGTTCATATGCAACTCAGGTTTTCAGCATTACTCCAGATGACTGTATACATGACGATCACCAGGCGATAAATATCGGAATCAAATAGACTATATACTGATAAATACGAGATGGAGAACATAAAAGATACAAAAACTTACCCTGGTAAAGATTGTGGCAGCGACCAAACCAGATAAAATTACGTAAACGCTAAATACGAAAACGTCTCAGTAACAGATGGTACTTAGGCTCTCACAAAGAATATAGTCAGAAAGCGACACAGCGACTGTTAGAGATTGCTGAACTGACAAAATCGATGAATATGGGACAGCACAAATAATGCTCCTGAACAGGCTACAAAATTGAGGGAAAAAAACCATGGATTACTGATGAAACTTGGGATTTAATAAATAAGAAGAGGCAAATTAAAATTAATGGCCTGAATAATGAGGAAACCTTTCGCAAGTATGAAGAAATGAATAAACAGGAATGAAACCAGAGATATGTTCCAAAAGATAAAACAAATTACAGGGCAATATTTATCCCACATCATGCGGCAATAAAAGATGAAAATGGGGAACTACTAATCGAAGAAGACAAAATAAGATCCAGATGGAGAGAATACTGTGGTAAGCTAATGGAAGAAGAACATAAGGAGGAAATAACAGAAACATCAATGGCTGTAGCCGAAATGGAGTCGCTAATATTAAAAGAGAAAATTATTCTAGCAAAAAAAATTACGGAAACAGGGCAGCAGGGGAAGATCAAATTGTTTTTTCAGTGATTGGACACGATAAATTTATGTCCCGATCCACAAAAAAGGAGCGCGAGACATATGTCATAAGTCATAACTACAGAACTATAGCTTGGATATCGCATGCTAGCAAGGTGTTGCTATATATTATACATGAAAGGCTAAAATCATACATATTACCGCAAATACCATTAGAACAAACAGGTTTCATCCCAGGTAAAGGAACACGAGAGCAAATTTTGAACATACGGCAGCTAATCGAAAAATGCAAAGAATATAAAGTCAAACCATATTTAGGTTTCATAGACTACACTAAAGCTTTTGACTCCGTGCGATGGCAGAAATTATGGCAAATATTTAGTGATTTTGGTGTTCCAGTAAATTTAATTAACCTAATAAGATCTCTATTTGGTTCCAATAGCGGAAGAACGGAAATTAATAATGGACTCACGGATGAATTCATATTAGCAAAAGGAGTCCGTCAGGGATGTATATTAAGTCCCATCCTCTTCAATATATATATAGTGAGTGGATAATGAGAAAGGTACTGGAGGGATGGGAAGATGGAATTAAAATTGCAGGAAAAACACTTAATAATTTGGGATATGTGTACTTAATATTGTAATAATTTCATCGTCAGAAGAAAAGCTCAGTCATCTCTTCCAAAAACTGGACACTGCGAGCAAAGAAGCAGGTTTGTTAAAAAATAGAGATAAGACCAAAATAATGATCCTTGATAGTAAAAGTGAAACACAGAACCGGCAACAACTGATGCCTTTTTAAAAATAATTGATACGAACATGATCGATGAAATAGTTAAATGCACAAATAAGTATATTGATGAAAAAAAGAACATTTTTTTGTAAACGCGATTGCGAATAAACCTGTAGGAGCGAAATTATGGCATCAATAGGATTGTTATATACTTGGAGTAAACAAAGAATTCCCGTGAATTTTGGAATACTGTTGAAATTGGGGTTCATAATAACGCGCATTATAGGTGTTAATAATTTCTTATTCTTACTTCGTTCTTTGATGATATAGAAACTAGAAGCAATAGAACTACCGATAAACTTATAGCAATTCGTTTTATTTATGACTGTTTCACTGAAACTTGCAAAAAGTGCTACAATGCGAGTGAACTTATTACATTAGATGAAATGCTGCATTTTTTTGGAGATCAATGTTCGTGGATACAATACATTGCAAATAAACCAACCAAATAGAAAGAATACTTTATAGAGCTCACAAAATATTTACATATTTTTAGGAAAACTTCGGCCAGTTCAAAACAAATTATTATTTTTAACTCGTCAAGATGTCCGCCAAAGAAAGAGGGAACGTACTATGCTTGAGGACGAAAAATAACTCATCAGCTTCAATGAAATGTGATAAATGCAATCTATTTATATACAAGAAACATACAAGAAATAAATAATCTGCACCCGCTGTTCAAATGGTAGTAATAATTATGAAGCGTACGTGTAATTTTATTGTTATACAAAATGTTTTATTTCGTTCTTACTCTTATTTTTAATGCTCAACATATACCAAATTGTAAACATAACTATATAAATGTTAGTATATTTTATAAATTATATAATGGGTATAAGGTAAGAATATATATATTAATATATACGCAAGTGCGTACATGTGCGCGCGCGCACTCACACACACACAAAATTTGCTTTAATTTTAAATATGGTTTATTCATTAAATTTGCAATAATTTTAAAAATGATAATCATATAACTAGTTGGATATGAATAAAGAAACCATGTTGTACAACGCGTGTGTACTCGTGTTAGAAAGCAAGGTGCAGTAACAAAAGCTTAATGAGACCATATCTCAAAGGTAGAGTAATAAATAAACACGAAAGAAACAATTTAGTTCAGATCTCAGCTGAGCGCGACGTGTATTGAAAAATGCTTTTGGAATATTGGCAATGAAATGGTGGGTATTTTTAAGAACTATAGAGGAAATTATTGAAACTGTTGAATGTATTGTGATGACGGCTTGTTGTTTTGCACAGTTATATTCTGCCATGTAACAGTCAATATATTCTTCTGGAAAAGAGGTGCATTTATGGAAACGGGGTAAATCGGAGGTCGCTGAATGCGCCAATTCAAATAAGAGAACAGTTTGTTGATTACTTTTACCAAATCAAGAACGTAAAACATGAAATTCAATGTTTATGAATTTAAAAAAAGTACTTTTGCTTTCTTTAAAACGTTTTTATAATGTTCATGTAAGCTGTCAGACAAATACGTGTATTTACGCGCAGTTTCTATAAATTTGCACAACAAACTGGAGAGAACCAATTTAAGGAAATTTCAAACATTAATCATCAATATTATCAAATACGTGTATTTACGTACAGTTTGTAAAATATTTCAGTTTTTGGTTAAAAGATATCACAAATAATTTAATTATAACTTTAAAATCACACCAACAAATACGTTAGCATACACTATTTCAATTCCTACTTATTTTACTCGAAGGTGGTGTGGCATGGCAGTCAGGAAAAAATCTATAATTTTATATATCTGAATCACTTGTCGGCACGACAAAAACTAGCTCGCGTTCAGTTTGATGACGATAATACAAACTTGTAATATTCAACTACATATGTGCCCGACCGCCATGGTACGATATGGTTTACCTTTACGACAGACCGTTTTATGTATAACTGAGCCTTAAATATTAGCAAATTTCTCGTTCAGATTCTCATTGAAATTTTAACTTCATATGTCATTATTTTAAAAAAATATACTTTTTCATTCAATGCTCGTTAAATAACCTTCATAGTTACATACGAACATTTGCATCTTTCCAATATGTTCTTTATATTCAACATAATTTTTTAAAGCATTTCACAGCATTTATTTATTTTATTTAAATATTTTTTAATTCCCAAATTAAATAGCTTCCCTTTTAAAAAATGAGTGTTTTAAAAGTTTTTATAAATAATACCGTTCACAATTCACACTAGGCATGTTAAAAGCTAATAAATAAAAAAAGTTCGTTTCTATTTCTAATACAGACTAGGCCCGCCGAATCGAATCGCAATAATTCGCGTTCCATATAAGATTATGAAGCTGTGTCCATCAGCGAAGAGTTGCGCCGCGTAGAATCGAATCTCATTAACGAATCGATCGTCAAGCGAATTCTAGTCAACGCGTAGAAAGAAACGAATTTGACGCGTATTATTGTGTTTGTATGTTTTAAATTTTGAAATCCACAATGAATGACGAATTTTTAATAGCAATTGTATTACAGACAAATCGAAATGAACCGGTCTGTTATTGGAAAGTTAGTTTTTCTCTTAAGATGCATAGTTCGGATGAAAAAATGCTGTTATTTCATATTCTATTTGATGCGGAAAGAAGAAAAAAAAACGACGAACATCAAAATGCTGGGTACACGATATAAACAAAAGACGGAATTTTTACGGCGAGTTTAATCATTTGTTTTCAGATCTCAAAAAGGACCCTATTAAATTTTTTGAGTATTTTCGAATGAGTTATGAAAAATTTCAAGAATTATTAAATATACTCGATCTAAAGAAACATGCTACAAGATTTAGACGCCCAATACCACCAGAAGAACGTCTTGCTGTTTGCATCAGGTATGTAAATATGTTATTTTCCGACTAGAAATAAAAAATTAATAAAACTTTTAACATTTATAATCGTATCATATTTATTTATTTTCAATATTCTTAATTATGTTATTTACAACCCATAATTTTTTTAAATTCACAAAAATTATTACTTAAACTATTTATTATTTTTAAATTTTAATTTTAAAATTATTACTGTAAACAATTATATACACGATTATTTGTTTAAAATAAAGAAAGACGATGAACATTAGCAATATCTGCTATGTATTCCACATTAACTAAATCATATTATTTCGTTGAATACATTCTTCTTCGGCTTCACTTACAATATTAAATACTGCTCTTTTCACATGTAGTTGCAAATCAGGTGGAAATTGTGTTACTGTTTGACAAGATGTTTGAAAAAAGTGATAATTGGATCATCTTCTTTTTTCCGGGCAGCAGAGTATTTTTTGTCTAAGTATGATTGAAAAAGGACTCTGTACTGGTTAGTGATGACTGTTCTCTTTTTCTTTTCTTAGTAGCCGTATGTAATGAAGCAGGTGTTGTTTCCACCGACAGTGATGATGATTCACGTATTGAGGAAGTTGAAGTTATATCGCTGTGGTCATCATCGCCTAATAGTGGGGCCAAGTTTGTGAGAGAATTAGGTTCACTTTTTATATATGGCACGAGGAAGTTCAGCTCCTTGGAATAGCGAATTGGCTTAAAACTTTTTGCTGCCTGGCCACTTTTGGTTTTTCTGAGATTGGTCGCCTTCCTAAAGTTTTCACGAAACTTTTTCCATTTTTCTTTACATACCGTCGCAAGAAAAAAAATCATATGCATATAATTAATTTACATCTTATTAAGATAATCTCTACAGAAATATACATTTATTAGTTACAACTTCATATGCTAAGTAACAATTTTTATGTAAAAAATTTGTTTTATAATACAATTTGTTTAACCTATATAATTTTAACAAAATGTAATTCTTTATGTTTAATGAACTTTCAATTTCTAGTATTCTTACATTTCTGATTTTTCATACAACACTATATAAGTTGGGGATTTTTTTTTTTCAGATTTTTGGCTACCGGAAATTCCTTTCTATCGCTAGCTTTTAGTTTCAGAATGGGAGAAAGAACTGTAAGAAAAATCATTTACGAGACTTGCACTAAAATATGGAATACAATGCAACCGAAACCTCCGACAAAACAAAAATGGAAAGAAATTTCAAATAATTTCTATCATAAATGGAATTTTCCGAATTGTATCGGTGCTTTGGATGGGAAACATGTGGTTATTGAATGCCCACCTCACACCGGTTCCAAATACTTCTGTTATAAGAAAACATTTTCTACTGTTCTGTTGGCAATAGTTGACTCTAACTATAGATTTACGCTTTTAGATATAAGTGGTCTTGGAAAGAACTCGGATGGTTCAATATATGCTAATTCTACTTTAGCAAAATTACGGTCGCAAGAAAAATTAAATGCTCCTATTGATGCTTGTCTTCCAGGAACAAAAGATCCCATGCCTCGCGTGATTGTTGGAGATGCTGCTTTTCCGCTACAAAGATATTTGATGAGACCATACCCAGGCAATTAACTCATAAATAACGAAGGAAATAAAGTTTTTAATTATCGTCTAAGTCGGGCTCGTTGCATCAGTGAAAATGTTTTTTGTATACTTATGAGAAGATTTAGAATTTATGAAAGAAGATTGTCATTAATCCCTAAACAGTAGTAGCAGCAACCTGTTGTTTACATAACTTCTTAATTAATAGCCCAACATATTGGTCTGAAGAAGATTTGCAAGAAAATATTAAAGATGGATTAGTAGATTTACAAAGATTCGGAAGCAATGCATCTCAAGCTGTATTTGAAATAAGAGAGAAATTTAAAAATATTTTATGTCGGATATAGGGTCAGTTCCATGGCAAGTGGATGTTGCTAGAAAAGGATTTCAAATTTATCAGTAAAAAATAGTTATTAAATATATAACGTAGTATGTTAATAAAAAAATGTTAATAAAACTATTTTTAAAATAACTTACAAATTTCATTCATAACTACAGCTATTTCTTCCCATATATTGCTTCACCATTGATCGTTGTGATAATGGGGATCCTCATGATTATTTAATTCTCCATATTTTTCTACAAGTGCTATTAAACATTCGTCATTCATTGTGGATTTCAAAATTTAAAACATACAAACACAATAATGTGCGTCAAACAAATTCGTTTCTACGCGTCGACTATAGTGCGACGAGTCGAATCGAAACACGTCGGCGCAACTCTTCACTGATGGATGCAGCTTCATAATCTTATATGGAACATGAATTATTGCGATTCGATTCGGCGCGCCTAGTGGACGCTAGCCTTAATGCATACAATACAAAATATGGTTAATTTTTATTTGTAATTTTATATATATACCAGTGGCGGCTCGTGGGTTTTCGAAGCAGAGGGGCTGAAAGTTTTACCTAGTTGAAATTTTTAAATAAAAAACATACAGCTAAGCTACCATTTCAAAATTTTCTAAACAAAAATAAAATTTAGAATCGGCCATTCTAAGAAAATTTTAAAAAATGTGTAATTTCAAAGCACTTACTTCAAAATTTATTTGTATATGAAGTCCATAGGACGGTTTTTCATTTTCGCGAACCGGTCAGTTACCTTGCTGTGGAAGTTAGGAATTGTTTGGGTATTATTTGAATTCTGCAATTTTTCAAAACATTCTTTCAGCTGTTCAATGTTTTCTTCAAAAACTGTATTTACGACTCTTGAATTGAAATTCCATCTTGTATCGGAACCACGTGGAATTCTTCTTGACGTACAATTTTCAAGCTCAACTAATCTCTGAGAGGAACGTGAAAAAAATGCTGGAATTCCTGATAAGCTACTAAAAAAAGATGCATACTTCTCTATTAGTTGAAACTGATTTACCCATTACTAAATTTAATTGATGAGCATGGCAATGAATGAAATGGGCATTTGCGTAAGTTTCTTTTACTATTTTTTGAACACCGCCACGCGCTCTGCTCATAACTGCGGCGCCATCATAAGTTTTGAGCAATTAGTTTCCCAGTATTATCTTTTAAAACAATTTTCAACTGCTCCAAAATCTGTTTCAATAATCCTTCTGCATCTTGTGACTCAGGGTTATAAAATCCCCAGAATCTTTCGTATATGGTTCCATTGAATTCGTAACGAAAAACAATTACCTCCTGTGTTTTCTCAGAGATATCAGTCGTATCATCGGACATAACAGCCAAAAATTGAGCTTGTTCAATTTCATTAGAAATTTCAGTTCGACAAATGTCTAACATACAATCCAACAATTAATTTTGAATTGTTTTTGAGTTAGCTTTAAACACTGTAGAATTTTCAAAATGCATTTTCAAATTTTCATCCAATTTCCTTGCGAAATTTAACAGTCCTCGAAAAATACCAGGATTATCGGAATCCGCTTTTTCATTATGTCCTCGTAGCGGAAGTTCAAATTTACCGCAAAATATCAGGCAGTCGATGATTTTTGATAAAATATCCCTATTCTTTTTGACGTTTTCATTGAACTTTCTGATATTTAATTTATACGCTTCGCTTACCTGTGTCGCGATATTAATTTTTTCCAGCATACCAAAATCTATCGAATTTTTTATATGTTGTGCTGAATTTTCGTGTTTCTTGATTTTTTCATTCAAATGTTTCAAGTCTACCACAACCAGTTTGAGTCCAAGAAATTTCACCGCCAAAAAGTAGACAAGGAAAACAAAAGAAAGCGTTTTTAATTTCACAACCGCAAAGCCAGTCACATTTTGAATAAATATCCGCTTTAAATTTTCTTTCAAAAGTATTGTTTCAGCTAGATGACGTTTGTATGATATTCAATTGCGGAGTCGGCCTCCCACCAGCCTTAACATTACACTTTTCTACAAACGATAACCGCATTTGTTATTTAGCAAACACGAAACCGAATTCAATTCACTTTCACAAAAATCGCTATTTCCAGCCATAATTAAAGTTAGCCTTTCTATCAAAACAATCGAAGTAATAAAATCCTTATAAATAAATATATTTATTCAATCAATAAAACATAAGTAAATGAGCAACAATAGAAGAACGCGCGCGTCAACATTTCATTCTGCAGTTGGAATATTAATCTTGAAATACATTAATACAAGTCTACTGGCTGGGCTGGTTCTCGTGCAGCCCGAACGCGGGCAAAAAAAGAACTATTGCGCATGCGCCTTTACCATCGTTCGGTTCCGTTTACACGCACTTTATGTTTCCTAAACACGAGAACGAGAGCTGTATTGGGCTGGTTTTTGTGCAGCCCGAACGCGGTTAAAAAGAAACCATTGCGCATGCGCCTTTAACATCGTTTTCTCGCGGAACCACGTTTTTTATGTTTCCTAAACGTGCCAACAAGAGCTGCATTATACGTAGCCCTCATCAACGTTCTAGAATGAGCATCCAAAGAGAAAAAATTACTTTTTTAAACGAAATTTCAAAATTTTGGATAATTTTAATTGATTTTTGAATATGAAAAAAAAAATTATACTGGTAATTTTGTAGGTGGGCTGCAGCCCTGCAGCCCTTATGCACGAGCCGCCACTGATATATACTTAATTACATGAGATATTTTTATAAAACATATATCTGTATTTGCCTTACACTACTCAAGTACTCAAGCATACTTCTTATAAAATATGACGATTAATAGTTATATTGTTCACTTTTCAGGATGTATAAATTTTACAGCCTGAATTTTAAATAATTATATATAACAATTATATCAGTTTTTTAACATGTTTATCACGTTAAACTTTTTAGTGTAACTATTAGCAGTTTAAATTCAGTCTAAAAATCTAGTTTCAAATTGTTATACTTAAATTTTTTTATTGTACCGACAGTTTCCTGTCAAACAATAACGATCATGAAAAGGAAAGAATTAAGGAAAAAGAAGAGAATATTGGAGTGTTATAATACCAGACAATTCCAACGAATTACCTAATTTGGTTTTTCAAGAAGTAAACTGTTCATTTGTCTTTTTTCTTAGCTCACTGAGGTAATGGAAGTGCATCGCGGCATCTCTGCTAAATCTGGCTGGAAAATCAATAGTAAATATTCAACGTACCAGTGGATTTAAGTTTAAGAACTTTCTGTACTGTTTGATATGAAAATCCTTTACGTATAGGACGTTCAACACGCGTGCGATGTGGTGTTCGAAATCTAATAGCTAAAGTTCATTCGCCTTAATAACTTTGCGATTTCAAATTAAATAATTAAGGTTAATATAAATAAATGTATAAGTATAAGTGATCTGACAGAAGCGGGCAATATTGGAATGACTAAACTTGATTTATCAGAGGTAAATTGTATGTTATTCTTTAATTAGGTGATAAGATAAGAAACGACACGGAAACAATAAATATCCACTCGTGAGTGTTATCAGTCTACTCGAAAATATAATAATACAATTACCGTATCTTTTCGTGTTATATCTTATAAGAACGCGTAACGATCAACCATATAATACAAAGTAAGTTTTATTAAAAATGTATAACTTCATTACTGTTTAAATTTTGTTATTATTTCATTTTGAAAATATGATTAAAATTATCCAATTTTAGTAAGCATTCTTAACTGATTATTATTTTTTTAAATAGTTTATAGAACTATATATACTACACAATTTTCAAATATATTCTAAAGAAGTAATAATTATGATTAAAACTGAGATTATTAACATGTTACAGAAATTGCTCAATAGCTAAACACTGTTATTTATGAATATACCTATATATTTACAACACAGACACACACACACACCTATATATAACACATAGGTATATATACAAGTTCCTGCGCTACTCGTGCACACACATACAAGCATGCAAGTACACATTTAATAAATATTTTACAAGAGAACTAGGTCCTTTAATTTGAGTCTTCGCCGGTTTTGAGGAGGATGGATACTTCCGGGTTCGGATGTTTCTGGAGTCTGTGTTTATGCTGGTGAGCATAGTCAGCAATAACTTTGTCAACCAACTTAATCATAAGATCATTATGTAATAATTCATTCCATTAAACCATCTAGCGTTGGTTAATCATGCGAAGAATATTGTTTTGCACTGTTTGTATAATTCTTCTGTTTGATGCTTTGGCGCACCCCCATAATTGAATTCTATACGTCCAAATGGGTCGTATGATGATTTGGTAGATGAGTACTTTGTTTTCAAGCTTCACCTTAAGCTATGGTTTCTTAGGAGTATGGTGCCGGCGGTAGTACGTTGAATGACGTCACGAGAACGTTCTCAATGGAAACAAAGGATGGGTGTTTTCTTAGGAAGCGGCAACTGTTACCGTTGTAAAAAAAAACGTTGAAATCGCGGCAACGTTGCTTTTAAAGCGGTCGTCATTACGGTGATGAACATTGTTATCAACGTTTTATCATTGTACGGTGATATAATCGGTAAGTATTTTAGTTTTATTTGTATTCAAAACTTCAAATAAGATGAGTGAAATTATTTGGAGTAGCGTTGACGACGAAATACTTATTGATTTTGTAAGAAATCATGATGTTTTATATAATATAAAAAATAAAGATTATTGGAAAACTCAATTAAAGCAAAGCTTGTGGGATGAAATTGGTATAAAAATTAATAAAACAGGTACAGTAACAATGTGAAACACAGTTTATTATAAATCATGAAAAAATAATAGATGATACAATTAGTGTAAAAATTAATAAAACAGGTATATGTAAATAATGAAAAAATAGAATAGGTGAAACTTAATATATCTGTATCTACAATTTAAAAAACAAAACCAAATATATTAATAAAGCTAAATCTAAATCGTCCATTTTTTAAAAAAGTACAAGATTCAAAAAAATGAACAGAATTTACACAATTGAAGAACGGTGTTTCTAACTTTACACTTCTGGTTTATCGTAAAAGCGGGTATCTATTTTTCACCGCTTTATGACGTCATTCAATGTAATATTACGTACGCCAAAAAACGGCATCGTATTCCTAAGAAACCATAGCTTTAGAATGTCACCAAAATAAGCCAATACATTTGGCGTATTTTTCCTCTGATTTGTTGAGTTTTCGTATCGATGTGAGCTCTTCAAGTTAACTTGGCATCTAGATGTAGTCCCAAGTATTTTACCATCTCAGCGCTAGGTATTTTTTGATTATGTATATAAATTGCTTGATGAAAATCTTGTTTCGACAAGGCAAAAGTGACATGGACATATTTTAGCTCATTAAGCTTAATCTTCAATTTATTTAGTGTTCATTTAGTTAATAATTATCCAGTTATTTTATACGCATTTTATAATTTTTGTGTAAATAATGTTATCCAAAATTAGATTCAATATGTTACAGTATATCATGAATATATAGAAATATGCTATCATCATCATCATCATTAAGTGCCATCTCCGTATTGAAGGTAGGCGACTACTTGCCTATACACATTTGTACAGTGTAAGCTTGCAGGCAATCATAATATGGCGTTAGAGTAGATAGACAAACATAAACACCTGGCCCGGGAGAACCGATTGTAATCGCTTTGTTGTCACGACAGAATGCAGCCCCGCGTGTTTTTGTACTTTTTGTAGTGTACTATATTATTACGAGCGCGCATAATGATGTTGTACGTGATGGTTTGCCATTGCCTTCCACACAAAAAAGGATTATTCGTATTTTTATTTTTTTATAATAATTTTTGCGTCACCAATCATATTCGAACTCAATACTTTCCGTATGGAAGTCCGTGTTCTAGCCACTAATCCCGACAACAACACGCTATAAGCATTATGAATATAAAATAACATGGCGTTGATTATGCAATATTCAGGAACATGATCCTGAACAAGCATCAACGTACGTGAAGAATAAAAAGTGTGCGTTAGTGTGTTGCGCTTTTAGGTACCACAATTATGCCCACAATATCACAAATTTATATAGCGGTAATACTGATAATGGTTTGCGTTTTATCATGCAGAGTTGTTAATTAGTTATTCAGTATTATTATTATTATTATTATTGTACTTTTGTTATTGTAATTATTTATATTGTACTTTTGTTATTGTAATTATTTATATTACTATTACTGTTATTATTGCTTGTGAGTTGACCTTCCTGTTTAGGTAAAGTTTACCGTTTTTTATACACACTAAAAAAAATAACGATAAAGTGAGTTTGAAATATTTCATCGATTGTTCTTAAATTAACCGACATGATTGCGTATTAAATGATTATTTCTTTTTATTATCAAGAAACAATATTTTCCATCAAATGTAAAATAATTGTTTTTTGAGAAACGTTAAATCAGATTTATCGTTACGTGTTGAGAATATGTTTAGTTAACAACTTTAAAAAGAATTCGAGACCCGAAGAAAGATAAATAGATTTCAGTACGATAGATCATAAAATAATATTAATAAAATTCACCGAAGTTTATCGTTTATATTAAGTAGCTACATAGATTTTGATATATTACTTCCGTTGTGATAACTATTGTTATCATTTTGTAGGGAATTTTACTAATTTCAAATGTATCGGTGGAAAAACAAAATAGCGTTGGTAACCGGCGCTACTCAAGGATTAGGACTTTCTATCGCAACAGAACTTTTAAGAAATGAAATTACCGTAATAGGTTTAGCACGTAGTGAAGATAAATTAAATGTAAGCTTTTAATTTTCTTTTGTTAAATTACAATAAATGAATTTTCTCGTTTTCTAAATTAAAATATATGTGTATATCAGGAAGTGTCCAGAAAATTAAACAAAGAATATCCAGAAAAATTTCACAGTAAAAAATGCGATCTAAGAAGCGAGTCCGATATTACATGTACGTTTGAATGGATTAACAAAAATTTCGGTCCGATATCCATTCTCGTTAACAACGCAGGCTTATATGAAGAAACATGTATATTAGGTATTTATTTATATTGCACTTTTAGTTTTGTACAAAATAAAATGTCTAAAAGATGATCATGAGAATATCGTTTCAATAATTTTCTAGCTAGTAAATTTTATCTTCACCTGATAACCTTATGTTAAACAAACTTCCAGTAAATATGTAACTTTTTTGTAGTTCTACCTTAAGCAGTAATATTATTATTTTTTAAAATGTCATGTTTTTAAATTTTTGTGTTGAAGTAAGCTCATATTTTTACTATAAGAGTACTAAACAATTTTACAATCATTCACTTTCTGAATTTGAACCAGTAATTTTTGGAGAGCAATTTTTTTGTTATTAATTTTGAGTGTAATAAAATTTTCAAAAATATCCCTTTAACCCTTAAAGGTTAAAACTTCACAGTAAAATTATTGTTGTAAACATTTCCTTGGTTAGTCGAAATCAGTTTACACGGACAATGATATTTGCACAAGACATTCTACAATTGTAGCCGCCCAGTCATATCCGTATTTTGTTTACATCATTCTCATTGTAAAAGAACCCAAAAAACCTACAACCGTGTTGCGTTTATTTCTATATTTTATTTAAATTCATTTCCGCGTTCACATTTTGAATCATTTTTATCCGATTTCTTTTTCTTTAGTCTCTAATAGAAACTTCAAACTTGAAATTTTTGTTATGCCCGTAAAATAATTTTTTAGGAAATTGTAGGTTAATCAGTAAAACTTTTTTATTTGTTAAAAAATATTCTTAATCTAAATGTGAGTTGAATTTCAAAAAATTTTTACTTTTACGAAAGTACATTCTTTCACTTTTGTGAAAGTATACTAATGAAATATGCCGAAAGGAACAAAAATACGTTAAGGGGGCGGACAAATCTAACAGGGCAGGGGCTTGCGCGCAAAATATGAATATAGATCAACTTATTTGAGATATAAAGTTGTTTGTTATTATTTATATCCTTGATTCTTTTTTAAATTTCAGTGATAAATACAATATTAGTCATTACCACGAACAAAACAAAAGTTTGGCGCATCTCCTTGTTTTTAAATTTGTTGTCACCCTCATAAAAAAAAAAGTTTTAGATATCCTTTTTAAATCATTATTTGTTATGAGGTTGCTGTCCAAAAATATTAAAACAACTGTTATTAAAATGGAAATAAACATATCAAGTTAAAACGATAATGTATATGAATGTAATGACGTTTCAAATAAACTTAGCTTATGTTTTATAATATATTATTCAACTCGTTCAAATAATACATTGACGCTGATTAAGCGCTTAAATTGAAAAAAGAAGACAATCGAATAAACCCGATAAATTTACTATAATTTAAGTGTTTATTTAATAATTTAAGTATAAAAAATTTCCTCAAAATTGTAAAATTTGTTGCGTTATATATAATCGATAATAGTTACGATGTCTGTCATCAGCTCAACTTCTTGCTGCATTTAAAACTACATCTAGATCTTGAATAGCCCAGATCGAAATTGTTTGCCAGAGAGCGGCGCTACCCGCATAAAAAGATGTTGATTAGTCAGTAGCAATATACACGAAGGAGGTTGATAAGTCGATGCAAAAACATGAACTTGTATCCGGAGAAATGTGATTTATTTTCAAGATAGTCTACTTTGAGACTCAACCAGTGTTGTTCCAACTTGTGTATGCTCTCTAAATAGTATGGCGAAGACAACTCATCGAAATAGGTGTTGGTCTCTATAATAACTTCTTCATTTGATCCAAACCGTTTTCTTGACAGCCATGTTTTCATATTTGAAAATAGATTACGGTGTGAGGAAGTTACATTTGTCAATAGGGAGATGGAGAATAAGCTCAAAGCTTAATTGCAGCAATTTAGTGGACCCAAACTGTCGAGGTTATGATGAAAAAACTTTTTCCCGGTCCAAACGCGAACGTTTATGTTCCAACTCGATGTTTGTTTTACCTTTCCCAAGGTAGTCAATTAATATGATTCCTTGAGAATTCTAAAAAATTGTTCTCGTCTTTAGGGCGGATTCTCCAGTAGCAATCCATTGTTTTAATTATTCTCTCGTTTCTGTAGTATAGTGATGAATCTAGGTTTCATCAATTATTAAAAAACAACGCTTAAAATTCTCTAGATTTCATTCCCATAACGTCAAACCGTCTTTCGAATATGTCACTCGTTAGTTACTGTGAGCAATAATGACGCCTCTACTTGCCCATAGTTGTTTCATGTAGTAATTATGCAAAATGTTTGAAGATGTCTACAGTATTATTTCAATCTCCTATCGGCCATTACCGGATCATGGATTTTATCCAAAAATTTATAAAATGGGGGGCGCTACCCGAACATTCAGCATCACTTATACTCATATGATCACGTAAAAGTTTTAGAGTAATTTATAAATAGTACGCGTATTAACCATAATGTTTATCGATTTTTCATTTATTATAAAAGATACAAGAAACTCTCGCGATTAAAACAGGTCAGAAACACATTGTGATAAATAGAATTGGGAAAACCTGTTTTGTGTTTCTCGTAAAGCTGCTGCTAACGAATAAAAACTTTCTTTCGAGCAAGTAATTATAGTTTTTATGGACTTATCAAAGCATCCTCGTATATATAATATACAATATGTGTGAGTTTGTGTTGTTACTTATCGTGGATGTCTAACCTATATTTTTAACCATTGTGGTGGTAATTAAATTCTTCGGTTATCTTTTACATTTAACGAAAACACCATAAGTCGAAAATAAGTGGTAAATAATAGATTTGTACGTTATGCGCACCTGTATAATTTGCAAAGAGGTGTTATATCTGGTTAACTCGTTAAAAGTTTTATTAATGCTTATCTTTTTCGGGGCATATTTCGTTTAATGCAAAAGTTGAATGTATGAGTTTTTCTCTTTAATTTTATTTACATACTTTATATCTATGTACAAAAAAATAGTTATTTTATTATAAATAGCTCCCTAGAGTTTTGTAGTAAGGTTATAATAAGAATGCAGGCGATGGAATTATCTTTTCATTTCTTTAGGAGAAAATAAAATTCTCCTGTAATTTTTTTGCCGAATATAGTAGCTGCAGAAAATGTATATAGTCACATTACACGTATACAAATAATATTTGTATTTTACTTTGCTCCAATATCTAATTTATGCTTCAAAATAGACGTCAGTTACGAATACATGAGAAGAGTGTTAGAAACGAATTTGATGTCTGGGGTTCTTTGTTCCAAAATGGCTGTTCAGTTGATGATAGATAACCACATAGATGGCCATATCATAAACATCAGCAGGTAATACAGTCAATATCCTATTGATGTTAACAGTTTTTATGCGCGTTTAATATTTGTAGCAGTTCTAATATGTTCTAATTTATAGTTTTTTTAGGAAGGTCTCGCGATATATTTTAATTTCCTATAAAATAGGTAATGCGTGCCGATCGCGATAATTGTAAAATGATTTATGCGAAATGAGCCTCTTAAGATTAACATGCAGCTAAAACTACCAAAATATAATTGTTTCGGTTGACGGTGAAATAATTAATCTTAACGTATGTACAAATTTTTCTAACGCCTGCATACAGAGAATGCAGTTTCAATTCAAGCGTATATTCTGATTTGCATATTTAAGTATATATTCTAATTATATGCCTAAATGTTTGCACTTGTAAGTTGTAAAAACAAAAGGAGTTTCTTTCATTATATGAGTCCTGCGATGTTTATATTAACTTTTACTATATTTAATTTCCGTTGCTATATTAAGCAAAATAGATAAAAACAAATTAACTTAATAAGAATGCACACTCATAAATATCAAAAGAAAAGTTAGAGAAATAGTATTTTTATTGGAATTATTAGTTGTTAAGCGAGGAAATGACGAAATAAAACGCCAGTTTTAAAAGAATGGTAGTTGCTATGTGCAAAATTCAAATAATTATCTATTATGAATAGTGTTGCAGGTCATCCAATAATGAAGCATTTCTGGGGAGAAACTCCTCCTATACACTCAGTATCTAAATATGGGGTACGAATTGCTACCGAGGCGTTACATCGTGAATTAGTAAAAAAGAATTACAAAATAAAAACTACGGTATGAACGGAAAAATATGATTATTTATGTAATTGATAATAATTCTTCTATAAGCTTAGCCGATCAATGTAGCCATTAATTTTCTGTTCCGGGCCATATCCATCAGTTCCCTCGTATGACTAATTCTAGTCCGGCTTTTTATATTTTCGAACTACGAGGTTATTGGTATACCGCGTTCCTGCTGTTTTTCTCCTATTTTCCTCGTAATATTAATGGCAATGTTTCATATTTATTTCCTCTCATGATATGCTCATTTTAATTGTGGAGAGTAATTCGTACTTTCATTTTAAACGTGGTGGAATTTTCATCTACCTGATTTTTTAGAAGCCGTTGATAGTTCCATAATACAAATTTCGGCCGCATATACTACAGACGCCCAAATGTGGATTTTACTGGACTCAGTTTCAATTATGTTAATGTCATAATTGCGCATTATGCATTTCAATTTTAAAAATTCTTTCCGTGCTATTTAATTTCCATGTCAGAGTTCATTTTTTCTGTGATCAAATTTCTCACATGTTTACAGCATGTAATGTCGATTTCAAATTCATTTCGCACATTAATGTACTTTGTAAATTAACTGCAAATTGATAATATTAATAAATAATATATTTTTTTGTTTTGTTTACAATATGTACTCAAATAAAAATGAATAATACAGACTATAATTCCTGGTGTTATAATGACTGATGCGTTAAACGGTATCGATTATAAAAAATTTGGAGAAAATATAATACCTTTAGATCCTCACGATGTAGCTGAAGCATGCATTATTGTTTTAAGTACACCACCTAATGTTCAGGTACGTTCATGTTTATTTATTTATTTGGTTATTTGTTTAAAATTTTACTTTGTTTATGAAGTTTAGATAGTCAATTATATTTAGTACGTAAAATAATCAAAATACTTAAATTACCTTTCTAATATTTAAACAGATAAAATAAATAGAAAAGCACTTGAAAGAAATAATTGATTATAAAACATTTTTTTTTTGCAATGATGATTGTTAATTAAACCTCGCTAAAACATGCAGAAGTTCGGATAATTGCAGTACAAAAAATTAGCGTAGTAATACTTTAATTTAATATTATAAAAATATGTCCCATATAATTCCGTTTATAAGGTAAGCATTAAGTAAAATATGTAAAAAATTGAACAAGTTTGCATAGTATTTTAATTTCTATTTTCTTTCAATTTTGTTTTTTTATTTTAATAAAGAGTAGAATAATGGATACCAATTATTCAGCAGTTAAATTATGGTAAAGTAAAATATTACTACGGTTATCGGAGTCTGATAGTTTTCCAATGTGTAGACTAGTAATTACCATCGAAACGCTAAAATAGATTGACAGAATTATGTTGATTAAAAGAAGTGACGTAAATTGAACTTAATAGTAGTTACAAAGCCATTATAGAAATTTGGGAATCTGTGGTGTGACCGAAATTATAAATAAGTTTATTGACCACGTTCTCAAATATTGTCACTTTAAATTAATTATGAATTAATTTTTAGTAATTAACTGATGGTAGATGAGTGTACATATGGTAAGTTCTAATGCAGCGGAAATTTCGTATAATATATACTCCACCACGCCCATAAATGCACATATTTTATATTTAATTCATAAATCGCGATGAATAATAATCAAATGAAAACTTATATATTAATTATAATGGGTTGTTTCTTCAATTTATTTGTTTATACGGTTCATGTACATATCTTTATATTGTTATTTTAATGCTGATACTTTCTAATATGCAGATAGCAGAATTAGTCTTGACGCCAACTGGACAGCTTTAATGTGCGCAGAAATATCATTTCACAAATAACGCTCAAATATTTTTGCCTTTATTTTGTCTTTTGTAAATAAATTCATATAAAATCAAACCTTAATTTGTAATTTATTAACACTGCATATGAAGTTATTATTGTTATAAAATAAGAAACTTGTTTTATAATTGGAACCTAAGTTAAATAATAATAATAAAATTAATTAAAATTATATATACATAATCGACGTTTTCACAACATTATATTATGTCCGTTCTTGATGAATTCTTTTAACGATGATGTTCATTCTGAATTGCTTTTATTCATTCATTTTTTTTTACGTTGTCTCTACTGTAGCATTCAGAATTGTTTAGAAATTGTCTTAAACGAAACTTTTGTGGAAAAAAACCCCTGTACTTAGTTAAAATATGATTTATTTTAACACTCAGCCACACATCAATTTTTTACACAAAATTATGAATTTTGATCACTCGAGTATAAAGTAATATTTTGTGTATAATAATTATTTTTAGATCTAAATAATTTGTAATCTGTTATACTAATATATGCGAAATTTAAACGTTCTATGGCAAGCAGTAGACAATTTTTTTAGAATTAAAAGTTTACGAACATTGTGACTGAAAGGATTAATATGAAATAGTGTATCTAATATCGATTTGTGTGTTTAAAGAATGAAGATTAACGTTTTTTAAATTTTTTCTGATTGTCATTATTCGGACAAAATGTTTTTATTAGACGTTTAAACAGATACATAAATACTGTTTATATCTTTTTCAATGTCGATAATTTTTAGGAAAAATTTATACAGATTTTCATCATCAGTCTGTTGGTTATATTGTTGGTCTAATTTCTTGAATAAATCTTAATTCACTAACATTAGCTTGTGCACCATCATCATTTATGATTATCACGGCTGTCATTTTATTAACTATAATTTAGTTCTGGTTTGATGACGAGTAAAGGTTTCGAATTTCTTTTATTTTTCGGCGGAATTGGCGATTATTCGAATGAACATACTTCCTCTTTACGGCTTCTCACAAATAACTTGTTACTTTTTTTATACTCAATTCTGTTAACACAATAAATTGACTAACTAAACGTACATGGTTTGAAAACTATTACGGGCATGACTGTAACTATAACTCTGTTTAGTTTCGTTTCACAAGTTTCCAGACTTATAATCAAAAATCAGTTTTTTGGGAAATAAATTTGGAAATTGTATACATGGTTTGAAAACTATTACGTACATGACTGTAACTATAACTCTGTTTAGTTTCGTTTCATAAGTTTCCAGAGTTATAATCAAAAATCAGTTTTTTAGGAAATAAATTTGGAAATTGTATTTTTTTTCTTTAAAATAATTCTTTCATACATTAAAAAATAGTTCAGAAAGATCCGATATCTTAAATCGAAAGGGTACCCAAGATATAATAAAATTTTAATTATATTTACTAACACATTTGCAGTAAAAAGAAAATTTAACATTCGAATGGTTAATGCGATTGAACTGAAAGTTTCAACATACATTTAGATAAGTACTGAGAAATAAAATTTCCAAAATTTTATAGTTTGGTGTACACGGAGTCGGACTCAGAATGTCAAAACTAGTTATTGAAACCATTTTAAATTATTAAATATATTATACGTATATGCAAAATTTTTTTCAAATTTTGATGAAGCAGTTTCCGAGATGGTCAAGTATATATATATATATATATATATATATATATATATATATATATATATATATATATATATATATTATGAGGAGTTACCAGCTAAAGATAAGACTATCATATACACTTGGACTTCCACTTGTATATTTCAGGAACAGCTTGTAGAAATTAAATAATGTGAGAATTATAACTATATTTATACTTAATTGATTCATTTGAATGAATTTTAAATAGTATGTTACAAAATAATTTTATTTCATGCACCGGTAAATAACGTTAAACTATATATGTCTATAATAAATAAAAAATATGACATCAGTTAGAAAATTAAAAAAAAAATATGTATTTAACAATCCAATACACAGTTGTGTAATATGTGCAAATATAATTTTTGTTACTTGTAAAACTATTTGTTGCGTTCTCTCTTTTAATGTTTTCTGTAACTCTCCACAATTATGTACACAAACTGTCGTAATTTTTATTTATTTTTGTGTTTCAATCTTTTATTGTAGCTAACAACCAGGTTCTTTTATTTGAATCACAAACGCCAACTCTATATAGATGATCACTAGCTTTTTTTTCACAGATGCGTGCGCGTGCTTAATCCTATTATTATCGCCATTTTCTAGTACTCTATACAGTTACGTTAGAACTGATAATTTTAGAAACTAAACAAATACCTTTTTACATTTTTGATACATTTCTTCAGTTTTATATAATTTTCGTTCTACAAACTTGTTTAACCAAAATTAAATTCAATCTTCGTCAATTTTAATTCGAAAAAACAAAAACATTTATTTTGGAAAACGTGATAAAATGCTTATTACATTAAATAATAAATTATGCGTATGGTATGTATGTTTTTTTATATATGAATTTTTAAGATATTTTAATAATATTAATGATTATATGTTGAATATATTGGAGAGTAGTGATTTTATTAATTATAAAATAATAAATATTATATTTTTTTTTTACATTAAAAAAAGATGTAATATTTATTGTGCGGTGCTTGAAAATGACGTAACTGTCGAAAAGCTTCAGTATTAGAAATGGTACATAAATCAAAATTTGATGGAAAATACGGTGTTAGTATATTAGGTAGTGATAGATGTTCAACGTTAATATAGAATTTAAAATCTGCTGTATATAATATTAAATTGTGAATCACATAATTTCATTTCAAACGTGACAGTTCTACAATCAGGTTGTTGTTTCCTCATAGAACGATAGTCAAGCCGTGTTTTTAGACTAGCTACATATTTAGACGATATTTTTGCAAATTCTAAATATTTTTTAGTCCATGCAATCTGTATTTAACAGTAAGCAGTAGTGAAGACATGATTTTATCAAAATTCGGAAGGAGGATAACCTCCCAATGGATGCTGATCCTACTTAATGACGATTACTTTACGTTAAAAAATCTATAATTAAATGATTGCTGAGTAATTGCAGTATCATCGGCGAATAAGGCGGTTGAAGTATTATCATTTACCTGGAAGTCACTGGTGTAAATTTGATATAATGTAAGAGCAGGGCACTGTGTTGCGGAACTCCTTCCTCTGCTCGGAAATATGGATGTCAGTAAACCGTTAAAATTTACTTGAAGATATCTCTGTGAGGTAAGATCTTCTTATTAGGTAGAGCTGGTAAGGCAGCTTAAGTTTTAATTTGTATAGAATACCTTTTGTACCAAACTCTATCTAAAGCCTTCTTGATGTTAAAAAACGCGGCTGAACAATATTCGCCCCCCTTTCAAAACATGTATTTATGACATCGACTACCCTATGAATCTGCTCTGTGGTACTATGGTTAATTTCGGAGTCTGAACTGGAATTCTGGAAGTATTGAATATTCGATGAGTAAACGCTTTAATCGTTTCAATAGCAATGTTTCAAAGAGTTTAGCTAGTATCGGGAGTAAGCTAATGGGTCTATAAGATGTCATTTCCTCAGTTGGGTTCCCAGTTATGAATCACTTTTACTACTTCAAATTTCCATTGCACCGGGGAGTACGATGTCCGGATGACTGCATTGTACACGTATGTAGGTAGTACTATAGCTTTCCCGGGAGTTTTTTAATCTTACTGACTGTAATAGAGTCATATCCGGGGTTTTTCTTCATATTTAACTTTTTTATATGGTACTTGATTTCCTAAAGGGAGAAAAACGGGATTGGAGATGTCATCTGATATGGGCTAGAAGGAATATTTCCTCTTCAACGTCAATGGTCGCATTGTTTCCGTGTGGTTTGAAAATATCTAAAAGTATTCCACAAAAGCGTCAGCCTTTTCTTGGTTACTCCTGAACTATTCGGAATTTTTCTTTACAGCAAAGTTTTGTACTTTATAATTTTTATTAATCTTTTTTACTGCCTCTCATGATGAGAAGTCTGAAGATGCAAAAGGGGATATCATATAGTTAAAGAGGAATTTTTTATTTCGATTATTTTATTACTAAGATATTTATTAACTTGATTGAGCGTCCTCTTATCCAATGGATTTCTAGTGCTATGCCACTTACGCCTTAGATTTCTTATTCCTCGAATTATTTTCGGTTGCCTTATAGTTTTATTAAAATTCTCTTTTTTCCACGGTGATACGAAGAATGCCGAGTCTTGAATGTTTTTGTTAAAATTTTCTATTGCAACTTCAATATTCCGCTCTGTTTTTAATGTAATATTCAAGTTTATCTTACAATCTAACGAATTTTGGAACTCATATCAATCAGTGCATCTGTTACAGAAAACTGCCTCTGAGTCCGTACGGATAGCTGAGGTGCTCACATGTAGTGTTACTGGTGAGTGATCACTAGAACTGTCTAACGAGAAGAAATCAGCGAGGACTTTATCATTATTTATTATTTATTTTTAATTCGTATAAAAGTAACAAATTTTGTTTTTTGATACCATTAGGGAGTGTTAAAGAAATGCAACATAGACAGGCTGATGATAGTACAAGATATCATGAAAAGAAAATTGAAATATATAGGTCATAAACTTCGAGAAGAGGGGCTGTTTATGTTGGTAGCACAAGGAAAAATACTTGGACAAAGATCAAGAGGAAGGAAAAGATTCGAATATATAACATCAAACACTGGATTCAACAAAGTCAGGGAAGTAGTAGCTGCAGCAAGATTCAGGAAAATATGAAAATACCAACATCCTTGATACGCAACCTCCTTTGAAGGAGACGCGACATGATGATGATGATGATGAGGGAGATGCTAAATTATAATTATTCTAGGAACAAGTTATTCCGTTATATTAATGAAAAATATGTAGCACCAAAAATTGTTGCGAATGTTACTACTTCTTAATAGTTAGTCTTAGGAATTACTATATGGTTTTATATCGGTTATTTTTTATCTGATCTGCTAGTATTCAAAACAACAATCAGGTTAAATGACACGATTCTATAAAATAATGAATATTAGTTTAAATTATCATACACATTGTGTATGTTGTCCTTCCAATTAGCCGAATTGGATGATATGCTCTGCGTTCGATACTCGAATCTCAATGTTGTAGCATATACAAATTATGTTATTTAGTGTAGTTCGTTATATTAGATTAGACTGCCGACTGAATATGTAGCCCAGGGTTCAACCAGTCTTGTTCCAACGGCAATTATATGTTCGCGTTTACATCGTTATCCCTAATATAGTGGTTGTTACTTGTAAGACAGCAAACAATCCTCGTCTAGTTCACGCTCAATTTCACGTTATAATATCACATTAATATAAAAATATAGCTATTTATGTTCGACTTTGTGTTTTATGTGTTTAGTGCTGTATATATTTTCGGCTGGATAAATGAATGACCATGTTATGTAGATGTGCCCATAATTTAACTAAAAATTTGGGGTTTACTGCAATCGCAAATTGTACACTGTTTTATTAAGCTTAAAAGTTTTAAGTTATTATAAACATCGTCTTTTTATTTTTTAAGTTTTTATAATTTTATATTATCTTATTCTATCCAGTGTGAAATTGTCTTTAATTTGATCCAACTACCTGTTTGGGTTTATAGTTAAGAAACCAGTTAAAGCGTTGTTTATTATTGTCATTGAATATTGATGTAGTGTGAATTAATTTAGTGTTTCTATTATTTCAGTTATTTTACTGTTTAATTTTCATTTTGTACCACGATATTGTTACCAACTATTAAAGTTATATGTATGGTAAACATTTACATTGATAATATTGATTTTATGTTTCCATATATTACAATTAGTTTTTGTACGAACTAATTTTTCTTTTGTAATTTACATATAATATATTTATTATTTTTGAGTGATTAAAATGCCAAAATCGACGGATTCGTCATCCAGTGAAGGTGGTTTCGTTTTTGAAACTAAAGAGTTTGATGTTCATAAAATCGATTCGGAGAAAATTTTGTTACCTGAAAATTCGTCATTTCATTCAGATAAACAAACAACTGAAGAAATTAATGACATTACTGATGACACTTTTGAATCTAATGATAATAGAATTACAGTTGATAGTGCACCGATTATTTCAAGTTATAATGCGCAAGATATACAAAGTCATGATATATCTAAAGAATTATTTAATAGTATGGAAGATCTAAATAGAAGTTCTATCGTAAATAGTCCTAGCGATTCAGCTAATAACAATATAGAGCAGGATTCCGATAAAATTAGCATGTCCATCGATTCTTTCAGTAGTAAACAAAAACACAAAGTTATGGAAGTTAACAAGCTACCATTAGAGCGAATAAAGACTATAATGAAGTGTGATCCAGATGTGCATTCTGTCAGCTCAGATGCTGTTTTTGCAATGGCCCGTGCTACCGTGCGTACTTTTTAAGTTTATTCAAAAATTTACTGTTTTAATTTTCCCATTGTTTCAAAAAATTAAATATAAATTAACGTATCTTGTTTCTTAAACCCGTGTGAAAATATTAAGTTCATGTTGCGTACTTAAAAAATATTTATCTAAAAAATATGTTCATATTTTAGGAATTGTTTTTAAATTGGTTTGGTAAAGAAACGCATGAAATTTTGTCAAAACAGAATAAACGTGCTGTTGACAAGCAAGATATTGAATTAATGATTGCTGGTAATCCTGTTTTAGAATTTCTAGATGGCGCTATTGATTGGAAAATACCGGATGATTAGTGATCTGTATTTACTTATTCATTAAAAATATTGCATTTATAATGTTAAAGTTACAGTAGGGCATCTAGCATCTAGGGTTTCATATAAAATTATTAGGTAGCTTTTGTGTGGCTATGTGCAATTTTATAATGTAACAAAAAATTATGTTTGAATATATACAGTATTAAAAACAAATTACAAAAATTATTCACATTAGTTAACTGAGTAATGTAAGTAAAATATAATACAGATACTTTCCTTATATTTATGTAAATGAAATTATAGGGTAGATTTAATAAATAATATGAATAAGATAAAATATATTAATTAACATTTGGAAAACAGTAACCGAAACAACAAAAATAACAAAACACATTTTTTACAAACTGCAAAACTGTGGGTGGTTCTGCTGGTATTTCAAAGGTAATATTTTCATTTGAAAAATGTACTCGATTATGAAGTTTGTTTGCTGTTGAAGTGTCACATGATGCTGAAACTGTGCTTTCATTGCTAGACAGTTTCTTAAGAGGTAATCTTCTAACAGATAATATTAGCCTTTTACCTTTTGAGCTATTTATTTTTGTTACATTTTCACTTTCTTTCACATCATTCCCATTACAAGTATAATCTTCTTCAGTTGAATATTTAGATCTGTTGAATTCATTGCTCTCCGTAATTTCATGTATCATTATAATTATAAATTTATAAGATGGTTATGATTATTGTTTAACATTTATAGTGTTAAAGTAACGTTTTTATTACCGCTAAATGAAACTGTTTATCTTGAACTTTATTACTTACTTACGTAGACTGCATCATCAATACTTTGTTTTTCATGACATTTAATTGAAAACTATATTTTACGCACAACTCTAATGAAAATAATGTTTTAAAATTTTGTGTATATATTTTTATGTCGGACACAGTGATATATCTGTATTATAAAGTAAAACGTATAAATGCGCTTAGTCTCGAGACAGATATTGAGAATTTGTAAGGATTCACTTGTTTTGACAGACACATATATGTGTGTAGGTTTGGTTGGTGTTTGTTTTTTATTTATTTAACTTTACAATGATTTTTACTCATACAATAGTAATTACATTTTATTTATTTTTTGAAATTTTAATATTTAATTATTATATTTGAATAGGTTCCTTAAAAATTATATTTGCTATTCACTCAAATTTAGAAGCAGTACCTTAAATTTATGTTTGATTTACGAGATATTTTTTTAAAACAATTTGAACAATTAAACTTAGAGCTTCGATATAACATATTATTCTAGTTTTCAATTGTAATAAAATGTAATTACTATAGTTTTACATGAATTTAAATAACTTATTGTAAGTTTATATTCATAAATTGTAAAATAAAAACATTCAATTTTTTTAGTCGAAATCTTAAATATTTTCTTCTATTTTTACCAAACTGTATACAATATATCTAAATTATTTTTAAATTTATAGAATTCTTGTTCGACGAATTAACTTTATTGTAAATAGAAATAATATAATTTTCTTCAATTCCCGATTTCGCTAAGAGTAATATTTGCTTGAAATTTGTTGAACTAAATATTCCAGAGTTAAATTCAAATGGGCCGTGACGTGTATAGTCTTGCTAATAAAATATATATAAAACAAATCTATTTTTATTTAGATAAAGCATGTTTAAGTTATAATAAATCTTATACCTACCTTGGATTAAAAAAAATATAATCAGTTGATTTTGTTTTACTATTTCTTTAGTAGCTCATAAATAAAATTCATTAATGACCAATACTAATAAATTAGCAGACAAATAGAAGTAATTTCTCGTTGCTTAACAAGTCGTATGTAAAATTGAAATATTACAAACAATATAACAACTTATTTCGATAGGTTTCTGTAATATCTGAATTATTGAGTACTTATTTCTGATATGTTTCACATTTGATTCTCTTCGTTACAATCACTTTAAGTTAATCAGAAATATTTAACTTTTCTTGCAGTTGTAATTTAATGTTTATTAATTCATTTGTTCACATAATCTCAAAGAAGTAGTCTAATGATCAAACAACCCCATGATTGCCAAAGTTTATGGGCTTTTTTTTATTAATATAATTTTCCTAGCTTTAGTATGATGTTTATTCATACTTGTACATTTTACAGTTTTAATGCATACAAGATAAAATAGATGTAAACGTGTAAGACAGAATTTAATATTATATTATGATAGAGGATAGAAAAGTGATATTTACACAGTTATGACGTACGGTCGATAATGATTTTCAATAAAAAAAACTGCGTGTATTAGATTTGGCATAGACATTAAAAGAAACGTTATACTAGGTTAAGCGTACAGCACAAGTACGCTATGCGTACTTACGATGACGATGATTATGGTGATTATGTTAATGATGATATGCTTAAAGAAGAAATAACGAAGATAAATTGGGCTGATGCACCCGCACACAATAGTAAAAGCTTGCTGAAGCGACGAAAATGGGAATACCGACGAAAACCCGATTCGCTCCGCTGCATAATGCTTTAGATATAAGCTTAGATGTCAATAAAGTTATTCACGAAGGAAATATCACTGGTAACAATAATAATAATATGTATCCGAATATTAACAATAATATTATTAATAATAGTAGTAATACAAATAAAATTCCGCCAGTTTATTTTTCGTCGTCCACTAAAGCAAAATCACAATGAATTTATTTCTAATATTAATAAAAGTTTAAAGATTAACATTAAAACAAATAAAAATACATTTTATATACAAAATGTAATGAAGACTACGATCAAATATTAAAACACCACACACACCGAAAACTAGGAAACAACCTGTTAAACATATTATAAAGGTGTTACATATAACGTAAATATTAACGATGTAAAAAGCGATATTGAACAAAAAATTAACGTAATTGTTAATATAAAACAATTTGTTAAGAAAAATATCGAAAATGGTATGGTAATAAATTTATCAGTATACTCGGTAACTTTCCCGGTCAATACTAACTTTAAATATATTATTAAAATCAAAGAGATATGCTATTGTATCGTACTGGGAAAAATTTATTAGTAGAAATCCAGTACTTCAATATTACAACTGCTTAGGATATGGCGTGGCTTACAATTGCTTTTTAAAATGCGGTGACCGCATTATTTTAAGAACTGTATGAATGAAAATGTATTAAAATGTACTAACTACAACAGTAATCATACAGCTAACTTTAGGAAATGCACAGTTTATAATAAAATATCGGACATCGTCATGAACAAAAGGTCACGTCGTAATTTAGCAAACGTAAATAATTTATTTGATTTAAACAAACCCAATATCACACGAAACAACTCGAGTAATCGAAATTCATTTAGTAATACTAATGTTAATAATAATGACAGAAATTGTATCAATGATTCACGCACTTATGCTCAAGTGGCGTCTAATCAAAAAATAAATACGAATAATTATAATAATGACAGTAGTAATAGCAACACTAACGATTTATTTCAAATTATAGAATTACTTAAAACAATTGGATTAAATAAGATACTTTTTTGTCTAAGAAGTATCATTTCTAGGTTAAAATCTAATCGCAGCTCGAATATTTTTAATATAATCACAACCATTATCGAATGTGTTACCGACACCTTCGTAATGGATTAATACTTATTCTCTCTCTATGCAAATAACGAAAAACGATATTAGCATTATTGGATGGAATTCAAATTCCATCACTAGAGCACTTACCTAGATACCGAAATATCAATTATTCCCTAATAATAAAACCAGGAGTAGAGGTGTAGCTTTACTAATTTATGATAGGATACAGTGCGAACCAATTCCCACCCCATAAACAAAGCACGTTCAGGCTGTTGGAGCTAAAGTCCGTGTAGATGGCAAATTGCTAGCTATTTATGCGGTTTATAGGCTACCAACAAAACCGATAAATTTTCAAACTGATATCAAATTTCTAATGTATTCTGCTGAGTTTTATTAATCGGGGATTTAAATGCGAAATATCGTACCTGGAACTGTTACAATGGTAACGGAGTTGGAAATGAGTTACTAAACTTGTCTGCAACCTTAAACTTTCAAATAAAAGCACCCAATGAACCTACGTTTTTTCCGGGCTACCCGTCTTCAAAACCTAGCATAATTGATCTGGTCCCTACAAAAACTACTATGAAATTACCGATCCTATATCAATTAGTAAACTGTCTTCCAATCAGAACCCAATAATATGTTCTCTCGGTGGTACGATAAGGCGAATTGTAACACAACCAAATTTTGATTACTCTAAAGCAAACTGGAGAAAGTATCAACAATACATACAAAACGAAGTCAAAATTCCAATAACCTTACACAATCCTTTTTATGTAGATGGTTACATTCGTTATCTTAACTTTAAAGGCGGCCGAAAGCTCCATCCCGTTGTTGAAAGGGAATGTTAAAAATTTTTTCCCCTGGCAGTTTGCAAATAATACCAATTAAAAATTATAGGAAACGAGATATCATAATGGAAAATGTATATATTTAAACAACTATATGATAGGTTGAATAAATTAGTTAAAAGACGATTGTTACAAGAAAAAATGTTCATTACAACACGTTTCTCAGACCAATCAGCTATGGAAAGTAAACAAATATTTTTCGCATGGACAAACAAACTTGCCGCCTATTAAAAGACCTGGAAGTGACGATATAGTTGTACTCAATCGAAGATAAGGCTGAGCTTATAGCAGAACACTTTCAGAATATACATGAAGAATAAAGCAATGTCCACACGATATCACGAACGGAAATTAAAACAAACAATACATTTTTAACAAATAACGTACCTACATTAAACTATGCTGACTTAACCTCACCGAAAGACGTCAAGAACTGCATTAGATCACTAAGAAATACATACTCTACTGGATATGATAAAATTAGCGTAGTAAAAATCATTAAAAATTTATCTCGTAAAGGTATAGTTGCTCTCATAGTGTTATTTTTAATTCCTGCATTCGTCTGTGCTACTACCCTGTATCGTGGAGACTGCCCTTAATTGTACCTCTTCCTAAACCTGGCAAGAATGCTTCCTTGATGAAAAATATACGACCTGTTAGTTTGCTCAGTAACACTAGCAAAATTTTTGAGAAAATATTACTCATTACATTTATTAGAAAACATAGTGATTTAAATGGTATTCTTAATATGTTCCAATTTGGTTTTCGACCGAATTTAAACACTACCACGCAGCTAGTAAAAATTTGTGATCTAATTATTGATAATTTTAATGTGCTAGCATTGCTAGACATTGAAAAAGCTTTAAACACTACTTGGCACGATGGAATTCTGTATAAATTAATAAAATACGATTTTCCACATCAACTAGTTTCCATGACTAAAGCATATCTACATATCAGGAAATTTTATGTGAAAATTAAAACTCAGAAATCTAAAGTCAGATATGCATCGGCAGGAGTACCTAAGGGCAGCATCCTTGGTCCATTCTTGTTTATTATCTACATAAATGATATTAGCACAATTAAAGAAGTTGACGTCAATTTATATGCTGACGATACTGCTCTGCTGACGTCATAATACCGTATTGATACGATTAGCAACAGATTAATCGCAGCAATTAACAAAATATCTAAATACTTTCATAAGTGAAAAATTAGGATTAATGATAGTAAAACAGAGACTATTATTTTCATAAAGCGTAAACCTGCTACAAATAACTTTGTTAGAATTCATAATGAATACCTAGACTGGAAGTCAAGTCAATTATCTCGGTGTAACACTAGACAGTAAGCTCACTTTTACTAAACATATAAACGAATGTATCTACAGGGGACATAAAAAAATGAGTGTGCTGTTTCCAATATTTAACAGGAAATCTATGCTATCACCGGTGAATAAGCTTTTGATTTATAATCAGGTTTATGCCAGTCCTGTGTGGTCGAACACCTGTCTATGTAATATAAACAAATTACATGATTACAAGATCATCGCCTAAAAATAGTGTTGAAGAAACCCAGATACACGCCCATTAAAACAGTGCATAACATTTTAAAATATCCCTATATATAAGAAATAATAAAAAACAGGATCTTAAAGTTTGCAATATTAATTTTGTGAAAACAAGTTAACATACTCATTTTAATAGTATTTCGATTGAAATATTTATTTGCATTAGTTTGAAAATAAATAACGGTTGTCGTCTCATATAAATAATGTGGGCTTTTGTAAAGAAGATAATAAAATCGACTTTAACTCAATGTAACGTGCGTAATATAAAGTAAAACAATTTGTAGTCATACTAATCAGGTCAGTATCGTCTCTATTTCGTTATTAACTGCAGAGCGTTATAAAAATTATCACCGTAGTAATTTAGTGACTGTAAAATCAGTCCATTCAAAGCATTGTAAGCTTTAATATTTCTGAATCTATGCTGTATAATTTTTTGATTTCGTATCAATTTTAAAAAAATTATAAATATTTTAGAGAAGGTGGAATTAGATTTCTTTAAAACCATATGAACAAAGTTTACCACAACAAAATTTGATAAATGGATGTAAATACTTCCTGTTGATGTGGATGAATCTAAATTATGATAAAAGAACATACCAGTTTTGCTACTAAAAAGTAATCATTTACTTTAAATTTGAATGGACAATGCATAATACCAACTTTATGCGACTATTAAACTTTAAAAAAAAAATTAAATTTACATATTAAGTCTTCACTAAATATAAAAAAATATGCTTAAAATGTACTTTTTGTAAATTTTTTAAAAATGTTCATGTTTACTTATTATATTTAAAAATTTTCAAGTAAATAAAAAATTATATAACAGTGCTGTATGGGCATTACCACAAAAACGTATTATAAATCAATGCTTTAAGAGAATTACATACCAGGAATTTCGAATTAGAGAAGCAATCCTTAAATGTTTTTTGTGCCTATCTAAAATTGATAATATATTAGGGAATTATTTTATTTTTGACAATAATTTAATATTGATGTTTTCAGCAGAGATGTAATATACATTTTCGTAATATAACGAAATCCGCGTTTAATGTATGAACAATAAAAAACATATTGTGAAAAGCCTTGAAGGAATAAACTAAAATTAATGTATTAATTCTAGTTATTAAATAAATAATACTGTGCTGTATGCTAAAACAGCTAGTGCTAAATGTAATAATAAACTTAGTCGAATTTATACATATATTTAAGCAAGCGTAGGTCAAAACGCACACGTTACGTACAGTTAATAATTTCCTAAATGCAAGTATGACAAATACTTTTACTTTGAACTAGGACTTGCATAACGAAATATTGCTCGATTCTTTAATGAAATAAATCTAAACCGTGTAATATACATTACTATCGGCAATATTGTCAGTAAAAATATATTGCCCTTCAATGCATATAATTTACGCTTGTCAAAATGAGGTTCACTCGTCCAGACCAAAAATGTAGACACATCTTTAGCTAATTGTGATTGAGTTGCAGGAGTGCCATCAGAATATTCGATGATTCCATCATACAACGGAGGTGCCATAGCAATTATGCTACCTTCAAAGTATACATTATAATGTGTATTTGGTTCTAAATGAATACCTGCAGGAGGTTCCGTATAACCGTTCAATAATGCAAATATGTAATCTTCAGCATGATGACGAGCTAATCTCATTAATGATAGATCAGGAGGCGCTTTACCATTATTTGCATAAGCTGCGGCTTCTTCATTAGGATAAGGATCTGGAAAGTAATCAAATAATTTACCTGGTCTTTCAAAATACGCTCCAGTATCATCTGGTCCATCCTTGATCATCGTCTCTGAAGCGATTTGTTTTGCTTCTTCTTCTGTATAAGCGGTATCAACTAATAACCTAAAAGGAATATATTCTAAACTATGACACGCAGAACAAACATTTCTATACACTTCATATCCTCTACGAATACTGGCGTGATCCAGCGCGCTTAGAAGTCCTTTATGGCTCCAATGTTGATGAGGAGGTTTGCAACTAAAGTCATAGGCCTCTACCGATTTTTCCAACGCATACACTAGCATACCTAAACCACCAGTAGCGAGACCGATAGCTGTATAAAATTTCTTCAGCATTGGTTTTCGTATCGCAGAAAACGAAAACGAACAAGACTGTATCGAAATTATCGGACTCTTTTGTAATAATTTTAGTTCATTAATACGACCAACAATTGCCATTATAGTATATATTTTAACTTTTATGTTAGTTAAATTAAAAATAACCAAACCACATACTTAAATCATATCTTCAATAAAAAACTATTCTCCTGTACCAAGGGTAGGGTACAGTGCATGCGTGTTAGTAGGTCGTTTATAAACTGCGAAATGTATGAATAGAAGTTGAAAAAAAATTGTTATAAAATATTTTTAAAATATATGTATAAATATTAACTAAGAGAAAAGCCAGATATAATTTTAATTATGCTCCAATTTGATAACATTTAAAAATAAATAACTTGAATAATTTAATTGCATGCATGAATAGGACAGTAAATTGTTTCTATTGCAAATATAAATCAGAAGCTAATTTATTTGTAAAAATACGCTATTACAAAGGTGTGTAGATTTGCAAAACAGTGTTAGGTAAATGGAATGTCGATATCAACATTCTATCTTTGAAAATTTGTCACTATAAATTTGGAAACCCCGCGAACCGGCGTGACGGCGAAGTACAATTAAATTATGTTTGTCAGGGTTTTCGATTTATAGTAATTCTTTAATTATTTATGGAAGTGTGCAAATGACGAGAATTTGTTGTTTATGAAGAGTTTTGTGAGGATATGCAGATAAGTTTGGAATAATTGGTAAGTTCTGCTTTATGTATTTTAAAGCTATCCTTCCCTGAAATTATTTACATCAAACCCATCTGCTTTCACTATTTACCATATATTATAAAATGTGTTTATAAAGGATATTGACGTTAATTACAATTATAGAAATTTACATATATGTATAAAGTACATCTTAATATAAGTAAACCGTCTAAGTACCTTATCTCGTTTTCATTTCACACTAGTTTTCCATCACTGTTTCAATTGTACTTTACACTGGCGATATTTATGTACGCTTGTTTAACAAAAGTTTACGTTCCAACATTTTAAATAGTACCTGCAATAATTTATTTTTGCTCAGTTAATTTCAAAACATTAGTTTATAATGTGGTAAACGGTGTATCTGATTTTCAACTATCATGTATAAACAATTCTTGTTAAATCATTTTATAAACATATTGTAATGATTAATATAACAATAATGCTTTTATAAATAGATAATTTTCTGGATATTATAATCACACTTAGTTCTGAATTGCTTAAAATAATGTATTTTGCAGAATTGGATTTAATTTTTGAATTACTTTAATATATTAACAATAAATAACAAATCAGCTTGATATGTAGAAAAATGATACGAATGACTTGCAAAAAAATGATTGTATCCGTAATTTGTTCATATCCCAAAAATTTACAGCTTCGTTGTTGATCGTAATGTACTTTATTTATCATTTAGTGCATATTAAAAAATAAATACTTAGTTTGAATAAAATGAACGACAGAATCTATATTTTTTTAAATTCTAATTACATGAAGGAAAGCTATAAAATATTCAATAAATTTCGTGATACAAATTACCAAATAAAAACAAATATACTGATGAGGAAAGCGTTTTTTTTAAAAATGATTTAAAATAGCATTTTTATAATTTCAGTTTAATGTCTACTAAAGAGGAGAATGTTAAATTTGTGCCCTCGTCTGCTTTTATGATGTGTTTTGAATGTTTCAGATGAAAGCTTTGTGTATAAAAACCTCTACAACACACTAGCAGTTTTCGCCATAACTGCTGAGATGAATAAAAATGGTGTTATATTTAACAAATACTTCGACTATTGTTGCTCATAAATATTGTTTTATATAAATTACAGACAAAATGAAAGGTGATTCAGAAAATGTCCGTGTTGATTGTGTGCTGGTATGTTTTTATGTTATTCTTACCGTAATGATTTGATTTAAACGATAAAAATATTTTTTTAACTATATCAGCTAAGTGAATTTATGAATAAAAATATGATAAATATACCATTGTCACTATGTAAGTATAAAACATAATCATACCTGAATTAAATATTGGTAAGGTATGATGGCATTTTATAATATTTTCTATCATTTTGACGAAACGATTATAAATTTTTGATTGTTTCTTTGTTTGTTATATCGATGCTCGTGCAGGTATGCATAGTCGAATATTACACTAACTATTTTGTTTTTTACGTAAATGTTGCAATATAGAATTGTAATTTCGCCGTTGAAATACCTAAATGATGGATATTTGAAAATTAATTTAAAATTATAATACTCTATTAATAAAAAAATAATCTACTTCATTTTACTTTGCATATTTAATATTGGTATCCATTAAAAATTCGTTGTACTTTTATGTTTAAAATTGCGCATCTGGTCGTTTTGATGAAGTGTATGTATTGTAAGAAATAATACATATTTTTATTTTAATCTTTTGTTTCGTTAAATATTGACAATCATGTATTAATTGTTAGTGATGACATAGGCAAGTCGTTCTCGCTTAAGGAGCTAGCCGATTCTCTAAAATTAATTCACAATGAAACTATAGGGGCATGTAAATTAAGCAGAGAAATACTGACGAGATTACCTCAGAAAGCAGTCGTGCTACTCTGTTATACATTCAATTCCATACCCGGAGCAATGGGAAAAATCAACAACTCTAATGGTTCCAAAACCTGGAAAACTTCAAACTTCTTTGTGCTGCTAGCGATCAATAAGCTTACTTAGTGTATTATCCAATGTTTTTAAAATGCGATTAAAAAGAATATGGGTGGTAGTAAATAACAAAAATGTTATTCTAAATCATTAGTTTGGTTTTCAACAACAACATTCTTTATTAAATAACGTCACAGATTAATAGATGCAGTGTTAACAGTGCTTTAAAAACTATGTGTGTTCAGAAGTATTTCTGGATGTGAAACATGCTTTCGATCGTGTCTGTCATATAGGACTAAAATTTACATTGAAGCAATTACTTCTGCTCGATCTTTATGTTTTGCTAATAGACCATTTAAAATCAGAATCAATGAGTTATCTTCCGAAGAAAATAAAATTTCTGCTTCTGTTCCTCGAGGAAGTCTGTTCGGATCAATACTCTATTTAATATACACTGTGGACATATCTGTCTAATCAAACAATTCTGACCACCTTTGTAGACGATACAGTGATAATGGTAGCTAATGAAAAATCCAACGTCATATTGATAAAGTACAAGTGTGGATCAATAACGGGAGAATAAATTTCAATCATAAAAAATGTCAACACGTAACTTTCATCAACAGACCTGTAACCTATACAAAGTTAATAATAAATAATTCGGAGATATCACAGGTTACGTCTCTGGGAGAGAAAACAATATTTATTTTAATTTTATTTAATCATCTATTATACTTGAGAAATGTAAATTATGACCAGGATTGGCCGGTGTAGTAAAAAGAAAAAGTAGATTTTAAGTAGAAGGAGTAAATATTCCGAAGATCTTGTGTCTAGCAATAATGAGGACCAATTAAAAAAAAAAATGAATATGTACTGCCGAGATGTTTATAGTTTCTCTTCTGCGCTGTAATATAAACAGATAGTGTATAATGAAAAGTCAATAAAAGTATGGATAGGTGAAATCACAACGGATGGGGGTAAATTTTTATCCGGATAACACAACGTTTATAGAAATAGCATATTTTTTAATATGAAACTGGAATGTTTAGAACGATACATTGATCAAAAGGTTCAGGTCACTTTGCAAAAAGTTCTACCACAACCGTTTTAGATTATCACCGATAAGTAGGATAAGGAACGATGATGTGTTTGAAATCGTACGGAACTTATGAGCAACAAACATATTGTGCGCGGTGCGTTTGTAAATTAAGTTGTAAATAACTTAAGTTTGTAAAAATTGAGTAGCATTAAAATACCGAAGAAACAAAGCATGTACTTTATTTCTAGTGCACGTCACTCCTCCTTCACCTTTGCTACTGCGCATTTGAAAGTTAATTAGTATGCGATTAAAAATTGTACACAGTAATACATTAAGTAATTGGTGAAGGTAATCTTCTTATTCTGCTGATATACCAGAAAATTTTAGAAAATTAAATTGTGATTTGGACACAAACTTTTTTTAGTACATAATTAGCAAAATATGGTGTTTACTATTTTAATACATATATATTGCAATTTTTTATGTATTCTGGTTTTGTGTACTCTTGTTGATTGTTGGCCATAATTATGAAAGAATTTGTTAGTTGTGATAATTATTTCGTCCATATACTCTACTTTTTTTTTTTTACACATATTTATGCAATATTTATAGGATAAATGGAAGTTAGTACCTGAGTATTTTAAAGTTGGTGGATTAGCAAAGCAGCATATTGAGTCTTTCAATTATTTCGTTGACATCGAAATTAAGAAGATAGTACAACATAATTCATACGTACTCAGTTCTGCTGATAGGTCATTTTACGTTAAGTAAGTTATTTTTATAATATTACTAATATGAAATTGATTTATTTTAAGTTTATTACGTTTACAAAACTTTAAAAACTGCCTGATTTTTTAATTGTTTTATTTTCATACTATTTTTCTAACATGCTCGTTACGTTGTAATCTATTTATCTTAAAAATATATAAACACATACTTAACACAAACACACACACAAATTTTTTTATTTATTAAATTTCTGATTTACACATAGCTAATGCTATTTAGTAAAAAAGCATCCCATCCAGTGATGGGTATTTAAGTATAATTTTACATATTAATAGTATTCATATTAAATCCAGTGGCTTCGTTTTGTTGTGTCTGCGGATAACGAGTGAGTTGTCTGGTAAGGAGATCGCCATATGATTAAGGTGGTTCTCTAGCCGGATAGCGTATTTTTTAGCAACTGTTGCTATTTCTTCCTTTACAGTTTTCACTTTGAGATCTTCGTGTAGTGTAAGATTTGTTATATACTACGGAGCACCGACAATAATCCGAAGGATTTTGTTTTGAACTCTACAAAATACCAATATTACTTTTCTTGGCACAACCCCATAATTGGCAGCCGTACCAGCAAACTGGTTTCAAAACTTGGTTATACAAAAGCAGTTTATTATTAGTAGACAATTCTGATCGTCTGACTAGTAGCCAAAACATTTGTTTCCGTTTAATGTTTAGTTCATTATGCTTCTTTATTATATGTTTTCTCCATGTGAGGTGCTTCTCTAAACTTAAACCGAGATATTTTACTTCCTCTTTTTGTGGGATTGTAACACCATTCATAATTATCTGTTCAGTTGGCAGATTTCTTCTGTTAGTAAATATTACTCTAGCTGATTTATCTTCATTAATCTTTATTTTCCACGTTTTAAACCATGTTTCGATTTTGGTTACTGCTTCTTGCAGGTTTTTACGTGCCTCTACGACAGATACGTCTGAACAGAGAATTGCTGTGTCATCAGCGAAGGTTGCTATTTCGATGTTTGTCGGAATAAGAATATCTCCCGTATAAACCAGATAGAGCAACGGTCCCACTACAATACCCTGGGGTACACCTGCTTTTACCGGATAAATCTACGATTCATCTTCTCCATATTTGACACAGAAGTACCTTTCATCCAGGTATGACTGCAATATCCGAGTCATTTGATGTGGAAAGTAACAACTGATTTTTTGTAATAGACCTTTAATGCCAAACTTTGTCAAAAGCTTAATTTACTTACCGCGTCACAAACTTTTTTTTCTTCAATGGATTTTTCAATCACATTAACTATTCAATTGATCTGTTCTATTGTACTATGTTTTTCCCTGACACCAAATTGATTGTCAGGTATTAGTGACTTGTTTTGGACAATTGGTAGTATTCTTTCCAGGAGTAGTTTTTTATACAACTTAGACAGCACAGGCAGTAATGAAATGGGGCGATACGAGCTTGTTTCTGTTGCTAGTTTTTGCGGCTTTTTAATTACGATGATTTGTGAAAATTTTAATTGAACTGGCAAATTGTTAATCTCAGCATTGCATTGAAGATATACGTTAAAAGTATTAAACCTTTCCTTGGTAATTATACTTAACGAATACAAGACACGTCACCTTCACTGGATATAACTCATACTACACAAACCATCCTGATGGAAGAGCGCACGGTGGTACTGGTATTTTAATAAAAAATAATATAAAACACTATGTACTAGAAAAATACGAATTCCGCCATTTGCAAACAACAAGCATAGTAATCGAAGAACAGTCAGGCAAAAAGTTCACCACCTCAGCTGTATATTGCTCACCAAAACATAATATTAAGAAAAATCACTTCACTGATTTTTTCAAAATATTAGGCGGTAGGTTTATAGTCGGCGGCGACTTCGACGCCAAAAATATTCATTTTGGATCAAGACTCACTGTTCCTAGGAAAAATCAACTGAAAATGGCAGTTGATGAAATACGCAGCAATGTTCATTCATTCGGGAAACCGACTTATTGGCCAACTGGCCCACAAAAAACTCCAGATTTATTAGACATCTTTGTAGTAAAGGGTTTTGCACACATTTTTCTGGACGTGAGAAACGATGATGGATTAGCATCGGATCATTCTGCAATAATGCTTAATATCAGTGAGCATATAATAACTAAAACTTGCAAACCTTAATTGCACAATAAACGTACTAATTGGGAAGAATTTAGGGAACGAATAGAAAATACGGTTAACTTAAAAATTTCACTAAAAACAGAAAAACATACAGAAGATGCACTTGAATATTTCATTCAAATCACACAACGGTCAGCCTGGGCTGCCACACAAAAAATTAATGTATTAATGTGTGCGCACCTATTATCTATTACTCCGAAGAAATTAAAAGGGAAGTTACACTGAAACGGAAACTGAGGAATCAGTGACAGATGTATAGAAATCCGACAATTAAGACGGTACTGAATAAACAGACTAAGCTTCTAAAGCGCTTATTAGTAGACCTAAAAAACAAATAATTTAAAGAAAAGTTGTTAAACTTGTCTCCATTAGCGGAACGTGATTATTCCTATGGAAGGCGACTAGAAATCTACAAAGACCTAAGCAAATTAATCTCCCAATAAAAAAGCCAGATGGAAGTTGGGCCCGAATTGATTTGGAGAAAGCAGAGGTATTTGGAAAATACTACGCTGTTACATTTCAGTCATGCCCTGAAAACTCTTCTAGTTTTTCAGAAATACGATGTCATGATGTGTCTAAACCCATTAAACTTACTTCCCCTGGCGAAATTAAAAATAAAATAAAAACGACGAATCCGACAAAAGCACCAGGACACACACATGTGTATATTATATATGTCGTATTTAAATAATATGTAATATTTTTAAAATAACTATATCTTTTACTTGTAGTAAACACGTCTTATATCAACCTAAAAAAATATTCTGTTTGATAATAAAACATTTTATTTTGTTTTGGCCTTTTTTTAAAACAAAATTTACGCTGTATTTTACGAAAACAGCGCAATACTTTAATATAACATCAATTTGCATTATTTTTTGCATTACACATATTCCGATTTCAATTAATTTAAAAGGTTAGTAATGTTAATACATTCATTCTAATAAGTAGCTGAGTAGTAAATGCAAAATTTATACTTTTTCTTGTTAAAAATGTTCGTATTTTATCTCTCGTTTAATATGTTTAATGATCTTAAACATTATACTCTATTTTTTTTAATTATCTTATTAACTTTTAATTTTAAAACAATTTTAATATAATGATTGTGTACATGATTTTTTAACTACGCGATCTTTAATGAAACATGTTTTTTTTTTTTTAAAAGTATATATATTTATTCAGTTATTTCATGTCTATATTAATTCATAGATATGAAGATATATGGGTTGGTACGCCTCAGTTGGAAGAAGCTATCGGCATATGTGTTAAATCTGATCCGTACATGTGTCGCATAAGTGACCAGACTTACTCGGCTCCAATTTTCATTAATATAGAATACATACGTAATTCACAACGCGTTCGACGAACTGATATTTTGATAGGAAGGTAAAATATCACTAATTTACGCGTTCTGTACGTCTAGTATTTTAAGCGGAAAATTTATTACGTATTATTATTAATATTATGGAAACTTTTAGATATTATCTATAATCTTTACAGCTTCAATGAATACGTATATTATAATAATCAACTATGGAAAGTAAACAAATATTTTTCCCGGGGACAAACAAACTTGCCTCCTATTAAAAAACCTGGAAGTGTCGATATAGTAGCGTACTCAAACGAAGATAAAGCTGAGCTTATAGCAGAACACTTTCAGAATATACATGAACAGAATAAAGTAATGTCCACACGATACCCGAACGGAAATTGAAATGAACAATAAATACATTTTTAACAAATAACGTACCTGCATTAAACTATGCTGACTTAACCTCACCGAAAGAGGTCAAGAACTGCATTAGATCACTAAGAAATACATACTCTACCGGACACGATAAAATTAGCGTAAAAATGATTAAAAATTTATCTCGTAAAGGTGTAGTTGCTCTCACAGTGTTATTTAATTCCTGCATTCGTTTGTGCTACTATCCTCTGTTGTGGAGACTGTCCTTAATTGTACCTCTTCCTAAACCTGGCAAGGATGCTTCCTTGATGAAAAATATACGACCTGTTTGCCTGCTCAGTAACATTAGCAAAATTTTTGAGAAAATATTACTCATTAGATTTAGAAAACATGGTGATTTAAATTGTATTCTTAATAAGTTCCAATTCGGCTTTCAACCGAATTTAAACACTACCACGCAGCTAATAAAAATTTGTGATCTAATTACTGATAATTTTAATAAAAATAAGCACACTGGGCTAGCACTGCTAGACATTGAAAAAGCTTTCGACACTACGTGGCACGATGGAATTCTGTATAAATTAATAAAATATGGTTTTCCATATCAACTAGTTTCCATGACTAAAGCATATTTACATAACAGGAAATTTTATGTGAAAATTAATAATCAGAATTCTAAAGTCAGATATGCATCGGCAGGAGTACCTCAGGGCAGCATCCTTGGTCCATTCTTGTTTATTATTTACATAAATGATATTAGTACAATTAAAAAAGTTGATGTTAATTTATATGCTGATGATACTGCTCTGCTGACGTCATCATACCGTATTGATACGATTAGAACAGATTAACCGCTGCAATTAACAAAATGTCCAAATACTTTCATAAGTGGAAAATTAAAATTAATGATAGTAAAACAGAGACTATTATTTTCACAAAGCGTAAACCCGCTATAAATGACTTTGTTCGAATTCATAATGAGTACTTAGACTGGAAATCTAAAGTAAATTATTTCGGTGTAACACTAGATAGTAAGCTAACTTTTACTAAACATATTAACGAGTGTATCTACAGAGGACATAAAAAAATGAGTGTACTGTTTCCAATATTTAACAGGAAATCTACGCTACCACCGGTGAACAAGCTTTTGGTTTTGTTATGTATTAGTGGTAACACTGGAGATGGAACGTTTTGGGTTATGGGGATAATTGCGTACATAATTTGAACTGATATATTTAATGTTGTTTATAAATAAATAAATAGAGAATGTAATTGTGTTATTTATTTTCTTAGTTTAACTATAACGAATAAAGACGTAATAAAATGGCGCAGTCGGTATTTAACAATGTTTACATAGTCAATTACTAGTTTTATTCTGAAGTAATTATTTTTAATAATTCATAAGTTAGTGTTAGTTTAACCTAATCAGTTTAGCATCATGAATGCAAATCAAATAACGGAATTATTGCAAGCTATGAACGTGCAAAACGCTAATTTGCAGCAGTTGGTACAGAATTTGATTCCACAAGGAACTCAATCTAATACCGCTGATCATCACACACCTCATATTGTATCGCAGAAGTTTGATGAAACGGTGGAAAAGGTGGATGATTATTTCGAGCGTTTAGAAAATTATTTCGAGTTGTGCAATATTAATGCACAATCTAAGGTAAAAACTTTTGTGTCGTTGTTAAATCCAAAGATGTTTACGTTACTTAAAACATTAATTTATCCTGATAAAATTGAAGAGAATACATATGATAAGCTTAAGCAGAAACTACTGGAACATCTTAATCCAGAACCGTTAGAAATACCTAGCAAGCATGCTTTTCTTAATAGAAAACAACATGAAGGAGAATCTATAGCACACTATGTGGAAGATTTACGTCGTTTGGCGGTTCCATGTAAGTACGAAGCTACTGTTTTAAAAATTATGATTCGCGATATTTTCGTTAGTGGATTAAAATCCAAAGAATTATTACAAAGAATGTTTCGTGAGAAGAATCTTACTTTTGAGTCTGCACTAAAGATGGCATTGAATTATGAACAAGCAGCTTCCGGTATGCAAGAACTTCTGCAAAAGCCATTACCGATTAATGCAGTTAACCGTAATGTAGATAAACAGGATTTGAAATGGGAGAACTCGGTACAGCATGCAGGTAATAAATACGTATGTTATAAATGTGGTAAAAAAGGACATTTTTTTTCATCGTGTACTGCTAAAAATCTTTTTTTTGTGTATTTTGTAAAAATAATGGTCATGATGAATCTGTTTGTCGTAGAAAACAGCGTTTCGAGAAAAATCGGAAATATAAAAAGGAAAATGTAACCATTAAACAACTTGATGAACCTAGCATTAATAGTGATATTGTTCCAATAGATACATTAAATTGTTTAAATAGGAAAAAAGATAAAAGTGATAATTTTCCGCCAATGAAAATGACATTAATGATTAATGGTAGGAATATAGAGCTAGAATACGATACAGGCTGTCGTAATACAGTTTTAACAGAGGATACTTTTAAAAAAATTTCACCATAGAAGTAATTTTTAGTGATTTTAGTAAAAACAAAATTTGTTCTTTGGGACAGGCTATAGTTAATGTAAATATGTCAGGAAAAGTAATACCACTTAGCGTGTTTGTTGTTGACAATCGATTTTCTAGTCTTTTAGGACGTGACTGGATTAGTAAATTAAAATTGTCGCCAAATTTAATTCAAGTAAATATTAGCTTTGATGAAAAGAAGATTATCGAACGTTTTCCGGTGGTTTTTAATGAGAATATTGGAGCAATAAAAAATTATGTTCCATCCTTACATCTAAAAGATGGTGCAAAACCAGTTTTTCAACGTGCGCGTGCTGTGCCGCTCGCCTTACAGGAAAAAGTTGAAGCAGAAATTGATAGATTAGTTAAACTGGGAATTTTAAAGAAAATAGAAACATCTGAATGGACATCACCTGTAGTACCAGTCATTAAAAGTAATCATGAAGTTCGTCTCTGTGGTGATTATAGTACAACAGTAAATGGTCAAATTCATGTGGCACAACATCCATTTCCAAGTCATGAAGAAATTTTTGGGAAGCTAAATGGAGGAAAACGCTTCACAACTCTTGATGTGCGATCAGCTTTTTTACATTTGCCAGTAGATAGTGAATCGGCAAAAATTGCTGACACTTAATACTTCCAAGGGACTTTATCAGCCAAGTCGCCTAATTTATGGGGTTAGCTCAGCACCTGCTTTATGGCAGCAGTATGTAGATCAGGTTTTCAATGATTTACCTGTTTGTGTAATTCATGATGATATTATTATCACTGCAAATTCACATGATGAACATCAACGTCGAATTGAATTAGTCCTGCAACGATGTAAAGAAAATGGAATACATTTAAATTATTCAAAGTGTAAATTCTTTCAGAAGCAGGTAGTTTCTTGGATTTATTATCAATGAAGAAGGACTACATAAAACACCAGATAAGGTGAAAGCAATATTGGATACCAAGGTGCCAAGTTCAGTAACGGAAGTTAAATCATTCATGGGCATGGTAAATTTTTATGGTAAATTTTGTCCTAACTTATCAACTATAGCATATCCAATTTATGAGCTCACAAAGAAAGAAAAACAATTCAATTGGACAGAGGAATGTACTAAGGCATTCAATTTGATAAAAAAACAAATTGTATCAGATCAAATATTAGTACATTATTCCTCAAAGTTGCCTCTCGTATTAGCTGTAGATGCTAGTTCCATTGGACTAGGTGCTGTTCTTTCCCATGTTATTGATAAAGTTGAACGGCCAATTGCTTTTGCTTCGCGTATTCTGTCAACATCAGAACGAAAATATTCACAGATTGACAAAGAAGCTGTCGCCATCAAATGGGGAGTAGAAAAATTTTATCATTACTTATATGCACGTCCATTTACCGTGGTAACTGATCATCAACCATTGATACATATATTCTCAAGAAAACGGAAGTTACCAATTCTCAGTGCAACTAGATTACTTCATTATGCAGTATTTCTACAAATGTTCCAATTTAATATTAGGTATAGGAAATCATCAGAGCATGGAAATGCAGATTTTTTGTCACGATTACCTACCAGCTCAGAAGAACTATATCAAGATGACAGTACTAATATCTTACAATTACAACAAATCAATGACTTACCTATTACACCTCGACAGTTAGAAGCTGAAACAATAAAAGATGGAGAAATGAGATTATTGATTGAAAAATTAAGAATGGGAACAAATTTGGGCAATGACCTTGGTAAACTATCACTTCAAGGCAACATTTCAATGGAATCCGTATATATATTCCAAAAACATTGCGTCAAAAGATTTTATCTGAACTACATATAGGACATTTTGGAGTAGGTAAAATGAAGGCTTTAGCACGTCAAACAGTATATTGGCCAAATATAGATAAAGATATAGAAGAGATGGTTCGCAGTTGTGTTCCCTGTATAAGTAACAAAAGGCAACCAAGAAAGGTACTTACCCATTTTTGGGAGTATCCAACAACCCCTTTGGAACGAATTCATTTGGACTTTGCAGGACCATTCCAAGACAAGTTATTTTTAATAATTGTTGATGCTTATTCCAAGTGGATGGAGGTTGAGTGTGTTAAAAATACTGCTACAGCAAGTGTAATAAGAGTATTACAAAGTTTATTTGCAAGATATGGTATTCCAAGAATAGTAGTATCAGATAATGGCACTGCATTTACTAGCCATGACTTCAGAACATTCTTAAATATATATGGTATCCAACAAAAAACTATTGCTCCATACCATCCTGCATCAAATGGACAGGCAGAGAGGTATGTGGATACATTGAAACAGAGCCTTAGAGCATCAAGAACAGAAGGCGGATCAATCCATGACCGTCTAAACAGGTTTTTATTTGCATACCGTAGAGCTCCACATGCAACTACACAGTTGTCACCTTCATTTTTGTTTTTACAACGTGAACTCCGTTCATCACTGGACTTAATGCGTCCAAGTTTACGGGAAGTGGTATCTAGAAATACAGCTGGAAATGAAATAGTTTCATATGATCTGACCTTTCAACCAGGAGAAAAGGTTACAGTTAGAAATTATACAACACCAAATAAAAGATGGAAGATTGGTGTGGTCATTAATAAGGATGGACAGCTGCACTATACAGTCCAAGTTGGAGACCAGCTGTGGCGAAGGCACACGGAGCAATTGAGAAGGATTGGACAGGATACCCCACTGACCCAGCAGATTGATCCAGTGACATCTTCAATGCCTACACAACAGCATGCTGAGGATGCAGCACCAAAGCAGACAAAGGAACTGGTAGTGAAGCACAGACTTCACATCAAGATCAAGATCTTGTTCCAGTACCAGATGATACAACTGTAGAAAATTTTCAGCCACCAGCAGAACCAGAATTACGACGCTCTAAACGTCAACATAAAGCCCCAGATCGGCTGACTTTATAAAAAACGGAGGAAATGTTATGTATTAGTGGTAAAACTGGAGATGGAACGTTTTGGGTTATGGGGATAATTGCGTACATAATTTGAACTGATATATTTAATGTTGTTTATAAATAAATAAATAGAGAATGTAATTGTGTTATTTATTTTCTTAGTTTAACTATAACGAATAAAGACGTAATAGGTTTATAATCAGGTAGTTCAACCTAAAATTCTTTATGCTAGTCCTATATGGTCGAACACCTGCCTAAGTAATATAAACAATTTACAACGATTACAAAATCATTGCCTAAGAATAGTGTTGAACAAATCCAAATACACGCTCATTAAAACAATGCATGACATTTTACACTATCCCTATATACAAGAAATAATAAAAAACAGGACCTTAAAATTCTTTAATGCATGTCGCATGTCTGCTGACCGAAATGTCAATGAAATTGGAAACTACGATTATCAGTCTCTACGACACAGGTATAAAAAATATAAACATAGACGAATTAAACATATCTTACTAGGGTAGCATTAGGTTTAAAATTCAATGATATTATAGATAAATTTTATTTGATGTATTTTTGTATTTTTTTTTTCTTTAAATTTTATAAATTATTTTAACCATTGTGTTTAAAATTTACTTATGAATTACACGTTGCAGGTTTTTTGCGGAATTTTTCCTGTAAATTTCATTAAGCAATGAATGTTTATAATTTATAACTATCACTCGTGTATATTTTTTAAAATTATTATTAAGTTTATCGGTTAAGGAATTTTTTATATTTCGGAACGATAGAACCGTATATTATAAGTTATTATTTTCTTGTAAAATTTAATCAATCAAAATATACTTTTCTTCTTCTTCTTCTTCTTCTTCTTCTATATTATCGTGAAACTTTTGAAACGAAAATATAATTTTATACGTTTCAAACGTTTCGTAGTTCAGTTTACGGATGACGTTTTCTAAGTACACAATTAAATATGTAAATGTGTATTTAATATATTTACTCCGTTATGTCGCGATATATAGCGTGAGAATTTATTTTTTAATTAAAAAAAATCGCGTCTTCTTCATTTTTAACCACTCTAACGAAGATTGTTTGAAATGAATATTCAGAGAATTCGTACATGAAACTGTTCATAAAATTAAATTATCATGCTATTTTGGAGTTTTGTTATTAATTTCTCCATTCAGAACCACGATTTTACGCGAACAATTTAATTTCGTTCGGATTTGTTTTTTGTCACAATAAATAAAAAGGATTTTATTTTTAAATTTTCGTTAAGAGTGCAAAAATTACGATTAAACGTTGATTGTTATTTCTGTATTAAAATAATCTTCCATTTTGAATATATTGTACCAACTATAATATAAACAACTAGTTTATAATACTAATTTAATGTTTTAAAAGCCACCATTTTATGTGTGGTAACCGCAGTATACGCTAGTTATTTCTTACGTTACAACATACGTGTATCTATATAGTATATTACCATAAACATGTATTGAGCAATTTGATTATATATGTGCGTTATGTTACTAGAATGCCTATAATGTTAAAAAGTTCCCATTGTGTTTTGGCTGGAAAATCTGAGGAACAATTAATGAAACTAAAGGAATGCCCACTAGATCCTGGCGGATATTTTTTAATCAGCGGTACCGAAAAAGTAAGTATTTTTAAAAATTAAACTTAATTATTTAGTAAAACGGTGGTTTTGATTCGCTTCCATGTTTAGTTGTTTACAAAGGAATTTATGACAGTATATAGTTTGAGAAATAATACAGCGTGTTTTAAAGATTATTTAGTGTTTAAACCTTAATGGTTTCCTTATTTTTGAACGTTTATAATTCTTATTATTACATATATGTGTAACGATTGTTTTCAAATACTGCCCGTTTTAAATGTATTAATATTTACGCTTACTGGCGATTATATTAATTATTTATGTAGGTAATATTGATTCAAGAACAATTGGCGTACAATCAGATATTAATTGATAAAGATAATAAAGGAGATTTTTATGCTCAAGTTAGAAGTATATCAAACGAACACAAAACAAGATGTTCTATCGTTTCCAGAAGAAGTAAATATTACATTACCCACAATATTCTTAGAGATGTAAGTAATTCTATATTATATGAACGAAATGTCTACTTTTGTCTAATAAATTATAAATATACCGTGAAAACTTGTGGTTGAAAGAACAAAAAAAAAAAAAAAAAAAAAAAGCGATTTGTTATAAAAGATCTTGAAGGCGATATTCTATAAATTATATATTATATTTGTTTTATAATAGTTTGGCCAAAGGTGTAATGGATTTTAATAATTTATAAAGGCCGTGTATGTTGATTTTTACCTAGGTGTATATCTATATTATTTTTAATTGCATAATTTATTTGCTGATGATATGTCTTACAGAAAGTTCCTATCATAGTAATTTTCAAAGCGATGGGTATATTATCCGATAATGCAATAATTAATTTAGTTAGTAACGATAATCAAATGGTACAGAAACTTTTGCCTTCGTTTGTTGAGTTCCAAGAACTCGAAATAAAAACCCACGAGGAGGCATTAATGTAAGTTCTGTGAGGTAATTTTTCATTTGTTATTGGGTAGGTGTTGCGTGTTTTTTGGGTGTTTAGGGACTTTTATCATGTTTGCGTATTTTGATGCGCGATATTGTGCTCGAACATAAAGTGTTCGTATATTTTCAACCTAAATACGTGTTGTGCGGCGATGGTTTAATGAGCTTTGTGAGTCTGTATATTAATTTTAAGAAAATGTGGTGCGATCATTGTTTTATTCATTTCAGTTTTACGCGAGACTTTTTATTGTTTTGTTATATGCCGATTTTGTATATTGATGTATACATTGTGTGCGTGTATGCATTTTATAAGATCGTAATTAATAAATAAAAATTAAAGAAGTAGCTCGGTTGAATACTAAGTAAAATAATTATGGAAATGTGTATTTTTTTTATTTGTATCATGTTATCCTCGCAGATTATAAGAAATTAATTTGTTTTAAATTAACTTTTATTTTTTTGTTTATTTTTTTAATAAAGATATTTAGGTAAAAATGTAAATATTAAATCGACTGGACCAGGATTTGGCAAACACAGATCTGCTATCGATGATGCTAGATACTTTATATCTTTACTGTTATTTGCACATATTCCGGTAATAGTTCAAATTTGATTTTAAAATATTCGATTTGAATTTACACGCGTATAAATAGCAATATTGTGTAATATTATTATATACGTGTGTGTGTGTGTGTGTGCTAATTGTGACAGACGATGTAGAGATAGTTTATGTATAAATTTTTCACTTGTAACGTATGTGTTCCTTCAACATTGTGTCTGAACATGATGGACTAAATGTGATTTAATTATAAATTTACAATTAGCGAAATATAAAACAGTTACGAGGATACATTAGAACATCAAAAGAGGAAAATTGTGAATTTTTTCTTCAATAGCTAAATTACATCTTATTGATGAAGCTATTTAATGATTTTTAATATATATTGTTGTATAGTAGTTTGTTCAGAGATTAACAGGACTATTAAAGTTAATTATTTAAGTGATCAAACCGAAGGTTTTATGAAATATTGTTACTTTGGTTATTTTGTAAACTACGACATATTTGAATAAAATTAGGTTGATAATTAATGTGAAGGATAAAAAAATATGTATAAATATACAAAAATATATTTTTAAAGTATGAATGCAAAAATAATATATGTTGCGAATTAAAAAATAGAAGTTACGTGGGAAGATCTGAATTTACTAAGGACGGAAAAAGATATATTAATGAGCGTGTTTTAAGATTGAAGGGAAACCTGCGCTCATACATAGTAAATCGTTTCGAATTACTGCAAATATAGTTCAATATTTTTTGTTTTATATAGCAAGAAAAGCCGGATAACTTCATGTCGAAAGCTTGGTTTCTCGGTAATATGGTACGACGATTACTGCAAGCTGAGTTGAACCCGAAAATGAAAGATGATTTAGATCATTTGGGTAATAAACGTTTACATATGGCTGGAAACTTACTTTCTCTTTTATTTGAAGATGCTTTCAAACGATTTAATCAAGAAGTGAGTGTAAATATCATCGTTCTAACGTAATAATAAAATTACATTATGTTAATTTCATATCTTGACATCACTAAGATAATTGTGCAACATGAATACATTTATATTTTGTACTCACATGTTTCACAACTATGTTAGAATTTGAATTAGATAGAGTATTTATATTTTTTTATAAACAAAGTTTGTTTTAACTTTTCAGTTGAAAATGATAGCAGATAGATTAATTCCAAAAATCAAAGCCAAACCTTTCGATATTGTTAATCACATGAGACCGGACTTAATTACAAATGTTATGGTTTACGCTATTCAAACTGTAAGTCTTCTTGATAATTATATATTCTTCTCTTTAATGTTGAGTATAATATATATGTATATATGTTTTTATCTTAGTAATTAATCTCCGATTTCAAATAATTTTTTTCTATTTTTTCCCCCCCGTAGGGTAACTGGACAATTAGAAGATTCAGAATGCAACGACATGGCGTCACACAAGTTTTGTCGCGTTTGTCTTTTGTTTCAGCTTTAGGTATGATGACAAGAGTAAATTCTCAGTTTGAAAGAACTCAGAAGATATCAGGTCCTCGATCTTTACATTTATCTCAGTGGGGCATGATGTGTCCTTGCGATACACCCGAAGGTGAAGTAAGTATTTCAAATTATTTGTACGGTTTTAATTATGTATGTTTTTACTATATATAGAAAAATAAATTATTGTGTTTTCCTATATGAGATCGACACGTAAAATTTTTCATTCGAATCCTATCTATGAAATTATATTTTAAAAGAGATATTTAGTTTCTACTCTATAAGATGAATGGTTCTGTGCAATAATTTTGCACATTCAAATATATATATTTTTTGTTGTATGTGAGGAAATGGTTTCCGCATGTTTGAAATTTAGTAAATAAGTGCATTTGGATATTTTAATATACGTGTTTAGGATAATGATGTATCAGTACAATTCTTTAAACTTCTTAAAAATTCTATTTCTTGGCATCGGAAAGTTTTAAGGAATTTAGGATTCCATCTGTGACTACATAATATCATATATGAATTAACTGGAAATTTGTGAATGTAGTATGTGCATAAACGTTGACCTGAATTTCATTTAAATTATTTATACGGAGATTAATACCTAGCTAATGTCTATATAAACAAAATTGTTATAATGTGGATTAACTTATACGAGTTGTATTTTATTACCGTCTTTTTTGTTTCCTCATTTCTTTATTCAGGCGTGCGGATTAATAAAGAACTTGGCTTTTATGACCCACGTAACCACAAGCGTTGATGACATTAAAGTTATAGAATTCATACGCCGCTTGGGTTTGGCTGATTTAGGAGTTTCTTCAATTTCTACAAACTTATACGCTGAAGGATCTTACGTTGTTTTTGTTAATGGTTAGTGATTAAGTGTGCATAACATGTTAAATGGGTAATTGATCACAATGTCCAGTTTTAAAGTAATTATGTAAATTTAAATACAAGAGTACTAATTGATAAAATTATCATACTTCGAACGATGTGGAGAATCATAAAATTATGTAACCATTTTTATAATAATTATGAGCCGACTTCAGAATAATTATTTATAATTAACGTTTTTTGGAAAAACTTACATCATTATGCTAAAACTACTATGTGTACATAAACACGCTACTAAAGCCTTTCAACTGTTAGACCATCATCAATCTAAATTTCGCTATATGTATATGAACTTGTTTAAAATCGAAGTTTTAACCTGATCGCAAAAAAAACAACAAAAAGTTATTATATTATAGAAATAATTTTGTATAATAAATTATTTGTATTTCAGGTCGTATTATCGGTTCTACAGTATACTGGAAGAATTTAATAAAAAGCGTTAGAGTACTTCGTCAGAATGGTCTATTAGCTCCTTTAATATCGATATTTGCGAATCATATATTAAAGTCGATATTCGTCTGTACCGATGGTGGTCGTTTATGTAGGTAAGTTGTGCGCTTAGTTTGTATTATCGATAAAATTATGACGCGTATTTCTTTCATCTCTACCTATGCAGAGTTTGTTTAATACTGATAATTAGTTGTGTAACTTGAAGATTAAATCCGAATTTTTAAAATTCGAATTTATGATACATTATGTTCGTTTGAAAAATTGTTCAGCGAATTTTGCGTAAAATTTATACGGGTGAATTAGACAATTGAGACATTAAAACGTATTCGGGTAATATATTAGTTGTATTAAATCAGATAAATCGTTAGATATATTATTTGTACATATGGTGTTTATTTTTCGTTTAATTTTGACTTGAAAAGTTACATTTACTTATGAAAATACGTTTTATTACTGTTTATTTTCCAGAACTGAAAATTTTGTAATAAGAAAATAAAAGTATGTTATTTCAATTTGACGCGAATGATAATTGTTACACATAATGTTGAATAAATTACTTGACTCGTAGAACATCAACTTTAACTTAATACATCCATACCAATAAAATCTATCGTATTATTTTACACTTAAAACGTACAAACATAGGGCGTTCGCCTAAATGTTGTTTCTTTTTAAATTGATTACTTACATAAGGCGTAATTTTAAATTTTCAGATTTTCTATTTATCAGTACCGAATGTCACAGATGATTTAGGTCGGTACAGTAATCATCGCGCAATTAATATATCTCTGATTAATGAAGTATTAAAGTTTAGAATATAATTTTTTTCTTTCATTTAATAGGCCGTATATTCGTGTGGAAAATGGTCAGCCGATGGTTACGAATGAAATGATCGTCGATTTATGCAGAAAAAAAACAGATTTCTATCAAATGGTTAAGGAAGGTATATGTTACTGATAGCGATATGTTTATTAATTGCTCCCATTACACAATTTTTAAATTACGACTTCTTATATTCTATTTATTCGTTAAATTACATAATTGTTTTGCTGTTTCGAAAAGGACATATCGAATTTTTAGATGTAAATGAAGAAGGTGATAGTAACATAGCGGTTCAAGAAGCAGATATAAAGGAAAACACCACGCATTTAGAAATAGCACTGTTCACCACTTTGGGCGTATGCGCCGGTATTATTCCTTACGCTCATCACAATCAATCGCCTCGTAACACATATCAGTGTGCTATGGGAAAACAGGCTATGGGTACGCACAAGAATATTATTCGTTCAATAGTTTTAATTTTTGGGCGATATTAATTTTCGTGTTTTTTTTTTTTTTTATTTTTATTTTACAAAACTCTTACTTTGTCTCTCTCGTAATTTTGTATTTGTTCTATTTCGATTGAAAAATCATATTTATATATACCGTTTTTTTAGAAGTTAGATATTTTTATTCTATATTGTCCCGATTTAAAAAAATAAAAATAAACTGGACAATGATTTCGCAATCAATTTTTAAAAGCTACAAATGATAATTTTAATTTATTGAGTATGCGTGGAGTTACTTCAGAAAAAAAACTTAAGTAAATACGTTTATACCTAGTTTCAAGATTGATGATTGATATCGTGACGAAATTGGTGCAAATATTTATACGGTTAATTTCATCGGAGAGAATTAATGTTGAAGCGAATAGTTATGTATAGGGTTACCCAGAGAAGAGTGACGGTTTCGTTGTTTTTTGAATAACTCAAAAACTACTCGACCAAAATTTTTGAATGAAATTTTATTTAAAAATAGAAAAACGAGAGATTAGCTTACATAATATCGTTCAGATGACCGCCATTTGCAACAATACATTCATTCAGTTTTTACCAAATTTTCGAACACTTTTTCGAGCATAGGTCGCTGAATTTTTGAAATTTCTTCAGAAATCCGTGTTTTCAGGTCTTCCAGATCGCGTGAATTTGTTTCGTAAACGCGACTCTTAAGGTATCCCACAAAAAAAGCCGTAACTTTGAATTCTTTTTGAAACTTTCTTTGCACCGACGTGATCGGTTCACGCCGAAAATAACGTTCCACGCAAAACGCGCGCTCCTTCTCGTTATAGGATGCCATTATAACTGAAACTGGACAAAAACGAATCTCTTATGTGTGCACTAAACTTAGAGCACGCGTTTTGCGTTGTAGCAATGTTACAAACTGCGCTATTCAAAAAACAAAACCACAAAACTTTTCGTCTCCTCTGCGTCACCCTATAGTTATAGTAAAAGATTTTGATGAATGTATATAACCTGATTAATATAACAGTTGCATAGCGTTTGTTCATATTTTTTTTTGTTTTTTTAAATGTGGGGATGCATTTACGGCCGACCCAACGGGAAACAGTGGGGATTATTTATATTTTAATCAACGATACTGACTTCTCAACAAATGTTGCTATATGGGGGATATTGTTTATTCTCGCGCAAAATTATTTCTCGACGCAAAATTAATTTCATCGATATAATGTCGTTTCTAGATTTTATGGTAACGAATGTTTTGGAAAAGCCGCAATACCTAATCTTATTCGAACTATTTGCTATTCCTCGTTTAGTCATTCAGCTGCTTTCAAATAGTCTAGTGCTGTTCGATGAATAATTTAATGTAATAACTGCGTTCATTTCATTGTTTTTACGCGTGTTTTTTTTTGTTATGTTTTGGATACTTTATTTACGGTTTTAGATAATTTGTTTAATTTTTTGTCGTATCATTATTTATATTTTTAATTATCTTTCATATATATTGCAAATAATTTTATAAATAGATACACGTTACGTATATTTATTTAGAATTGATTATTTCAAAATATATTTCATGATTTTAAAGAAGGTTAGTTGTAGATATATTTTTTAGTTTGTTCCCCCCCCCCGGTGGGGCTAGTTTATTGCTTAAAATCTAGGTGTTATTATAAAGGACAGGGGCTAGTGTGCTTAAAGCTAAATAATTATAGAAGTGTATATAAGTAGTATGTAGCTGAAAAGTAAATAAGAGCATGTGTGTAATAGTCCCCTGTTTGTGTACTAAGGGCAGTGATGGGATGAAAAACATAGTCCCATCGACTACCTGCGTGAATGAAGAAAGGAGTCTGTGGAGTGCATAGTAGTAATAAATAATAAAAATAAATATATAATATAGAAGAAAAAAAAAATGCGACTTCGAAACAAAGATACCAAAATATATCTTGTCGATAACGAAATACACAATTTCAACAATAAAAATCTTGGAATATTAAAAGAAAAAAAAAATTAAACTTGAGAAAAGTACATCTTTATAAGAAAAAATCTTTGGTAAAATAATAATAATAATAATAATAATAAAAAAAAATAAAATTACTTCTCTGAAAGATAAGTCTATCAAATATAAATACATCGTTAAAAGAAAAACATACCTCATTATGGTCTAAATTAAAATATTTTAAATTTAAAGCAGTTATGAACATCATTACATATTTGAACATATTAATAATATAGTCAGGTAAATTAGAAATTAATTATAAGTAAGGGGACCATGTCACCAGAAGCTAAGGGAGTATTGGATTCACGTTTGAATTTAGCTAATTGTCGTTGATTAATTTGTAATTGTAAATTTGAAACGCATGGCTTTCTCTGCAAATTCAAGGAAGGCTACATGATTCCTTCTGTTCAAGATAAGTGAGTTTTTATATTTGTCAATACTGAAAGTATCACACAGTGAAGAGAAGGCAGGACACTCAAAGATAAAATGATGAGTATCATCAACAGCATCCTTAGAACACACGGTGCACCTGTCAGCAGTGGCAAGCTTAAACCTGAACAAATAGGCTTGAAACCTACCATGCCCAGAGAGCACCTGCGAGTTGTAAAAGTTAATTCGCAATATATTACAACAGCATGTAAATATTATAGTATGGATATTATATATATATATATATATATATATATATATATATATATATATATATATATATATATATATATATATATATATATATATATATATATATATATATATGTTATTCGTATCGAATGATGATAAAATCTGTGTCAGGAATAATAATTTTTAATTTTCGTTCAGTTATTGAAGTGTTTGAGATTAAATTTTAATGGTTTTAGGTTTATTTTGAAAGCTATTATATAATTTATTTGTTCGAATGCTGTAATAAACGTGACTAACACGTGTTGTTAATTCGTTAATATTAATCGAGGCTTTGTTTTTTTAAAAGCAGTTAAATAAATAACTAGTGCGTAAATAATGATAAGCTCGTGTTAAGCTTTTAAAATCATGTCCTGGTTTGTATTTTAGATTAAATTAAATTTCATTCACTTTGAAGTTATTTCAAAGCATAAAGTTAAATGTCATATACGTATATCATCCGTTAGGTAACTATAAAAAGGAACTTGTAAATGTAAAGTTTGCTCTCATGAGGAATTTGATCAAAGCGTAGAAATTGGAATAAAAAAACCGTATGTTCTATCTTTCTATAAACAAATTGTTTATAAGAAAACATGTTAACGTTCCGCGCGTTCGAATGAATATTATTATATAAAGTTAAAAGCTCGACACTAACAAATGTACTTGAGAGAAGGATTTAAGGTAACAATTTATTTTCATACCAACGGAATGTTAAACATTTAATGGATAAACGTGGTCACAAATAAAAAATTTTTGGAAAGAAAGAAAGAAACAGTAAAAAATATAATGCTGGCAAATCAAAAATGTCATATTCGTCTCAAGTAAAAATATTCGAGATTTCAATTATGGTGAGTACTTTTTTTTTTTTTTAACATCGTACCAGCACTTGTGCTACTAACAACGTAGATTACGGATAAGAGAGGCGTTTAATCAAGTGCCCCCATTAAGGCGCAAGCCTGCGATGAGGAAGAAGGAATGTACAATATGGGAATGAGATTGAGACGAAATAATGATAATAGGAATAAACAGGTATAATAATAGGAGAGAAAGACATGTACTTAAAAAGTATAAATGGTGGATTTGAAATAATGTCAATAATGAAGTATAGAGAGGTGCAAAAAAGCCAGTTTGCACATTTTCAAAAGTTGAAATATGAAAAAAACGGAATTCAATTTTTATTTAATTATATCACAAAAATTTTCACAGTAAGTGTTCGAAGTAGTTACCATTCATCTCAATACATTTTAAATAACGCTTCTTTCCGATGAATTTAATAATACGTGCGAACATCGTTCTTCATTGATAATGTCAAACTCTGCTATTATCCAGTGTTTGAGATCCTTGACGTTTTGTATCGGATGTCTAGGTCCCTCGACATGCTTCAAATCGAAAAATCTAACATGGTTATGTCTGGGGACTTGGGGGTGCCAAGCGATGGGGCCACCTCTACCAATCTAATCAAGGAAGTGCTTATTGAGGTAATTGAGAACTTCTAAGCTGAAATACGCCGGAGCACCATCCTGATGCAAAATTATATCTCGTCCTTCGAATCTCTCATCTTCATCCAAAGTGGCGTGTAGTTCTTGTAAAAGCAGTAAATAGGAATTCGTATTGATCGATCTGTTGAAAAAATAGGGGCCGATAAACGCATCGATAATTCATACCAGCTCAAATTATGACTCCTGGAGAACTGACGCATGCGCGATTTTCTAGGTTGCGAGTTGACTTTTACTCCTCCTTGGAAATCCTTGGGCCTTGTGTTTTATTCCCGCTGGTGAGAACATTTTTTTTTAGTTTATTTGCCTTATTATTGATCGAGAGATTCTTGTATTTTTCTTCCTGGTGCGACATTCTATTGTTTCATTTTAAATTTTTTTATTATATCGATTTCGCAAAATTAAAGTACGATTTCAATAATAATTTATTTCAAACTATATTCCACGGCATTGCTTATAAATTATTCATTTAAAAGTTGACGATAGAATTTAATATATTCTTTCTTTTGATGAAGGATTAATAATTTATAGGTATATTCGGTTACAATCAGTTTAGAAGGTTAGATACTGTGATGCATAATTTGGTATATACTCAGAAACCCGTTGTCAAAACTAAACCGTTAGATTGCATTCATTTTAATGAATTACCCGGCGGACAGAATAGTATAATCGCCGTAATGAGTTATTCTGGCTATGATATAGAAGACGCTATTGTTATAAATAAAGCCGCATTGGATAGAGGTAAGTTTTTTTTTTTGTTTTTTTAATACTAATTATTTAAAACGTTATATAGAAGTATTATATTTATCGAAGATGCGATAATTTAGGTTTCGGACGTTGTCAAGTATTTCATACGGAGACCTGTTCATTGAAAAAGTATCCGAATAGAACTTGCGATCGAATAATGGGACCAGTTATCGATTCTATAAACAATCAAACTTTATATAAACATAGAATACTCGGTAGCGATGGATTAGCCACAGTTGGGTCATTGGCCAGATTCGGACACGTAATTTATTTCATTGAAAAAATTATTTTCCTATACTTTCACTTAAACGTTGTTTTAATGTAAAGGGAAAAAGTTAATATCAATTCGTAATTGTTTGCGAGTTGTTTAAGATTATATAATTCTTTATATACGTCGGAATAATTTAATTTCTTAATTTCTAATTGGAACTAGGTATTAGTTAATAAATCTTCTCCGATTGTGACCTCTTCTGAACTCGGTAATGAATATCCGAATTATATGGACGTTCCGGCTGTTTACAAAACATCCGAACCATCATACGTAGACAGAATTATGGTAACTTCGGCTGGTGATGCTTATTTGAAAATCAAAACTTTATTACGACAAACGAGAACACCCGAAGTTGGAGATAAATTTAGTAGCCGGCACGGTCAAAAAGGGGTGATTGGTAAAAATAGTGATTTGTTTTACAAAATAATAATATGACACAAACATATCTTTTATATATATATATATATATATATATATATATATATATGTGTGTGTGTGTGTGTGTGTGTGTGTGTGTGTGTACGTAGACAAATATGATTAAAATAATTGGGTAGTAATAGTATGATTTCAAAAAAAATGTCGGTATCACTAGAAATGTACCAGCCAATATTTCTGTATAACATCAAATTTGGTTTATATGTGTTACTTACGCATTCTAGAATAGTTATTTTTCTCGTTTATATTAAGCACTATCAGTAAATGTAAATTCTGTATTAATATGCACACCCCACTATATATGTGAGGTTTACTCACATTTCCGTTTGCAGTAATTAGATAAAAAATTCATTCACCTCTTTAACATTTAAAGAAATTATGGTTAAACTTTAATTCCATTGACCAGAATGAAACGGAACAGAAGAAAAAGTACTCGGTCGGTTGTGAATAGTATAGGAAGAGACGATTCTAAGAGATATATAAGCTGTTCAAAAAAGGTACCTTGATGGTGTTTTCATATTCTGTTCAAAAAAGGTACCTTGATGGTGTTTTCATATTTAAATAGAAGGTGATTGATGCGACCAAAGAAAGTGGACATGTGATGATTGTTGAAAAATATTCCGTAATTCGGGTTTAAAAATTTACACCTACCACGTTGGGGAGCATGATTAGGAATCAGGAAGTATCAAGGGACCAAAGCAAATTCATATTGTATCATACGATAATATTTGCTTTGATTTTGAATGTCGAAGAACTTATTTTATTTGGTACGGTTATCATATTTAATCTCCGAAAGAATATCTAAGACAAGAATACACGGTGATGTTACCATCGCAATTTAACTCATTCAGAATAGACATGAAGACACTATCCTGGAATTATTAATGAGTTTGAATAATACTGAAAAGGAAATTGCATCCAAACTGAGTATCTTCTCTTTAGTAAAGGTGTAAACAGTTCAGTAACTGTAATCGAACCACAGAATAGGTTGGTATCAATAGTAGAGCGTAGAGGCCCAGCATATTCCTGGAAGGATGTAACATACGGTGGAACGACCGTGTAAGTGAATTCATAATAATCGGTGGGAGTAAAACAGCAGTAAAGCTAGAGGCACGGGGTTTAGATTGTTATAAGGTGGCTAATAATTCGGTTTCTTTTAAAAAACTAAAGACCTGGTTGATAGTGTCTACATTATCCTTAAGTAAGCATCTTAAATCGGATTGTGCTGTCTGATAATGTTTGCGGTATTGTTCATAGACCGGAAAATCTATCAACAGATGTTTGACAGCTAGCAGACAGCTACATCGACCGCACATGGATGGTGCTTTACTGTCCAGTAAATAAGCATGTGTTAATTTTGTGTGGCCTATTCGTAGCCGGCATACCTGCTCCGTCTGTTTTCCCGAAATACTGAAGACCAGCGCTCTCTAGATGGTTTTATCGCCCGCAGCTTATTTTCACTAGATAATCTCTGCCTTCGACTATTCCATATTTGTTGGAAGTGTTGCTTAAGATATTCTTTATAATCGACTGATGGTACCGGTATACTGGAAACTGTATTAGCAACCGTCATTTTCGCGGATTCATCATCTTTTGTGTTACCATTTTGAAAGAATTAACTTTTTTGACGGTTTCGCATATTTTTCAGCCTGGATAAATTGATCTTTTATTGTAATACCTTTGTGAGCGTTGATGAAATTATTTAAAGTTTCCGTCGAGTCCAGGTAGATACATATACGGGTTTTCGATATCCGAGAGGCGGATAACATTTTTTCGGACCTATTTTATTTTTTACTGCGATAATGTATTCCTGAATTTTTGTATTTTCTAGTGCCTTGAACGTTAAGGCCTGTTCTTTTTTCGGTGGCATTTTTGTGACTGTCGAATATAGCCGCGTTGTCGATGGTTTTGTCTGAATATCGTTGGTTTTGAATTTTTTAGGTTGATGATGTTATGTCAGTCTGTTGTCAGTACTGATAGACGGTGATGATGAAGAACGCGCGTCTTGCATCTGCATCATCATTAATCAAATAGATAAGCCGTTGGGTTTCGAACTGTTTGTTCTTGTACGATATATAACAATAATCGGTTACGATTTCGATTACGTACTAGTAAATTATTTAAAACTTACCGATGTCCGTTATTTTCTGAATTCTCATTAAATAACAATGAGATAAGATAACATGCTATAAGAGCACAGCGGAACAGCGGAATACGTGTAAATCGTCTTTATCAGATAAGCTGCGACGATATCGCCTATATTACTTGAATAATTTAGAAACGAACGAACGTATAACATGCAATCGACCGACTTTATCGCGAACAAACGGATATTATTTTTATTTTTGAATTTCTTGTCAAATTTGCATATGTCTTGAACAGAAGTGTTTCTACTAAAACGCTCACAATAAGTTTTCCATAATTTATTTTTAGTAAATTTCAAAAATGTGCGAGTTTCAGCTGCAATTTTTCAAAAGAAAGGTACGCTTCCATTGTATCTATCGAACGGAACATTCTCAATGCCACATTTCTTTCTTTTCTTTCTCTGTTGCAAACATTGTTCCACCACGGATGTGAATTATATGGAAGGACGACTGCATTGATCGCTTCAAACAGAAATTAATATACTATAAAAAGTATATTTTTTAAAGGAATTATTAGTCAGTCGGATTCCATTCATGTCATGTTCCTTAATATTTTAAAATTTATTCCAATTGTCTTCATTAAACTTCTACCCTCTTAGAGTTGAATATGTTGTTGGAAGTAAGCATTGTTTTTCTTTTAATTTTCAATATAATAGAAAAATGGTCACAGTCCAAACATGTCGGCAAGATCCTCCAAGTACAATTAAAAAAAAAACATTTGCCGGGACTAATGTTAAGCTAACAGGATTAACGGACTGATTTGGATAATTAATGGCGAGTCATTATTTAAAATATTCATGTTATGCAGGATTTTTGTAAGATGGCATATCTTCTTTACTTTCATTACAATTACATCTCCGTGAAATGTTAAGAGCATTAAAGTCGCCTCCAAGAGTTACTAGAAAATTATTCATTTTATCTAAGTCATTAGAAATCCGGGTCGATGATCCTCCCTCCTTTAGGTGAGTAATATGAAATAATGTAACCACTACATTTTGGAAATTAAAATAAAACATTGCGTTTGATTTAAAACCATTACTGCGGTTATCTAGTTGCATTTGAACAAGATCATGCTGAATATAGTTTTTAATCAGTATAGTCGCTCAACCTACTATATCGCGGTGACGTATATATATATATATATATATAGTCATGCGCGTCAAATATTTGTGCGATTCAGCCATGCTTCGGAGAGTAGGATTACATCATCATGATTTGACAAGAATACTTTTAAATCGCATAAATTTGAAACGCACTCCTAGCATTGCATTGTAGTGTCTGGTTTATGTTGATTTATTAGGTAAGTTAAAAACGGAATAAGATAGAAAAGGAGGAAATGAATTAACTTTTTAGCGCCTTTGTTGAAAGCGGCATCTTTTAATTTTTGTGTTCCTTTTGTTATTTGAACGGGTTTTATTTAAAAAAATATTATTATTACTTTCATTGCTCTTTATAGTTTATGTACTTATTACCCTGTAAATAATCGTTTGCATCGAAAACCAATGATTTTAACTAACTTTAGTGGTGGACTACGGATGATCGAGTGGACTATTTTCCACTAGTAATTTTCTCTCTAGTTTTATTTTGATCATCAGAGGAAACTAATGAAATTATTCTTTTTAATGTTGGAGCTGAGGATATGAAATACACTGTTTACAATGTGATTAGTATAAGCTGGTTTCGATCACAATAGGTTGCATTTTTAGAAATTGGGTTAGGTTTGTATGCTGGAATATTTACATGATCCTTATGTAGAGTTTCAGGGAAATAGTGATAATTTGCGAGCAAACAGAGTCTGTTACGAGTCCTGTTAGAGAATATATCCACGTGTTTGTAGGTTTGGGGCAGCTATGACGAGTCTTCTTGAAAGTTCAACTTATGTGTACCCATTAGTTCATTAACTATCATTTGTCGTTTCTTCTCTGGATGGAAGGGATCGGTGGATTTGTGCGATTAATTATAGTGAACACAAAAGTCACTAATGATATGCATTAGTTTTCAGTATGATCTACCACAATGTGCACTTCTCGGAGCTGCTTTGCATTGATTAGAGATATGGTCATATCTCAGACAGCGAAAACATTGAGGTACGCCTAATAAATGGCTCGCAGTTAAACATAACACTTGGTAAAAATTACGCAAATTGGTAGAGATTGACCGTCAGACCTTAACAGCGCGGAAGTGATAGGAATGTATTTAATCTCGTTATCTATAAACACGATTCTATTTAATCTTCTGACGTTTTAACTAACATTTACAATCGATCATGCCAAATCTCATCTATGTATTCAATATCTACATTTTTTATGTCCGCCGAACGCGTTAAAAATGAAAGTTATGAGATATAAACTCAGCCATTTTCGATATTTAATAAGTTGTCGAAAATTGTGTACGTAAACTAAACTTACAACTTTTCCAAAGTTTTACTTAAGTTGCTAAGTGAAATAGAACCTTTTACAGATGAATACACATCGTTTAAATAAATTTTTAATGAATATTTTAACAAAATTATATTGGGAGTTATTATCAACGTATATCTTCCTGTTTTTCATATCAGGTGTAGACGACATTACAATACGAAAATGCTTATACTCTCCTACAGAATTACATAATGGCGGGACAGTAGTCCGTAGAGTATAGGGTTTTATAACCCTGAACTTCGACTAGTTTTAATTGTCGCTACAAATTAGCCTAAAACTACCCGTAAAATTCATCATCCCTTATAGCACAAATGGGGTTAAAACCGGTGCGATTTTCGAGTAAAGTGTTATGACATTTGTCGGAGATTCGCGCGTTTGACTAAGTCGCTTATTGTTTTTTTTTAAAGGTTTTATCGCGAAGCACGAAGATATGCCGTTCACCGAAGAAGGTATCGTTCCCGATATTATAATGAATCCTCACGGTTTCCCATCTCGAATGACAGTCGGTAAACTTATTGAGCTGATTTCAGGCAAAGCCAGCTGTGTAACTGGAAAATTACACGATGCTACGGGTTATCCGATTTTGCTTTTCTAATGAAATTTTATACTTTCTAATATTGTACATATATATACTGTGTTTTTTATATTTAATTTTTTTTAGTATTTATATGAAGGTTTTCACTTCGACAAAATTTTAGTTTCATTTTTATTCGAATCATATAACGCATATGATAGTATCATTCATAGAAGTTATAAAACGCATGTGCATTAATATTGACGTGCAGTGTACGATATTAACAATAATATCAGCAATCTGGGCATCAGAAAAAAAAAATAATTCTTAATATTTTTCTTGTATCTCGATTAAGGTTGACATTGATTGATTTCCCGATCTTTATCTCATTAGTTGAAGGGCAAAATAATTATATTATCGTTTTATAAAACCATTAGTGATTCAGGTCGTTATTTATGTTAGAGCACATAGTGCATCTCGTGGTATCAGCAAGTTTAAACTTAAACAAGTAGAATTGAAATCTGCCATACCCTGTGAACATCTCTGTGTTAAAAAAATTAATTTTTGTATTTTTTATTTTGAGTCGGGATGCAACATCTAATAGAAAATCATAAGTTATTCTGCCAGTGGCATTCATGCCTTACCTTGTCTGCCAAGTGTTAAAAATCAAATTATTGACATATTTTTTGAAGTTTTTATTTGAAATGAGGAATATTATGGTTACGACAAAGTCGTTACCTATGTACTTTAGCGAGACCACAGATTTAATTTCACTAACCTACATTCGCGGATCATTGTCCAACTGATCAGGTACAAAACTAACAGATCACACAGGCTGCCGGCGTCGTGCAGGGATTTTGTACAGGTTTGGTTTTAGGAATGAGGGAATCTAGAATTTCCTATGCTGCTTTTGCGATTTAATACTTTACGATTAATATAGTTAGCAGCACTATAACATAGTTATATAAAAACTACACTAATCCCGTTGAGATACTCTATATGCCAAACTCCAGGTATTGGTTGTATTCTAGCAAGTATATTAATTCGGATTTTACGGTCATCATATTGTAGTAGGGAATGAAAGTTGAGTTATCAAAAATGATAACTCCAAGACATTTTAAACTGGACGTGAGATTGATTGTAGAACAAGAAGTAATAGATAGAACAGCAACCTGGCCAACAATAGTACAATCACCAAACTCAGAAAAACTGCTTTGACAACCGAAAAGGTTAGAAATAATCTGCTTCAAAAATCTAAATATTATCTGAACTTATTCAAATAGATGCTCCTTATGAACCTGGAAAATAATGCACAAGTCTTCTGCATAGGGGACCAACTCGTACTTATTGTTTATAATATAGCAGTACTCTTCTACCTTCAAGTGAACTAATTACTATAGTAAATTCCAAAGAGATCCATAACAGATCACTGAGGGGACCATTGAAGCAGCGTTCTAAAAGAGAGATGAAAAATGTGAAGCAGTCGTTTGCTGGACACCTCACCTTATATGAATTTGAGGACAATTTTTTAAAATACTTTTCCGATTTAATTTTGAAGTGGGATTGGTCGATAGCTGTTGGAAAGGAAAGATCTAAAGTAGCTTAATATTAGCCACGTTCCAACACTGGAAAGTTTTGCAGTTCGATACATTTTAAGAAGGTTGAATGTGTAAACTATGACGGGAAAAAATTAAGATGCCTGCAGTATAAATATGGTCATGACATCCTTCGGGGGGGATTACGACCAAAGAAGAAGAAGATATTGTCAAAAGAATGTGAGGAAAAGCTTAGGAAATTGACGAACTACCCTGTTATCAATTTTGTCAGAAGCAGTTGCTTTTTTATTCTTGTAAGTTTTTAATAACGTCGTATACTGTATTTGAAATGATATCAAGGGTTTGAGATTATTAATTTGTATATAACCTATGGGATTGTCAGTTTTACTAGGGAATAAATGGCCTAAAAGGAATTCGCGCTTGTTGACGTCAGAGTAGAACATCTGCCGATTAGTCTTTATGACAGGAAAAACCATTCGGAACCTGTCCTTCATCGACACTTCGTACGGCTTCTCACAAGTAGTACTACTCTTGACGAAATTCTTCCAAACTTGATCCTGGAAATTTATTGCTTATATAATATTGTTGAAAATAAATAATTTGGGAGTATTTTTACACTTAGATTCTATACAAAATATGAAATGCGACTTATCGCAAGAATCGCAATGATTAGAAAATGAGATCGGCTCGCGTTTGTTTCTTTTATTAATGGATCAATTATGATCATGAGAAAAATTAAATTTTTGTTGTTACTAATTAATTAATCGGTTTATGTATTTTCGTGTACAGCTTTCGAAGATTGCAAATTAAAGGAAATACACGAAGAATTGACGAGTCGTGGTTTCAATTACGGCGGTAAAGATTTTCTTTATTCCGGTATTACTGGCGAACCCTTAGTTTCCTATATTTATTTTGGACCGGTAAATGTGGAGTATGAAATTAAATAAAATTAATAACTAAACGATCGAAAATAAGGTTATTCTTAAATAAGTATAACGAATGGTAGATATACTTTTTAATAAAAAAGGTAATATCGAGAAGTAAAACAATATCTCAAAAAATAATTCATAATTTATCTGCAATTTTTTTAGCATTTGGTAAAATAATTGAGGTAGCTAATTGAACCGATTCTCGCGGTACATTCTTTTTCGCGAGCATCACATGTAATAATGTAATCTACTGCAGTCGTTTCGAGTAAACCTTTACGTCGTTTCCTTTTCTTTTCTTCCGTAGCTTGAGCTTTTTGATCCGCTTCGTACAGACCGTTTCTTAGTGCTTGCCTCCACGTTTTTCTCTGCTTTGCTCGACGATGTACTCTTCCTCCGGCTTGTTCATACTAAGTATTCTGTTAGCTGTTCCCAGTATTTTGTAATATTGTACCACTGTTTTTCAACTGGAATATCGACGCTATTACTTCCGCTGTTTATATTTATACCTTGCTGGAAGTGTTAACCGACTGCGAGTGGTCTTATGCGCATGTAGAAAGATATCTATAATTATCACTCTATGTTGTGGTGCTGTGTCTTCAGATGGTATTACTTTAGTATCCAATACAAGTTTAGCATCTATTTTTCCTTATGAGCTAATAGTCTACTTGGCTAGAGTGGTTTCCACTGACATAGGTAACGATGTGTGCTCTTTTGAAAAAGGTATTTGCTATTATTAAATTTTGCTCCTTCGCACAATTGAGAATTCTATGCCCTCATAATTCCTGTTTCCATGGCCCTGGCCCCCATGATATCGCTCATACCCTTCTCTTACTGCACCTACGTGCCCATTTAGATCTCCACCTATTAATTCACGTTCATTTTTTGGTATGATGTGTTTGAAGGCACTGAGTTAATCCCAGAAATTATCATTTTCATCTTCCGAGCTTCCTACGTGCGGTGCATAACATGAAATGATTCTTGCTGCTGAATGGGCTACATTGATTCTAGTAGTTATGATTTTGTCCGAAAGTCTATTTACTTCTGTTACACTATCCATTTTTCACTGACTATAATTCCAATTCCATTTCATACGGAAGTTGTGTCGTTATAAAAAAGTATGTGCCGTCACTGCGCTTTTCCATCTTGTTTCTTGGACACAGGCTATGCCAATTTTTCTCATAGAAAGTATTTCCTCTAGTTTACGATTCTTTCCTGTTAGAGTTCCAACATTGATTGTAGTTAGTCTAGTTTTTAATTTTTGTTTTTGCTGTTCGTAATGGTGAGGGTGGACTCACTTCTTTGGCCGATGTCCTTGCATAGGTAGCACTCGCATATTTCTCTCGTCGTCTGTGAAGAAGGGTGCCGGTCGCTTGGGGGAACACCCTAACCATATCCTTATTTTCTGAAAAACGTGCCATTTTAAAAGATGCGACTATCTTTACTAGTCGACGCGTCGCTGTCGAATAAGTTTAAAGTATATTTAAGTGTTTTGTAACCAGTCAATTCAGTCGGTTATAATAATTGTTTTTTCTTGTCACCAACGAACCTTGTAACATTTTACGATAGTAAGACATTACAAAATCGGATATACTTTTGTGACATCTAGTATTAATAGACCAAGGTTTAGTCAAGGTTTACTCCTTTAGCCTTTGGGTAAAAGCCCTAAACCGCACGGCAGCGGTTACAGGCGACCTCAACTAGCCGAAGGTTAGTAAGCAATGTTAGGAAGACAGCGTTTTATAAACAATTCTCAACCTGTTTCTCTGCCACCTCGTGCTTACTACACTGTCGCTACTGGAATCATCTGCTTGAGACTTTCAACCAGTAGCCGTTCTTGGTCCGCGACTTCTTATTGCTTATTCGCAGCTAACCTATATATCTGTTGGTCTTTCTACTATCCGCCACCTGCGTGACGCGCCTTGTTCCTGATGGCACGGTGTGTGATGAATTTTGTATATACGTGTAATTGATTAAGTAATTGAAAATAGCCAGTATTGAAATTACGAATTTAAAAATTTTTGACCCAACCCCAACTACACTATCATAAAGGAAAATCCCATTGTTTTTTCTTAATATTTATTTAGATGTACGTTGAAAAATCCAAATTAAGCTTAGAAATTCATTTTTTACTGCATATTTATTGGTAAATATAATGAAAATTTTATATCTCGGTTACTGTTAATATTCCAGAAATTATTTTTTAAAATTGTGTCCTTCTGATATTTGCTAAAAATAACATTTTTTTTTGTAATAACTTCGGCTTACATAGTCTGAAAAAAACGCATGCAATCTTTTTCGCGCCATAACATGTTTTGAATTATCTAGAAAACGCGTGTTCTTCGATTTGTTTCCTCTTTATTAATAATATGTGATAGAATGTTGTCCTTATGGTGAATGTGATATACCGCGTTTATATAAGTAGCCATTTTTTAAAAGTAAGAATAAACTTTATTTCAGTTTCTAATATATGCTCAACATTATTATCTGTTCGGCATGTTTTTTTTTTTTATAATCGTGCTTTTTCGTAATATATGTTTAGATAGGAATCAGAAAGGGACCACACCCTTAAAGTTGTTCCTCCTTGTGATATTTGTTAAAACTATTATTTTTGTTTATGACAACGGAAATTTATGACACGAAATTCTTCACGATAAAAATAATTATAGTTATTTATGTAATGATTTTTTGGTTAGGATTTGTACCTAAAGATGTTTTCCGAAGAACACATTTTCACAACTAAAAAAAAAAAAAAAAAAAAAAAAAATAAGCTCAGTCGGCCCAGTACTTATAAAATAATATAATACAACCTTTTTAAAAAATGACATTTGGTTGTCGCGTAGATTATTGGTTTGAAATATGAGGTACTACATTAATATCGTTTGAATCTTACGAAAGGTATGCTATTCATTTCCAAGGAATGAGAGATAGCTTTTTAGTAGAATATTAATAAATGTTATTTAATCAAAAATAAAAAGAATTGGTTGTTTCGGAATATTATATTTTGTAATACGGGCTTAATATATTCCGAGTGAGGAAAATTATCCTATGTTTAATTTCTTGTATGACCGTAATATGCTTCGTGGTATGATTCGAATAAAGATTTACACGGGCCTATTATATTTACTCCGAAATAAATTGTAGCCTTGCGAAAAAATTCCAGAATAATTTAGAGAAATCTGAATACACAAAGTGTAACAAAATATATTTTTCTTGGCGGTGAGGATGAATATGTTTTATTGATTTCTAATGAAAGTTCGCATAACAATGTATATATATATATATATATATATATATATACAGTCGAAGCCGCTTTAAGGGACACATCAGGCGGAAGTCATTTGTCCCTTAAACCGGCTGTCCCTTAAAGCGAATTTTTAAAAATCTCTGATTGAAGCGAGTGGGTGTTAGAATATATGCAATTTAGTAAACAATTAACATACTTATAACCTTATTAATGCGTAATATTTATTTATATGGAAATTAAGAGAAAAATACAGGAGGCATACATAAGGTAAAAGAACCTGAGCTGATATTTGTAAAAATTGTTCATTTACTGTAAAAATGCACTATAGTTGTTTGGTGTAAATTCTTCATCTGCTGCGTTTGAACAAAATCTGCACAGTTATCTAATGATGCCGTAGGAGCACCTTCATTATTCTGTTGCATAAAATATCGCCGAAGCTTATCAATACATTTTTTCGCCTCTGCAGTAGATACAGAAGGTAAGGAAATGTCATCCGTGTTAACATCACTTTCTGATACTTGTATTTGATTCTTCATTGTGATATTTTCCATAATTTCGTTATCCAAGTCTTCAATATTATTGTCACAGCATGGCAGATTGGCGTCAATATCTGAAAATTGTTCATAGTTGGTCACACGTAGTAATTCATTCGGTGTTTCATTACTTTCCATTTCAACAATTTCATAATCGGGATCCTTGAAACTACAATGAGCAAAGCAGTTCTGAATTGTCATAAAAGTGACTTTTCTCCAGCAATCAGCAACAAATTGTATAGGAGGCAGTATTGTTATTGTGGAACTGGTATCTTTCGCCATTATAGAAACTGTTACCAGGTCGTCTTCAATAGGTTCTAAGATATGCTGCATCAACATCTTCCTATATTGCACTTTTAAATTTTTTATGACACCCATATCAAGTGGCTGAATTAGTGAAGTAGTGTTTGGATGTAATAATTCAATTTGATTATTCTTCAGTTTAACGATAGTGTGGTGCGAAGTTGCATTGTCAATAAGGAGTAAAATTTTTCTAGAATCTCTCTGTAATTCTATATCCCAGTTTTCTAACCATTTTGAAAAAATAGTAGCAGTCATCCATGCATTTTTGTTTGCGTAATATGTTACTGCAGATTACTTACATTGAGATTTTTAAAGCAACGTGGCTTTTTAGTTTTACCAATAACTAAAAGTTTTTTTTTTGTCACTTCCATTTGCATTGCAGCAACATAGCACAGTGATACGATCCATAGCTTGTTTCGAACCAATAAGTTGTTCGTGTTTTGTATACTAATGATCCCTCTGGAGTGGCTCGATAAAATAAACCAGTTTCATCCGCATTATAAATGTCATTCACCATGAGTTTTTTTGAATTTGATATCGTGCCTCCCTTTTCACCGAGCAAGCCAACCATCCGTAGCTGCAAAGTCTTCATAACCCATTTTTTTTTCGCAAACTCTTCAGATTTTAATTTCAACATTGGCCCACTGATATGAACACTTCGTTGTGTTACTGTGCTAAACCATAAATTAAGAGCTTCATCAACCTCTGGGTTTTTACCTTCTCTTTTCCGTTTCCTTTCCACCACCTGACTGTCCTTTTCAGTACTATTCTATTTTTTACGTATGTTCTGTTCATCTGTTTTTAAACGGAAGATGGTGTTTTTGGAGACGCCCATGATTTTTGCTGACTCCCGAAAAGGCATATTGGGAGGTTGAATTTTGATTTTGTCTAAAATAGAAATTTTTTCCTTTAATGATAAACATTTACGCGACATTTTATTCATACAAAAAATTCACCAGAACTAAAACTAAAAGAAAATTTTCGTAAGGAAAAAAAATAAAACCACACGATGCACTACAGTTTCTGCAGAACTAAATTAAGAACATAATGAGCTATCGGAGAGAGCATAATTAATAAACGAGCATAGCAAAAAACAATATAGCGTCAATGAGAGAATGTCAGCACAAGGACATCTCAAACAAAACGAAGAAAAAACAAAAATGTTTACATAAACAAAAAGCGAATTGTAAAAATGGCTAAAATATTTTAGTCATTTTTATTCAATTTTTGTTTATGTGAACATTTTCGTTTTATGACCGGAAGTGTCATTTTATAATTCCTCGGCTCGCATATCGCCCGTCTCACTATTTATTGCCTTGAAAGTCTATTAATCTTTGTCCCTTATAACCGACTCGTTGTCCCACTAAAGCGAACTAAAACAATCTTCATTTCATACGTTTGTTTCACCTTCATTTCATACGTTTGTTGGGGTTTTGCTGATTGTCCCTTATAAACGGCTTTGAAAACTTTTCGTGCAGATACGATCACTATCAGAATAAGTTTAACCGTAATGATGTATTTAAGATAATTTTAGAATCGTGAAAAATGTTATATTCTTTTTGTTAATTTATCGTGTGTTTCTTTTTCCAGGTGTATTATCAAAAATTAAAACACATGGTTCAAGACAAAGTACACGCTCGTGCTAGAGGTCCACGGGCTGTACTTACTAGACAACCTACAGAAGGAAGAGCGAGAGAAGGTGGGCTTAGAGTGGGTGAAATGGAAAGAGATTGCTTAATTTGTTACGGCGCCAGGTTAGCAGAACTAAATTTTATTTATTGTCCTTATGCTATTAAATTAGAATTTTTTGATCTTTTAAACTAGATAATACGATTTGTTTTTTGCTTCATTTCTATGATCCAATCAATGTCCAAAGTTTGACCGCATAAATACAGTTTAGGATTTTTCAAATATGTTATGGATGACGTAAATTTCATATAGGAAAAAGTTTTTTTTTATGGCGGGTCGCAAAGTCAAACGATAATAAAATTATTACCCTGTTTGTTTTTCGGGTACGAAATACTTAATATTTTTGCAAACCGAAAAACTATAATTTTTTTTAAATTCACGAAACACACTTAACATTTGATTAGTTTTAAACATTAGAATAATAATAGTTATTATTATATAAATTTTAAAGCTGAACTTTTTCAGTTTTGACTGAAGCGAACAAAACATATTCTGCATGAGATTGTATATTCGAAAACAAAACACCGAAAATATAGTTAATTTTTATACAAAAGTATGGTAGTTCCACTATATCTCAGCTTGCGTGTTCTAATTTTGACGAAAAAATTATTAATAAAATAAATTATATTATTTCATTATTCTATGTATAATCGTAATATTTTAAAATATCATTGTGTATGCGTGTCGTCCTTATTTGTCGATATCTTGTAAAACAATAATATTTAGTTATGGAATTGTTTAAACTGACGGCCTAATTCTCGTTGTTAAAGAGGAAAACTAAAGCAATGTAAAATATATTTCGCGCGAATAATCAAGAATAATCTTGACATTTATAAATATTTATTTTATGATCTGAATTATACGTACAATGGACGTCCGATAGATAATTTTCCCATATAAGTTTTGTATACGTGTTTATAATTATTTAATGAAATGTTTATGATTATTTTTTAAATATGTACTGCAGCTTCCTGATAAATGAAAGACTGATGCTCTCTAGCGACGTATTAGACGTTGAAGTTTGCAGTCGATGTGGTTTGTTTTCGTATAATAAATGGTAAGCTGTAATATTAAAAGTTCATTGTGGTTATTCATTGTTTTATGTCAAAACAGATTAATAATACTGTTTAATTGTACGAGATTATTGTTCTTATAAATTGTATCAAGTCGTATCAACAAAAAAATTGATGGAGCGTGTCGCTTAATTGATCCTCATTAATCCGAAAGCGGTAGTCAAGCAGGTTATTACGAGGTCGTTTGTCATTGCTTTTCTTGGCTTCGTTACTTACTCAGTTAACCACCGGCTGTATGGATAGCTAAGATGGTTATAAGTTCTTTTAATATTAAAAGTCTCATTCCTGGTGTGATTTGAACGCGGGTGGAACAAGAAGAACGTTTACACATTACCGCTACATCACGAAGCCCGATTATACGATATATGATGAGTATTTGCTAATTTTTGAGAAAAATAAGAAATATAATTCCACTCTGAAGAAACAGACTCATACTCTTTTCACTTCTCATGATTTGTCATTGAAGTAGACAAGAAAAAGTAATAATTGAAGAGATAATCATGAAACGTCTAAGTTTAATTATAAATTCTTGCAATTTGTTCATCACTGTTCTTTATACCTTTATACATACGAAAATAAGATAATTACAATAAAAAATAATTTTTAACAAAAAATTATTTTCAAATTTATCTCACTTTAATCCTGAACGCTAAACGATGTATTTATAAATTTTAATCAATGTAGTGAATGGTTCGATATTTTTTAAATTAACAGTTTAGCTCAAATTGCTGTATGGATCCGATTAATTAACATATCACAAATTGTTGTGTATATATAATATATATATGCATGTGGGTCCAAGTAGTGCGTACTTATATATATTGTTATTAAGTTATATTTATTCACAGGTGTAAATATTGTAATAGCAATCAGACCTTGTGCCATATGAAAATACCATATTCTTGCAAATTGTTACTTCAAGAACTGGCCAGCATGAATGTCGTACCTCGCATTCAACTGAAGAATACTCTATCATAATAGGGACTATCGCTATAACAGTTGTTTGTAAAACCTGAACTGTATGTTAATGTTTACCAATTTTATATTTTCAAAGAAAAAAGTCTTATTTTTAAGTATAATTTAGTAAAATTTAAATAATAATAAAATAAGTCAAAAACGAACATATATTTGATAATTTCACTTGGTTTCACGATCAACTAATTTAAAATATATACTTGTGAAAACCTGTCGCGGAAGACTATATATATATATATATATATATATATATATATATATATATATATATATATATATATAAAATTCTTCGGTCGTATTATTTGTTAAACATCAAGTCTAAAAAATGGTATATTTTTCCGAAATAAATATGTTTTATTAATTTTACATTATTTCTGGAAAATAATGAAATTTTTATAAACATTATAATACCGTGTTTTTTTTTACAATTAATGATTTGTTTTATTATATTATTTGTATTTTATTTGTTTTTCATTTATTAGATCAACTCCAGCGATCTTGACAAAGCAAATTTACTCCGTGGCTGAAAAAAAAACGTTTAAAAGAGACATCCGTATTGGTCCTGATTTATAACCTTTCGTAAAATAATGGACTCGTGGATGTTTCGAATTTTTCCGTGTTAAATTGAGAATTTACTCTAATTTTACAACTGTCTACTCGTTCATACATACGTATACATATATATTTTTTGCTTTTTTTTCGTAAGATCAATATCTTATATTGCAATTTTAGAATCCTGTGTTATGTCTACGAATCGGATAACTATGCAAATCTATACACTTTTCTGTTTCCTCAAGTAGGTCTTTTTATTCAATCAGTTACATTTACTTATTAAATTATGAGCTTTTCTATTATGTTTAATGCCATGACATGGTCGAATAAGTTTAAAATGTTTTTACTTTGTACGCAATCAATTCAGTCGGTTATAATAATTGTGTTTTTTCTTGTGACCAATGGATCTCTCTAGTATTAATGGCACAGGGTTTAGTATTATATGTGGCGATTAAAAACTCCAGGGTTAAAATATTATATATATATTTTTTTTTACATTCACTAACGCTAAAGTTATTTTTAGTTCTACTATCGTCGAAATTCACAGTCGAAGTTTATTTTTCTTTCTTTTCTAAATCGTTCGTATGTTTGAATAGTTCATAGCCTACTATGATGGTTAGAGAATGCATTGAATACATTGTTGGTTTAATCATTAAACGACTTTCATTACTCGCCCTGATAACCCAGAGTGTATATTCATATACATTTACTATTTGTAAACATCCCATTTTAATTTTTTTTTTTTAATTTAGAAACTTTTTAAAAAGTTGAACAAATAATGGCAATTTTTAATTTCTAATTCGAATCATATTTTACAATTTCATCGTTTATTACGAATTACGAACATTCAAAAATATCGCAAATTGTTCCATTTTCTGTACTATTTATTAAGTGGTGCTGTGATTATACACGTAAACTTGTTTATCGAAAAGGAAGTATGTAATGATTATTATAAAAAAGAAAAAAGGAATTGAAAATATATTTTAAAAAAATTATGTATTGTAATTATGTTCATAAAACTGCACACAAGTTCTATGACATATACATTATATATTATTTGTAAGGCGTATTTTAAAAAGAACTAGACAGGATATGAATGATAACCTTCAATTATTTCGTGTTCCACACTAAGAACCATATAAATTAGTATTTCCTGAATTCGTATCTATTCTATATTTTTCTCGGTATAATGTACCACTATTTAGTGTTACTTCGTCTACTTTTTTATACTTTCAATTAGTAATAATCAAAATACAGACACCACTACATAGACGATGTCCTTTGGCTTCTTCTGAATTATTAAGCTGATGTGGGCGTACTGACTATATTTTATGTTAAACTTATCGTGTATTTTTAAAAGTCTTTATTGAGGTAGAGTGTAAGGGACAGCAGCGAAATTTTTATATTTCAATACACACACACGTTAATATTTATTAATAATTTCGAAGTTTAGGCGTAATTTCTTAAACCCGGAGATGAAAAGGATACGAATTATCACAAACTAAGCTGGCGAAGGATATATTAATTTAAACGTTCGACTTATTTTAACTTGAATTTTGCTCGTCGTTTCATAACTTTCGGACCTTCTTATTGCGTGTTGTCGAAATTAATTCATAATTTTTAGCATCCTTTTATCAGGTATACTAACAATTTTTTATTTATTATTTAAAAGTATTTTATCTTATTTAGTCGGGAAAATATTATTTTATAAAAGGAATATTACGTTGTTAAAATCATAGTATAATTTATAATAGAGCTGTCGATTCCGCAAAATGTAATCAGTTAATCGATTCCGGGAAATTGAATCGACTCAAATCTAATCGATTACACATAGAATCGATTAATCGTCGGAATCGACTCAAATTCGGATTTATGCAGATTTCTTAATTTCATAAACAAGTTTTCTTTATTCAAATAAAAAATGTAATGCTAAAAAAAAATTGGGAGCTTATTTAACAATTTAATATATTAAAATTAAAATTAAAAAAAAAATTATTAATGATTCTTTCGAATTATGATACGTTATCTTTTTTGCCTTATTTGTCGAAAGACAAGAGTTTTTGCTGGTAAGAATGTTTCCTGCCATGTGCCTGTAATGCACAAATATTTTTTAGCGAATTGGCTGACGATTGGGTATATTTTCCTGTTTCCATTTTAAGCAGACGCTTGTACTTTATAACGAGGGTTTTTGTATATTCATCCGTAAAAAATTCTATATACGCAGACGCTTTTGCTCGGCGATTACGCTTCACAATTAACGTTGTCGAATGATGATTAAAAAAAAATTATAAATTGCGAAATTCCGTTTGATTGAATTCCCGCTTTTATTGCGACAAACCTAATATTATTTTTTATAAGTGACTTATATAAGTATATTTTAAAATTCTGTGTACCCCTTAAAATTTATCACGCTTCACTACTGGTAAATAATTTAATGTGTATATATACATGTGTCGATAAAATTTTTAAATGTGTCAATATCGTTACAAGACGAAATGTTTTTTTTTCAGTAACTGGTTAAATTTATTTCCATACGTACGGTAGTGAGATACTTTGAACATGTTGAAGCATACATGGATATTTTGGTTAATTTTGAATGTGTGTCATGGCGACTCCAAGTTCGACAATTTCATTCCTAAGGGTTACTTTTTAAACTTACACGTGGATTTTATTAATGAAATATCAAAAGGCGAAGTAAAAATTATCGTACTGACTACTACGGATCAGGCGAATTTGGTGCAATTAGATTTACATCCATCGGTAGAAATTAATTACAAATCTATTACCGTCAAAGAAATGGTGACCGAGTCGCTCGATCAACGAGAATATAGCAATAATGTTCGCGAAATTCGGTAAGACAGATCTATCCAAATATCTGATTAATTTTATTTTTAATAAATAATTAAAATTATATGTATATATATGTGTATATGTATTTATATATTATATATAAATTGCCATCATTATGGTAATTTCTCGTGACTCAGATCATATACATCTGTATTTTCCAGTTTGTGGTGTATCTCAGTGGCGTAGCTACGGAGTTGTTCAAATCCTCTAAAATGTTTATAGTTATCAATTCCAAATATTTCGAAATTTTGATATATATTATATATTTTATAATCACTTGTTAACAGAAAGAAGATATCGAATTTATTAATGACGAATTATTAATTTTGAGATGTAGGCGGTGCGGTATTAATACTAACTGCGCATATATTTTTCAGAAAGAGAAGCTCACACACGATATGCATTTAACGGAGCTTGTGTAGTTTATCCATCGAAGATGAAATTCCATATTCATCGATGACGTTGATATATTGCAGTTCGTTTCGTTTATTTACACTTTGTGTTGTTTGAAATGATTTATGTTTCTCTACCGATGTAGAAATGGAGAAATAGTTAATTAGAAAACGAAAAAGTTTAACTGACAATCCAATAGAAAATGGTTATACCGAGATCTCTCTAGAAACGAGTTAATATTAAGTATTAATTATCACACGTAGGGGATGGTCACGAAAGTTGCTTTTAACCATTCTTCAGGTACATCCTGTATTGTAGATCTTGTTGAAAACTTCCTTCATTTTTTGTATACCATTTTCGTTATAGTCATCCATTATTTTAAGTTTGCATATTATCAGACCCGTCTGCTTTTCCAATTTTATGCATTTTAATGGTATGTCGTATTTCGTCCTCGATTATAGGTGGTCCTTCCTCACGGAAATCACGATATTCATTCGGGGGCACATTATTTCTGTTATCAGCGAAAAAGGTTCTCGATACATTCCTTCCAGACCTATCCATGTGCTTTTTATCTAAGTCCGGCAAGACTCCTACATTTCGCTTACAATGCGTACTTGCAACTTCTTTAACCAATTTATGAACTTTAATAAATCGTGTTTAATACTGGTACCTTGAGTTTCTGTGCATTGGTCTATAATTTTTCATTTTTTTTTTTATCTCTCTTTTTATGTGTCAGAATTGTAGTCGAATTCTTACAATCTTTCGGTACAGTTTTTTTTCCTTCAAACATCTGTTGTATAGTTGTTTTAATTAGGATATTATGGTTTCTTCACCTTCTTTTATCATTTCAGGCAGAATTTCATCCATACTGGGGACTCTCATGGACTTCATTTGCTTTATAGCATGTCTCATTTCTGCTTTCAATATTGTTGGTATTTCTTTATCAACATCTGTGTCTAGATTATCTTTATTGCCGATATTTCCTATTTTTTTATTTTTGTTATCATACAGTGATTCGTAGTAGTCATGCACAGTGCGTAATATCTTCGATTTATCTCTAGCTTCTCTTTGTATTTCGTTATATTACATGTTATCTGGTGCTTTGTTTCTTTTAGCTTTCTTCTTAGTACCTTCACAATTTTTTTTTTCGACGATTTCTGTTATTTTTGAATCTTCATACTGTAATATATCTTATTTAATTTACCTCATTATTATTTTGTTAATTTTTATGTTTTTTTTTTCTGTGGAGTGTCTACCCCATTATAATATCCCTAGTAGGTCTTTCCATTAGTTCTATAGTAGATTCAGTGAGTTTTCTTTTCAATCCTGTTTTGTGGTGCACAATTATATTGATGCTTTCTTCTCTTATTTTATTTTTGTAAGTTCTTGTGCCTATTCGTCTAGTGTTACTCTTTTTGCTAAGTTCTTTATACTTTCCAATTTTATGTTTAGTCGTCTTTATAATCATCATTCCTATTTTGAAGGAGTTCGATGTCTATCTTTTTCTACATTTTTGCAAATCTCTTAAATCTGTCTAGTTGTTTGTTAAGAACCACCTTGCAACTTAGTGGCTTACTATTCCTATTCGATTTAACACCTCAAAGTTCTTACTATTTTATTTTATGTTTGAGGATAGTATATAGTCAGTTTCAGATTTTACTTTGCCATTTGGTCCTATCCATGTTCATCTTCGTTGTGGTTTCTTTTTGAAGTATGTGCTGACTGCATATAGTTCAGTGCAGTTGATAAAATCTAGCATATTCCCTCACTCGTTTCTCTTACTCAGTCCGTTATTATTTATGTAATTACTTTTAACTTCCGATTCCTTTACGCCAAGCCTAACGTTAAAGTCACCCATGATGATTTTATAATTCGTTTTTTACATTTCCATTATTTTCTCAATGTTTGCTTTTAATTCTCCAACTTCAGTATCTTTGTTAGCTGTTGTATAGTTATACCCTTGTATTACTTGTATTGTTGTACCCTTGTATTATTTGTATTGTTGTATTCTGGTTCATTCTTATCGTAAGGTATCCCAGCGTATCCGATACCCCAACGTATTTTGTAATAGCCTACACTATGAGACAAGTGGCTAATGGAGTCTGCTGGTAAACTCTATATTGCGCGTCACTCCTGATGGAGGAGGCCCCTAAAGTAATATCATTTTAAAGTCATTTATTCATTTCCAGCTCACTGAAAATGCATTTCAGGACCTGAAAGATTATTTATACACTTTGTATCTACTTCAAAATATTTGTGAAGGTGAATTGAATTAATGATTTTTATGAGACAATATAGAAAATTGGGAGTCATAGTATGTGCACGAACCAGTGGGTAGAGAGTGTATCTGTGTGTGTGTGTTTTTGAAGATCTTTCCTAAAGTTAAAAATATACTTATAAATTCTATATCATGCATTATATACATATCCCCAGAAATTATTTCACCTCTCGTAGAAAGTAAAGTTTGGCTACGCCACTGACGCGATCTATGACCTCGATCAGGGTTCTACACGTTGTGTTGACCGGTATATTAGTTATTACCATGTCCACTCTCATTTTTCCTCTATTTTATTTCAGACCGTCAGAAAAAATAATCATTTTTCCTTTATTTGATGTGCATAAAATATATACATACGCACGTCTGTATGCCTGCCTATATATTCCTCGTTAATTACGATTTTAATAATTTGAATGGATAGCACCCGTTTCTGATATTAATATAAAAAATATATTCTTCAGATTTTATTTTGATTAGTTAACAATTACTGAATAGTAGTATTTATCTGAATTCGTATAATTTTGAACATTCGAGAAATATAACTTTAGAATAAGTTCGTTTTGTTATAATTTTTAATTTGCGATTTAATACTTATCTGCGCAGTAATGAATTCTGTTTTATTCTTTGCTAGCGATTCCGAAGTTTAAATTACTGTAATCATACATTTTATATGTTCTAGTTCACTGGATATTGTTACAGTTGATAGAACTCATTTCGAACCGACTATGCTACGAATTCATTTAGCAGAGAATGTAAAAAACAGCACGTATTATGAAATATATATCAGTTTTTACAACAATCTCACTAACAGCACGAATCAGACCTCACTTTACACTAGAACTACCATTGAAAATGCACAGATTGAAAGGTATTTTTTTAATCGTTTTTTAATAATTTATACGCATAAATAAAATTTGGTTAGTTTTACGATATTTATTGCGTGCGTATGAGGCACATGGGTGCATATTTGTATACGCATGCGCGATAACAATATGAAAATAAAAAAATATATAGATACATTTAAAATGTATTCTGCATTTTACAGTATCCAGTAGATATTGTTTTTAAATATATTTTTTATTCAAAAATTTGTACTCAATTCTATGGCGCTAACAATAAATACGTATATATTATTAATCGTAATGATAATCGCCAATTTAAATAAACTTTTAGAAATAATTGGTTATTTTCCATAGCAATCTGGCAATAATGGATCTAACAAGGAGTGGGTGTAGTGCAATTTTCCCGTGTTTCGAGGACATCAAACATAAAGTTTGGTATCAGCTTACAGTTACTTGTCCGTCGACTCATTACGCTTTGTCAGCAACACCGGTCCTGTTCACAAAAAGGATGTCAGTAATATACATGTATATGTGTAGTATATATTTATATTTATTTACATATAGGTAAAAAGCAATTCAACATCAATAAAATATCCTTTTTGCTTGAAAACAGTATGGGTAAATATAAAATTTAAGCTCTAGACGTAATGTTTATTACGTCGTATAATTAAATTGATGTTTCACGCCAATTGTAATTATGTGAATATCATATGCAGATTTCTAAAATTTATCGTAGGTGTATACATGATCAAAAAATAATTATTTAAAAATAAGAATGTTTAATTTTTCCGGATAAACCTATTTTCCCGATGTTCGTTACTTTTATATATTTTAATTATTATTTTTTATTTCAGAATAAGAGACCGATACATAGAGTTTACTTTTGAAAGGACTCCTCCCATGTGGTCGAATGCTTTAGCTATAATTGTCGCTGAAAAAGTTGAAATATTTCAAATTAACGTAGACGGTATGTGTGTACTATTTCGTTACCAGCTACGATAATCATTGTATTAATAAGTGTATTAGTTTTAAGGGCTATAGATACGTAATTTAACAGGTGTGTAACAAAATATACTTATAATATTTTCTGCTCGGTTATATCTCGAGTTATTATTTTATTACCGGCCGATTATATCGTACAGCGTGTCAAAGCGAACTGGTTCGGCTTTATCTGAGTATATTAAATCGACGAGACGAACTGATTTAAACGTTATTACGCTGAGTTTGCCATATTAGAATGGTATCTAGTCGAAAGAAGAATTTGTTTGCAGGTTTTTATACGTCGGTACTTATTAAGGAATTTGTTGATTAGTACTGAAGAATTTTATTGCCAGCTTTATCGACTAGGTTTTTCACATAATCACTCGGCTCGTTAGAAAATATTGTATAATTCTTTTCCCTATTTTGCATCGTGTATTATTTCTTGGTTGTCTTCATTAAATTCTTTTAACTGTCTATGTAATCATCTACGTTTCGCTACTTATAATTGTATTTTCGTTGTTAATATATATATATTATTTTTATTTATTTCTAAAGTTTATATATAGCGGTAATTTCTACTCGATTGTTAAGCAAAAATAATTTTTATTCTAATTTTCTGATTAAAATTATCAGATTTTTTTCATGTATACGTGTCTAATGCGTACGAAAATATAACGATGCATTAAATAATAAAAAATTTAATTAATATATCATTTGGAAATTATTTAAATTAAATAATTTAGTATAAAGTATATTATATATAATTATAAAACGAATCATTTAAGTTGTACGAGTTGCTTCTAAAAATTTTTTTTTATAAATGCGTACCCATATCTTAGGAAACTTGAAAATGTTAAAACGGATATGTTTTAAATAAATAAATAAAAAAAATATTCTTATAAAATTTTATCTATCGAGCCCTATAATTTTACAATTTCGACAATGTTAACGTTAATTTCGTATTTATAATTGTATAGGCATCTAATGTACTTTAAGCCATGTTTTTCCTCTGTACGTTTAAATTTATGCTTAAACGAAAAACGTATCCACAAGGTAATTATCATTTATATCGGAATACTTTACCCCATCCATACCGTCGGCAATCAGCTACTGAAGAATTGTGTCTGCAGTCGGCGTTATATTGTTTTCACTTCGCGGCAAATACCGTTATGGTACTATATCCATCGTGCGTTGTTTATTCCGATAAATTATTATGTTTTATTTTTGTATTTTTTTCGATAAAATCAGTGCATGCAAACGTCACTAATTGTATTCCAGTATATATTAATAATAATGTTATACCGTATGCAGATACAGCTAAATCCTAGGTATGACATCGTGTTGTAAATAAGGTATAATAAACTATATCGGATGAAATTGGTAGGCATTTTATCGATTTACAATAAAATATGTTAATATATAAACAAATTTCGAACCCTGTCCGGACCTACGGCGTACAGTTATGGCGGATGCACTAAACAAAGCGATAGATTATACAGCGTTTTCGCGATGAAGTTTCAAGAAACATTGTGAATGTTAAAAAATATACTCATCCATAAAGATCTACAGATCGAGCACGTCGATGAAGTAATAAACAATTTTGTAAAATGTCACCAAGTGAGACTTAAAAATCTTGTAAACGCTCAAGCTTGTGAGCTCCTAAATACGACGGATTTGGAGCGTAGGATCAAGAGAACGAAACTGCTTAATTTAGATATATAGTTTTAAGAGTATATAATTTATTATTTTTAATTAATACGTAAAAATAAAAATTTCATTGGTTAAATTTTGGTATTAATATTATTTATTTATAGACTAGATTACAAGAAAAAAAAATTGTATTTTTAAACTATATCTACGCTATATTTACATAAGCAATCTGATGTTTTAATATAACATATTTTTCGATATTATTACGTATTTTAAGATTGTAGCTAATGCTTAAAAATGTTAATATTTGATTATAAAAATATTCGAATTGTAAAAATGAAATTTATACGATATCGAGTTTGAAATGCTGTTATTTTCTTTATCATTTAAAATATTTGACCATCTTAACATTACGTTGTTTCAGTTAGTTTTTATAAAACACGATTTTACAAATCAGCTATCGTACGTTATTTTGTAGGTGATCTAGAAAACAATATATAAGCAGTTAGTGAAATAAAGTTCGTATTTCACGTTTTCTATAAATTCAATTACTGCTTTGTTTTTTTTTACAAATTCAATTAGAGCAGTATTATTTATGCAGGATGCATCGTTAATACTAGGACGTTTTGTGTTTTTTATAAGATGTGTTATTTTAATTGTTTATTACAGAGGAAGCAGTTCCGGATTCCTATTATCGATATATCGGCTACGATATAAAATACGATAATACTTATCTACGATATCTGTTGCAACGGTGCGAAAATCTGTTAATTCGATTTCCTTTACCGATACTTACAATCGTCGCTGTGCCCAGTGGTGCGAACATACGAGAGATCAACTCGTTCGGACTTATTATAATCGAGTAAGTTTTATATTATATATATATATATATATATATATATATATATATATATATATATATATATATATATATATACAACAAAAAGTACTTAAAATCGCTAAATTTTTTTATGTAAAAAGAAAACAAAGCTTTTCAGCTATTACGCTATTATCAAGTGGACATAAATATGAAGTAATCTGTTAGCTATAATCTGTTTTTTCATTTTCCTATTTTCTGTAAAATTGTACGTCTAAATTAAGTATTCTCTTACATTTTATTTTATTTTTTTATAAATTATATTTTTATATTTTATTTTTTTGTGCGAACTTTATAATGGCTTAACAGTCGAAAAGCTTTGTAGTATTTTTATATACAAAAATTTAGTAATTTTAGCTATTGTTTTGTTTTTTATTTATTTTTTAAAAATTACTACATTCCTTACGTATGTTTGCTGAATTAAGTTGTGAGATATATTTTTACATAATGCGTGTGAGGGGTGCTAACAAGAGGTTGAATCCTATTTTCCTTCGATCAGAAGGCTGAGTAAATTATATGATCATTCTTTACAAACTACTGTAAATCAAAGAATTAAGTCTTCTCTTTAGTAAAAATGCTAGTTCTATAGTAAAAACTAGTAATTCCTGTAATAAAGCATTGGTAATTCGAGTTTAACTGGTTATCAGTGACGTAATAGCTGGTGATGATCCCTATCGTATATTTTAAATACGGTGGTTCGAAAAAGTTATTTAGATTTCGTTTTCATAGATAATCGATCTGTTTTTTGACGCGCTTATTTGGTAACGCGTGTTTCTAATATCCATAAAATTAACGTGCCGTCATTTCTAATTAATAAAAAATATATATTCGGTCTTTCAATAAGAACCTGATCGAATAAAACAGGCGGTGTGTGTAAAGTATAAACGAAAATCTTTTTTTATTTTATTTTATTTTAAAAGACCATTATGCTGTTGTCTATATAACATCGTTCAAACGTCCATTGCGGAATTTCACGGTGGCACGGGTACGAGTAGTCTAGTTTTCAATGGCTCTCCGCGTAAATCTGACCGAATTTCAACGATAGCATTGGTAATATTGACTTTAAGGGCATTGGTTGATTGTGGTTTATTGTGTAAACCTGAAACGTCAAGAAATTCCCATAAGAAAAAATCTAGTGGGATCAAATCGTACCATTGATACTTCCGCGCGAGATAACACTACTTCAAATCGTTCATGCATAGTATGCATCGTGACGTCAACTGTGTGATATGTAGCGACAAATTTGACATGGTTGTTCGGAATTTGTAGCAGAATAATATAAACAACAGACTACGCCACAAAAACAGTGCGGTCTGCACAGGCTACAAATATCGACACCATTGCAAATTAATATGAATTATTTTTAAAATTCTTCAAAAGAGGGATAAGTGGTGGATGCTTGCGTATTGTATCTGTACTCGTGTGCGTATATAGCAAAGCAGACATAATATTTCGAATCACAGTTAAAGTCATCGGTTATATTAGTCGATATTTCACGTAATATCAGAAATCCCTTTATTATCCGTCGGTTTGTATACGTCATTCTTACACTATTATTACAATCTATATACACGCGCATATTATATAAATATATATATATATATATATATATATATATATATATTTATATTTATGCAAAATAATAATAGAATTAGAGAAACAATCGATTTATTAAAAAAATCTCTTAAATTTTCTTTTTTTCTTTTTATATAAAAAATTTAATCGTTAACTAGTTTTTACTTTACCACATTGAATAATAAATCAGGAAAGTAGCAATTATCATTCCCAGACGTCTGAAATTTTAATTCATAATTTCCGCCTTACCGTATAAATCCTTTATTATTCTTGATACGTTATATGAAATGAACGTTTAAAAGATCATTTATTAAATTGACCTGTAAAAAGTTCGCAGTTGCGGTACAATACACAATCTAAGTGTTGATTTCCTGTTAAAAACAAAAAAAAAAAAGAAATAGTGTAGTGACGTTGAAACAAGAAAAAAATAATCTCTGAACAGTACAAAAACGCTATTCGTTACATACCTGTCTTACTCACTTTTATTTTCGCTTCTTTTTACGTATCTTTTATCTTTAATTTCATTAATTGGTTTTGGTACAACGTATCTATTCAATATTTATTTTTTTAGTATATTTTTTAACATATTCCAGTTGCACCTGTCAAAGGTTTTTTCTAGATCAATAAAGACAATATATATAGATTGATTCATCCCCACCTTCTTTTTCTATTATTAATTTTAAACACAAGATTACTTCCCTTGTACGATTTAATTTTCTGAAGCTATACTGATCTTCACTCAACACTTGTCTCGATTTTGTTATTCTATTGAGCACAATCTTCGTTAGTATTTTCAAAGCACGTGTTAGGTGACTAGCCATTATGCATTGTTCACATTTAAATGTTCCATTGTTTTTAGGTATAATTATTGTCTTACGTTACTTTTGAGAGCACAGATTTTTCATATATTTCTTTTATTAAATCATATATTTTACTTGTATTTTCATTCAAGGATTTTCGTAGTTCACGAATGATATCACATCCCGGGGATTTTACTTTTTTTTTTTTTAGTTATTTTAACGCTTTTACAAATTCTATTGTTGATGCTTCATTATCTATTGATATGTTCTCTATTGAACCGTCTTTTTCTTTCTTGTTTACTACATCTTCTTCACGTAAGTTTTCTATATATCTCTTCCATTTGTCGGCTATTTATTTTTCGTTCGTGATATTATTTTACCTTATAATAATTTATCGAGCTATGTTGGCGATAGCACGGATGCGAGAATGGTTACCCAACTAAAAATGTGCTCCGGTGTTGGTTGGTAATAGCCTTAAAAATGACAGACATGATCGCGTGAAACATCAGTTCTAGTTGTGCACCAGACGCTCGTTATGTGCTATGAATAATTATAATACGGCCATAGTGCAAACGAAAAACCATTTGATTATTTTCCTATGCAGAGAAAACTTAAATAATAATCACGCGATCCGACTACTAATTGGTATAATTTCAAGTCCCCGGTTAAATGATGTAAAATATGAAAGGAAACCAAGCTACCCTTTCAAAACGGATCGCTGGAAGATAATCGCGTTTAAATATGAAAAATCATAGGTTACAGAATATAAGAGGCTACATCACCAGGTCCTTACGTAGCATAATGGATAGAGAAGAAACTTGAAAATTTTACACGATTAAACAGGAATAATGTTGTTACACGAACGATCCTAGTAATAACGAGAAATTAGAATGTTGAAAGTTAATTTATTAAGACATAATATCCTAGTCGGAATGCCACATTATTATAATTCTACGACATCTGCTACGTATCTTTGAAAATTCTTATTGTTCTTATTGGGCATGCGCTTTCTTTATCGATGTGCGTTGATTCATAAATTACTAAAAAAATAAATTTTATTAATAAAATAATAAAATATAAATTTGATTGATTTAATTTTTTAACCATTACACTGTATTGAAAAAAAAAACCGTAGCTAATTTTTGGAAAATGTCTTTAAGTTTCACTTCTTTCCTGCGCCCCTAGGCACAGATGTTTTTTTTTTAGTCGAATAACTAACACTAATTTATATAATGTGCCTATATATACTGGTGCTTTATATTTAATTATATACATCTACGCCAATGTATGGAAATATGAATACGGGTGTGTGTAAGCACCGATAGCTGTGTGTACACATATATGTATGTATGTGTCTGATAGTTGAACATCATATGTTCATATGTGTATGTGTGAGAATTAAGATGAGTTGTTACAGCTTGTCATTAACTTTCAAGATATATATATATATATATATATATATATATACACACACACTACATATGCATTTTGGGGGTAATGTTTTAGTTTGTGTATGTATAAAATTAACTTAATCCGCACTGTAATTTGCATGTGTGAGAGTAAAGATGAGTAGTTACAACTTGTCATTATAAGTATAAATCTGCAACTTTCAGGATATATATATATATACACACATATATATATATATATATATATATATATATATATATATATATATATATATATACACTATTATTATACCTATATATGTATTTTGGGGTAATGTTTTAGTACTTTATCTGCACTATAGTTTATTATATTTTACGCATTGGAGGTCAAGAATTTATCTTAATGCACTTTGTATATAAAAAACAGAAGCGATAAACTTTGATTTGATGATTATTATCGTGATTATTATGATCGTTATTATTAACATTATATTATTTTTGATAATTAGTTCCGGTGAATATATGTTGAAAATACGGAATAGTAAAGATTCTGGCGAACAAAAAGAAGAAAGTAATTTGCCGGAGGATTTTAATGTAGTTTATAACGCCTATCGAATGATGGAAAGAATGAATAAGCAATGGCTTCTATTTATGGCAACGCCGATAACAAATGGTACCGTGATGGACAGTTTAACTACATATTTAGCACTTGAAAGCGCTCGTCAAATGACACTGAAGGTAATGAGCGAATGTTTTTTTTTTTTTTACAGTCGTACCACACATGCAATTTCATTAACGCTACACCTATAATTTAGGCGTTTATAATAAAATAATATAAATAATTATATTACATATATATATATTCATTTTATAAATGTATTGTTTATACAATAGTTTAAATATTTCCGATAATTCTTATTTTGAACTCTGGACTTTATTTGTACATATGTCTGTGTCAAGGAATTTTATAAAAATTACAACTATATTATGGTTTGCAATTTTATTTCGGATTTATTTATATATGTATAACTTAAGAACGTCATATTGTGTTAGTTATTTGGGAATTACTTTGGATTGTAGATTTACCTTTATAAACTACACCGTTTTAAAAACTAATAAAGCTGTTTGTTCTATTTATGCTTTATTTAATTCAAAGTTTTATCTTAAAGTAAATTACTTGTATATATAAAATGGTTACTCGTGTCATTATCGCTTACTCATATCCAGTTGGGTGTTCACAGTTTCTTTAATAAATTAAAGCCGGTACAAGTGTTCCCACGTATGCTAAAATTTTTCTTACGCATGAAGCTTTATATTTGCCATTGCTTGAAGATTATATTCTTAATGTTGTTGTTTATCAGTTTTGTATCAACTGTTACATGAAAACCAGTTTATCTCCGGAAATAACGATTCTAGGCAGCTTAAATTTATGTATACGATATATAAGCGTAAGAGATTAAAATCGGAATATATTACAAGTTGGCACTTAGGATTTTATTGTTAACGCATTCAGCTCACCACGGCAAGCGTCTAATTATTTATGTATAATCTTTATTTAATTATTTTCTCATCAGTTTGTTTTTTTTTTATATGTTTTCCCATGTTTATTTATATTTGATAATTATTTGTCGGATTTAATGTTCGTATTATTCATACTAATTATCAATATGGTAAGATGCGATTCGGTGAATAATTTATTTAATTTGAGGCATATATTGTAAATTGCTAATAAATAAATATATCTATCTATATCTATCTGTTTGAGTTTGTAAAACGATTTTATTTTCATTAAAAACTTTTTTTTTTTAAAAATTATTATTATCACCGTTTAGATGATCGGCTGGTCTGATTCGGCTTTATTAATGAGTCCGTATTTACTTTGGACTGAATTATCAGCAATTTCGTACAGTTGGAATTCGCAACCCAGGAGACTTAGCGAAGATAAAAGTAAGTTTTTATTCTAAAAAAATGATAATCTAAATTTTAGCGAATATGTTTCCTTCATATTGTATATATATATATATATATATATATATATATATATATATATATATATATATATATATATATATATATATATATATACATAAAGTTGAATATATTGGAGAGTAGTGATTTTATTAATTAATTATAAACAAACAAAATATAACACAATCACTAAAAGTTTTTAATTATAAATAAAAAAAGATGTAATAATTTTTGTTCGCGCTTGAAAATGACGTAACTGTCGAAAAGCTTCGCGATTAAAAACTTTTAGTGATTGTGTTATATTTTGTTTGTTTATAATTAATTATATATATATATATTTTTTTCTCGTTTCGTTATCCGATCCGGATGTCGTGACCTTATTTGATGCAAGTTACAAGACGTCGCCATTTATATCGATTCTGCGCTAGATTCATGATTTGCTGTGTGTCTACTTTACATAACTTTGCGATTTGATCAATGTAACGGTTCATCGGTCTACCTTGCCTCCTTTTTCCATTAACCTTTCTTTGCAGAATTGTTTTCTCCAGCCCATTTGCTCGTATTACATGGCCAAAGAAGCCTAGCATGCGTCATTCAATTGATGGTACTAATTGTTCAATGGGTTCGATTTTCAGTTCTTTTAAAACAGAATCACTTGTTCTGTGGGTTGTCCATGGAATCCTTAAGATTTTTCGGTATTCCTTCATTTTGAATGCTTCAAGCTTCTTCCTCATCGATTTATTAATCGTCCAGGTTTCTGAGCCGTATGTCGCTATGGAAAAAATCAACGTTTTAAGGAGTACAGTTTTATTGTTTTAGAGTTCTTATGGTTTTTCCATATACAATTGAGTTTCCCGATCCCGACGTTTGTAAGAGCTAACCGTCTCCTTATTTCTTCTTCTGAATTTTTGGATGTGTACGCACCCAAGTAGATTAATTTATCTTTAATTCCAATATTTCGCAGCAGAGTCAGTGGTTGTTGGATTATCTTTCCTTTATCGATGATAAGCATTGAACATTTATGTTTATTCAGTATTAAGCCAGCCTCTTTGCCAACCACATCTATTCTTGATAGTAATTCAAACATTTCTTGCTCTGTGCTGGCCAGTATACAGTGTCGTCTGCAAATCTGATATTTGTAATTTTGAAATATTAAATTAATCGATGCTAAATCAGTGTATGCGAACTTTACTAAACTTCATTAATTGTATTCCAGTATATATTAATAGTAATGTTATACGTATGTAGATACAGCTAAATACCTAGATATGATATTAGACGCTAAACTTCGTTGGAAAGAAGTTCATGTAAAAAAGAAAGGAAAGGAGTTGGAAATGAGATATAAAAAACTATATTGGATGATTGATAGGCATTCTTCGGTTATCAATTTACAATAAAATTATACATACAAACAAATTTACGGTATATAGTTATCAGTATGCACTAAACAAAGCGATAGATTATACATCGTTTACAAAATAAAGTGTTAAGAAACATTGTGAATGCACCATATTATGTAAAAAAGGCACACATCCATGAAGATCTACAAATCGAACATTTCGATGAAGTAATGAAAAATTTTGCAAATGTCACCAAATAAGACTTAAAAATCTTGTAAACGCTCATAAGGGAAGTAATACGCGAAAAAAGACGATTACGTGGATTATGGCAAAAATATAGATTACTCTCAATTAAAAGCCAGCTAAATACGGTAACGAAAAAACTAATAATTTAAGAATTAAAGCTTCAAAGCATACGTGGCTAACTTATCTCCCGCGCAAAGGAAAAACGTACATAGGAACCATTTCTTAGCAAACTCAGAAGTATTTCAGCTCCAAATCAGCTAGCAGCATTACTTTTACATACGGATATGACGTCTATGCGGCTAAAAAGAACAAAGATAAATTATCTAGTTTTATAGTTTGGAAGGTGAAACATTGCTGGATGCATCTTCCACACGTCATTATTAATAGATACTATTTATTAAATGGCCTCTCAACTGGCTAGTTATAAATTACCGTTTGGCTTTGAAAAAAAATCAAAAGTTTTACTTACTAGTAGATGTTATAAATAGTATAACTTAATTACAAAAATAAACCAAGTACCAGTTTCTCAAACAATATTTTATTCACATCGCGTATAGAAATTAAGTTTAGCGTTTAATATTTAGATAATAACTTTTCCCTTTTTTTATTCCAGATATTCTTATGTTTAATATGTTACGTAGTATTTATGGCGAATCACTTCTACTTACTGCGTTGAAAAGTTTCCTACATAAAAAGTAAGTAATATAGTAAACAATTCTAACGTGATGACAGTATTTGAAACATTGTATAGCTTATGATAAAATTAGCGCATCATTAAACATGCAAACGTAACTAGTAATTAGATTAGTTAATATAACGTAAGAACGAGATAAGCTTATGTAAATTAAGAACATTGTCATTATGAAGAACTTTGAGGGAAAATGGGAATTTTAAAGATAATTTTGTAGATAAGGGAGTTTATGATCTAGAATCTAAAATTTTTAAATAAAATTATTCACTAATTTTTATATATATATTAACGAACATCGATTAAATTAATTATTATACTTTTTGGAGCCTCATAAAAATTGAAACATTATTATTAATAAAAATTTGACGAGTATTAGTAAAATCGATTTTAAGAAGTATATAAAATGAAATTGATTAGTAATTTTAATTGTACGACTTGGAATTTTAAGGAATTTCACTAATTATTGTACAAAGGGAATTGTATTTTACGAAATAAAGAAATCTATCAAAATTTGTAATTTGGCATACAAGTTAAAATTCAAAAATTAAATCATTGATTGTGTTGTGTACTACGTTCACTTTCAGATTGTTTTATTAATACTGTTTTTTATTTTACTAATTTTTGTGTATTGTAATCTTAAATTAATATTTTTTTATTTTATATTTCTATCTTTTGGTTTAATAACCGAAAAACTATGATTTTTTATAAAGAAAAATTTGATTTTAACTTCTTTTTTCTTGCTCGTTTTAATAAAAAAATCACTACATTCCACATTCTTCAAATTAGATGCATTATGTTAATGATATAATAATGAAATGAGTTTAAAATGTGTCATTATTATTAATTAAAAATTAATATGTTTTGGAATATTTCATATTTTTATTTAACAAAGTCAACTCTCTTATTGTTATTATCTGTGCTAGAAATTATTTATTGGTAGTACTTTATATAAATGAAAAAGTGCGTATTCCTTTGTTTGTTCACTTCCTTTTTGTCTTTTATCATGTATTATTATAATAAATAAAATATATAATAAATAATTTTGTTAAATAACTTTGGGTTATTTAACTAATAAATAACATGGTAGCAGAGCTAGGTTCTTTTTAATGATCTGTTGGTTAATGGGTAGTTATCGTTTATCGTTATTTTGCGGTTAGTTTACTTTTAGAACACGGGTGTAAAAAAAATAGTTGAACACGGATAACAATTAATAGCTGTTCCGAAGTTAACGTTAAGTGGAAACTATTCACTATGGAAAATCCGAATTTCTTCGTTTTTAGAAGTCAAGGGATGGCAAAAATCTTTAAAAGAAACAACGGATCAACACTGCAAAGTAAGAAATGCAATTATTTTTACTGTAGATGATGAATTACTTCAAATCATCGCGAATTGTAATACATCATGCGAAATGTGGAATAAATAATCATTTCACTTGTAATCGTGAAAACAAGAAATATCTGATATACAAGAAGTTCAGATATATGAAAATTGAAAAAAACGAAATTGTAGAAGAATTTGTCAAACCTACGATGAAATATTAAAAGAAGCATGGAACCTTGAACTAAAACGATAAAGAATTTATTTTTATGAACTTATTCGCTGCGTTAGAATCCAGAGAAAATCCAAAAACCATAATTACGGTATTAGAAAACGAAACGGAAATGGATTATGAACAGTTAAAAACGAGATTAAGTATTGAAAACACAAAAGGTAAGCCAAAAATTTGACCTATTTCTGTTACTAATAATGTAGCCGTATGTAATGTAAAATGTAATATTTGTAAAAAACCAGGGCGTAACTTTACAAATTGTTATTTTAAAAATAAATTCTGTAAAATATGCAAACAAAAAGGACACACTGAAAATTTTTATAAAAAAGGAGAACAAAAACATTTAAAAAAAAACAAGATACCAGATCTGTAATGTCAATTAATGTCAAACAACAGAATAAGAAAAAAATGAATTTTAAAAGTGTAAAATTTATTTTGGATTCAGGAGCAACACATCACTGTGTCAATGATAAAACTCTCGAAAAATTATAAAAAGTTTGAAAATCTTGAAGAAGTAGAAGTAGCAGATGGAAAAAATTTGTTAATGACTTATGGTATAGGTTCTGTTGATATTGATAATACACTACGTTTCATAAATGTATGGTACGTTCCAAATCTAAGAGAAAATGTTATTTCTGTGATACAGATAAATGAAAATGGATATAATGTTCTCTTTAAAAATAACAAATGTGTAATTTACGGTAATAGATTCTACAGAAGTTTTATATTAGATGAAAACGAATGTATTTACTAAAATTATCACCTAAAAATATGGTAAATTCGCTAATATGACATAATAGATTAAACCATGTTAGAAATCACGTTTTAAAATATTTAAAAGAAAAAAAATTAATTAAAGAATTTTCTGACGAAATAGATAACTGCGTGCGAAGTATGCATTAGATTAAAATTTTCTAAACCTTGTTTTAAAAGTATTAAACTAAAGTATGCAAAACAATCGTTAGATAATATTCATTCGGACGTGTGCGAAATTAAAAAGAATGGCAAATGTAAATATTGTGTAACATTTATCGATGAATGTTCACACTATGTTAAAGTATATCCACTAAAAACTAAACATGGTGTTTATGATGCTTTAATTGAGTTCACAAAAGAAGCTGAAACATTATTTGAACAAAGAATAAAAATGTTTACATGTGACAATGGGTGAGGAGAATATATGAATGGAAATATAATGAGTTTTATGTCAAATAATGTACTATTATGACACCATCAGCAACATATTACCTCACAACAAAATGGTATTGCTGAACGAATGAATCGCACTATCGTAGAAAAATTGAGAGCCGTTTTAATACAATCAGGTGTAGATGAAAAATTATGGCATGAAGCAGTATATCATGTTGTGTTTACACTAAATAGAACACATCAACAAAAGCGATAAATAATCAAATTCCTTACGAATTATGGCCAGGAAAAGGAGTTAAATACAAATATTTGAAAACTTTTGGTCGTTTAATAAACAATTCAGAAAAGGGAACTGAAAAATGTATATTTTTAAATTATACATATAACGCTTACCGTCTTCTAAATATAAAGAAAAATACGATTATAGTATCTAGAAATGTGAAATTTATTGAAAGTGTATTCACATGTTTGGAACAAGTGCGAGAAGAGTCATTATCCCGAAAGAATTAAATTTGATCCTTAGATTTTGGTTGCCTTCAATAAATTATACTGTCAGAGCAGAGACGTCATGTAAATAAATACTCGGAATAAAACACCTAGTTAAACATGTGTTTTCGTAACGTTACATTATTCGATAATAAGTAATTATTATTCGTTGAAACGAATAATATTGCGCTATCTTAAAAAAATGATTGCTATATGTTTTTTCTACTTTTTGTTTTTTTCCACATTTTCTTTCTTACATAAAAAATAATTTGTACAGTCTCGGAAAATCGTGAACATGGATAATTGAGAAATTAAAAATTAATTCAAAGGTATTTGTAAACTACAGTTATTTCTGCATACCGAAATGGGGGAAGATATATTAATTAAATGATACCGTATTATTAATTTACTTAAATTAATATTATATTTATTAATTTATAATAAACATAGGCAATTCGATAGTTACATGGATGACGATATTTGGGAGACGTTAAATGAAATAATTCTACAAAAGAAGTTTGGAAATGTCGTGTTTGAAGGCGATTTACCCGTCAATTTATTAGAAATGACAAATTCTTGGACACGAGTGAATCGTATACCATTAATTTCGGTTTATATCCATTATAAAACTGGAGAGATCACCGTTGATTTGGTATACATACATATATATATATATAGTGTATAACACACGCATTTTTTTTTCTAATATAAAATTTTAATATATACATTTCTTTCGTAAGTATAGGCGACATAACAACTGTTTTCATTATCTATATAGGTTAGGTGTTTCGTTTGAATGGTATTTTTATTAAAATATGGTATTCAGTTTATATTTATCGTGGCCTTTTTCGTATTTTTCCAACGATTATCATCGCTCTTATAAGTCAAGAAGTCGGTGTCCTTATTTCGGTCGTTAATCTTTTTTTTTTTATCACATTTTTTGTGAGCCAACTTACTATATACTGCGTTAGTGTATAATGTACGAGAGGAAAGTCCCAGCCATGAATTATATCTTTATTGACAAAAAAGGTACAGTCGATTAAATTCCGTTATCATGTGGTTGAATTCTTTTTACCCTATTTATTGTACATTGTTAATTTCGAAAGCATATTCTACAATTCATCAGTTTTATTGATATCCAGTCCACATGAATTATGATCTCTTATGTGACGTTATGTTTTACGTACTGTAAATTTACAACTTAAAATTTTTGCATAGCTTGTGCAATAGTTAATGTCGAATACTTAATTTCGCAAATTAGTTACGTAGTATACCTATGGGATAAATCTACCATGAATTGCTATCGTTCGCATACTAATCTTCGTTTCAGTTCACCATTTGTGACAACTCATCCGTGTTTGGATATACATTTTGAAAGCAGATATTTATAAGATTCTTTGGTAAAACTTCAGATTTATATACTCGTTATTACTGCGAGAAAGGTGTTGGAATTAGTTCGTGGGTAGCTTGTTTCAGTTATTGATTTTATAATTTTAAATTATCGTTATATTTTTTCATACGTATACACAAATGAAATTTTCTCTACTATATATATTAATGCACTTACGTAAGGATTATTTAAGTACTTTCCAGTGTAGTGAATGTGTATATATGAACATGTGTGGACAATTGTACTTTTTTTGCTTCTGTTTATATTCCAATGTGTATTGTGAGTGATTGTGTTTATGTATGATTTAATTCAGTTGTATACTTTTATTCAATTATTTACTTGTCAGTGTTTGCATTTTAATTGACATTAGCTGTTATGTGAGCCGTATATAAATAAATAAATAAATAATTAGACAGTCAACTCCTAATGACCGATCAAAATATTTTAATACACAATAAACATTTTTGATTTATAAATTCTCGTTTTACTCCTTTGTTTCTTTCGAATTCCATTTTACTCTCAATATCCGGCTATTAATTTTTCCAATTAATTCCATAACTATTTTTGGGTAGACGGTCGCTCTCATATACATTAATAAGGTTTATCTGTTAACAGAACCACATACATTCCGGATATTAATGAGAATATTATTTTGCTCGTTATTATTCTACATTGGTTTGCTTTAGAAAAAAAGTTATGTCGACACGGTGATATTTCTAAATATTTTACAATCGAAACTGTATAGAAGTTTTCCATGTGGGTTGCTCCTGTTACATACGTCGAAAAAGTATATGTAAAAAAACATATTTTTTGACGTAGATCAACAAAAATTCCTTCCTAGATAACGTGTTTTATAATACATATATATGGGTATGCGTGCATTGTTATATTTTAATTTTCAGGAACCATTTGTTAACGCGTATGATCAGTATGAATTAAGAAACGCGACTATCGATGCAGAGACGTTCCACAATAAATGGTACGTTCCAGTCGATGTTGTAGTAATGAATAAGACGTCTAGCGCTTCTATGATTCGAGAACATCGTGTCAAAACTATTTCCTGGGTACAGTTACCGAATTCTGTTTTGAATACAACTATCAGTTCGTCTGAATATATCTTAATAAATCCTACTATTTTGGGTAATTATTTATTTTAATTATTGCACACAGTTGTTATAGTATCGATGTGTGGGGAATTATCACCCAAAAGTTAAAAACTAAGCTCATAAGTTCATGAAATTCGTATCGAATAAATAAATATATATATATCTCAATCATACATTATAACATTTTGACACAAATTATTAATTTTATTGAGGTGTTTGGTTCTTAAATGAACTGCAGATAATTTTCAATGTATTTATGTAAATATTTTTATAATTGGAGACATTTCGTGTTAATCAGAATATAAAAACTTTTGTTAACATTAAAATTTCATGTACCATATAGTGGATAGTGTTGCTGAAAGGAATCTATTTTATATATTATACATATATAGTAAATAAAGCGTTAGAAAAAATTCCAGGTGTGAAAATAGGAGGATGATTTGTAAGAATTATAAAATTCGCAGACGATCAAGTATGTATTAATTACAAACAACAAGAAATGATTATTAGCTCTGGTACAAAAATTAAACAGCGTAGCAGCGTACGTGGAATAAAAATAAATATTGAAAAATAAATGTAATGTGCATTAGCAAGACGTCAGAAGAAATGAAATGAATATATCAAATGGAAAAAAATCTAGAACATGTAGATTCCTTCAAATATTTAGAAAATTTATGGACAGATGCAGTGATTGCTGCAACGCAGATGTCATTTTCAAGATGCGTTAGTGATGTCAATGATCGTCGAGGATGAAGACGGTCCCGTCTTGATCACGATATTTGTTACACGGTAAATTACGATACAAGAAGAAGAGATGAGGTTAAATATAGTACGACTTTAGCAGCGATTGAGAGCCCGGGGGAGTTAGATGAGGTGTGAGTTACAGAGTAAGTGGAAAAAGATAAACAATAAAGTGCGTTGATTTATGAAAATTTTGTTTGCTTAGGTGAATGTATGAAGAAATGATTGTGTAATGAATTTAATTTTTCCAGAGAAATGTAATATTTGAAGCTCTAGTGGGGCGAGGTTAGTTAGAAGATACAAGAGCTTGATTTACTGCACAATAATTTATTTTCAGAAATTTTGTAAGAGGCGAATCCGACAGAAAAAATGGATCCTTTCTAATTCGTTAGTGGATGAATGATGATTGAATAGCGCTTATTAGATTTCTCGATCGAACGTTTGAAAACTAAATCTTCATATTCGCCTAATAGACGATGTTAATAAAATGAAAATCAAAATTCGCGAATAAACATAATTTGGTGCTTTTTTGCTTTCCCCCACAGACCGATTTCAATATTTATCTATTGCTGCCTTTTAATTTTAAGAAATAAATCTCGTTTCAGTATTAGAGTATTATTATTACTAATAAAACAAACGCGCGCGCACACATACACACACATACGTGTAAAAATATGATGCAATCGGTAAACGCAACCGGAATATTATTGTTTTGTCATCGAGAATATTTTCTAATTCGGAATATTGTTGGTAACTCAGGGGCTAATAAATTTACAGGTATTTCCGCTGGTTTACGTGAACATCATGTCGCGTTTGTTTGAATTAGTGCGTTTAATCGATAGTAAAGAAAAATCTGTTCAATTTTTTACGCGATCATCTAATTCTTCATCCTCAACGATGATGCCATTCCGGACACGAAATTCTTAAGAATGACCGCTGTGGTGTTCTAAGGAACGTGAATGGCGTTACGAAGTAGGTTTAACAGTCGGAACGTGGTTACAACGCAGTGAGCTATCACTGAAAAATGTGGTTCTATTTATAAAATCGTGGACTGAAGAATATAAATTTTGTCAGAGTTAAATATGTCTACAGAAGCTATTACAGACTAAAAACTATTTACGTGACGTTTGTGCTTATTCGTTACTAAAGAATCAAATAATGATAGACGGTCCAAATCTCACTGTTGAAATCGATGAATCCTACTTCACAAAACGGAAAAAAACAGGTGGATCGGATATTCCGGCAGCAATGGTGTTTTAGCGGTTATTATCGCGAAACTAAAGAATGCTTTTTATTTGCTGTACCAGATCGCATTGCAGCGACTTGATCCGTCAACGTATCGAATAATCTCTGACCGTTGGAAAGTGTATGACAACATTGCAACTATTCCAGCCATGACACTAGCATTATACAATAAGTCATTCAACAAACTTTGTGAACCCTTTTAATGTCGCACACATAAATTCGGTGGAAGGTATGTGGTTGCAAGCGAAGAAACGAAATAAACGACAAGATCTGAAACTGGGTTGTGCTATTTATGTGAGTTTGTGTGGCGTCAAAGAAATCGAAATCGCGATTTATTAAAAAAAAAAATAATCTCCGATATCGTTCCATTCCAACCCTCAGCTTAAAAGTGACGAAGAATAAAAGGTACGTTTTAATAAATTACATTTTACGTATTAACAAATATTATACTGGTTCGTCAAAAATTTAAGAGCAGCAATAGATAAATATTGAAATCATTACAGGGGGAGCACTCATAATTTTTTACATTCTATACTGATTCATTGTTAGATTTTTTTAGTAACTGGCAACGCGTCCGATTATTTTGTAGGGCCTTACGTTATTAATTACGACGTGTCTAATTGGAAAATGCTGGTGAAGCATTTACCGGAATTTCCACCAGATGTAACGGCTACATTGTTGATGCATGCTTTATCGTTGACTCGTATCGGGCGATTAGATGTCGAAATACTTTTAGACATGACCGACCAAGTTACTTTTGCGTATGATAATTTCGTATCAGTGTATCTGATCGCCAATTATGTACACGATTACGTAAGGAGTATGTTATACGGCGAATTGTTGCGTAAATACGACGTAAGTATATTAACTTTCTACATTTTTGTGAAAGAAATAAATGTAATTTTTTTTTTAATTTCGATTTGATTCTGTTTTATTTCTGTTTATGTGGCACGGTATTTCTTGTGTGCGTGCGTGTGCGTGCCTTGTATACATGATATGTATAGGTATATATGTAATAGAGTTGACGAAACAACTTCGTTATTAGTTCGTTTGTTACATGTTAATGCCATCCCACCATTTCATAGACATTATAACAGATAATTACTTGGCTTACTTTTCTGTGACGTAGCGAACTTTGCTGATAACACAGCGATACTGTTTAGACAAATGTATCAAAAGTGCACGTAAAAATTTGCAGATTGCAGTTAACGAAACATCATCGTGGTTTAAATCATGGAAGATAAAAATCAACGAGGATAAGTGATCTCGAGTGATTTTTACTAACCGCAGAATTATTTCGATCGACAATATACTTATGAATTGTACTCAGATCTCTCAGAATGAAGATGTAAAATATCTGGTTATACACCTGACAAACGCTTAACTTGGAGGAAGCTATAATAACAAAGAGAAATCAGTTAAGTGTTGAGTTAAAGCAACTATATTGGTGGCTAGGTAGCAGGTCAGCAGTATCTCTTAAAAACAAGTTGTTACTATATAATGTTAAAGCCGGTTTGGCAATATCGCTGTCAATTACGGGGCAGTACCAGAAAAAGTTATACTTCAATAATACAAAGAATGCGAAATAAGATATTACACATAATTACTAATGCTTCATGGTATATAACCAACATCACAATTCATGAAGATATTTCTAAAAAAATAAATAACTGCGTTTTCACAGAGATATGCTTCCAGATTGGAAAGGCAACCAAATAATACGGCGAAGGAATTGCTAAATAGTCAAAATGAAGCGCTTGGGCTTAAGAGAAAACGTTTTCAAGACCTCATATGAATATATGTGTGTCAATTTTGAACGTGGGTGTGTGTTTGCATGTTGATATGAATGTAATATATACATGTGTTTTGATTGTGTGAATGTATATACGTTCATAATTAGATTCTTTCACTGGATAAGGTAGCTTATTCATGATATTTTAACTTTACATCGATTACCAAATACTTCAGGAAACTAGGTGTAAAGTAGCACATTATTTAAAAAAAAAATATGGATGCTTATCATATTTTTTTCTTATTTTATGGATAATAATCCATTGATAAAAGTAACATTTTTTTTTTTGCCCAGCTTGCGCCATTTGGCCAGTTTAAACCAGTTAGTGTATTTTAATTCTCAATGCCAAGCGACAGCTTGACGGGATAAGTAGTATTAAAATAATTTATACTTAATTACTAAAAATAGTTAAAATCGCTTTTTTTTTTTTTTTTTTTTTTTTTTTAATTATGCGAAGCTTTTCGGCAATTACGCCATTGTCAAGCTATATACAGTTAAAATTAATTAATATAAAATCATAACATATTAATTTAAAACTAAGTTTACAATTTTACACAAAATGAATTAGATTCATAATTCATTTTGTGTAAAATTGTAAACTTAGTTTTAAATTAATATGTTATGATTTTATATTAATTAATTTTAACTGTATATAGCTTGACAATGGCGTAATTGCCGAAAAGCTCCGCATAAATTAAAAAATAAATTTAGTGATTTTAACTATTTTTAGTAATTAAGTATAAATAAAAATCACTACATTCCACAATCAATAACTTTATTAAAATAATTGTATTATGTCGTATGAGTGTTGTTGTGTGTATACATGAGGTGTGATTATGAGTGTATATATCATTATAATATTTATCACAAATATACGTTTAAAAAAAAAATACCATTACGTTTGATAAATTTATATAAACTAACTGTAACAGAAGACAATGGGTCAGAAACAATTAATTCAATGCTCTCAGGTAATGTGTGCCACTTTTGTAAAATATTATAGAACAGTTCATCTCTATGCTTTAGAAATTTCTGACAAATTCAAAATTTGATGCTCAATATAGTCGTCAACAACGTGTCACATGTTCCTAATTTAGCAAAATGCGATGGGGAGAGATTATGCCCAGCATGTAGTCGAAATAAAGTTGATATATAATCCCTCAAAATGTTCTGGTATAATTGAAAACATGGCTTACTGAAAACCGTATGTACTAAAGCGAAGTATTTTTTCCCTTTATTCTGACTTTCAGCGGTGTAATACTGTACAAAATCTATTAGTAAAAATTGTTTAATCTTTGGTAACATATCAGTCCAATTCCACTTAATGTTCCCGCAAGGCACACATGATAAATTATAACGCGTTAATTCATCGACCACCTCGTTTTCAGTAATACCGCAATGAGGAAGGGACCCACTTAAACTTTACTCTAGATCCACGATTATAAAGCTGAATAATACGATGTCTCACATCAAATTCTAACATGGACATTTTGAGTTTTGGGAGCTTAGATAATTGTAATAGGACACTTACGGAATCAGAGATGATTAGAATATTCTTTTTCCTTAAATCTTTAACTTAATACATTGATAAAATTAATGTAATGTTTTAGTAATCAATCGATAAAATGGTGTAATATTTAACTTTAAATTGTTGAAGTTGTGAGCTTTCTAACGATCGAAATCCATTTACAAGTCTGTGCAAATAAATATATTTATTACTTGTTATGTGCGTAGGCGTATTTCGCAAATTCGCTTCAGTCGATGTATAACGGCCTTGTGGAGGACGGAGATCTAGCTCCTCGAGTAAAAAAGTTTTTTGAAAAGGAGATACTCTGTCATAAAGATTATTCTACATGCGATTTATCCAAAGATTATAAAAATTTGCTGGTCGAAGTGAAAGGCGGATCTAAGTAAGCGTTGTGTTTATCGTATTTTTCTATACACATGTACAAACATATCCGCGCGTTAATCGTATATATATATATATATATATATATATATATATATATATATATATATATAAATTAATTAGATGTTTAGTTTGACAGTTGTAATCGATAAAAATATTGTCAAATATAATGAGATAACGTAAGAAGATAAAATTCAAAATTTTACATTAAGAAAGATTTAATTAAAATGTTTCTAAATTCAAATTTGTGATGACTATTCTTTATAGAGTTGTTACAAAAATAATATACTAACGATAATTTAGTATCAATGCGAAATTTTTCCTTCAGAATTACGAATTACTATTGCATCTTAAACACGCGTACGTATACGATAAGAGTTAATAAATTTGTTATCTAATATTTGTAGCTTGACAGGTTGTAACTATTGTTTGGTCATGAAGAAAATATCGCATTACGAATGGTTAGATTTAGCAGATACCATAATGTTCAAAGCTTTATCGCAGTATAAAGGATATATGCGTAATAAAGCGCTCCAAATTCTGGCATGCAGAGAGAAGAACGTAGCTCTGCAGATGTACGTATTTTGTTAAATATTATTTCGAGTGGATTTATAGACGTTTTATTTCGAATAGTTAATAAATAAAACATTTAAATTTTAATAGCTTATCGGTAGTAAAGTGCTACAATGTTGCAGGGGGAAAATATAATTTAAACGATTAATAAAATAATAAAATCTATTTAGATTGATGATAAATAATATAGACGGGAATATTTCCAAAAGTTTAACTTTTTAAAAATAATTAAACCGTCTAATCAAAATGAACAATATTATGTAAAATGGAAATTTTCGATGAGTACGTTGTGATATTATTTTAAACGAGTAGAGACATATTATAATAATTACCACGTGTTTATTTTAAATTTACTAGCTTCATATAAAAGACAAATGCTTCATTTATATGTTGAACTTTAATAAATATTGTGCTTTTTCTTATTACGAGCGATATTTTGAGATGCTGTAAGCTCAGTGGATTAAGGGAATGACCCGGCACATCATTCGGTTATGTGGGGAAAATAAATCAAATTTGACTATTTAAAATTATTTAATTCGCATTGAACTGCTGTGTCGAAAGAGATTGTAGCTAAGTTGTTGCCGGCCTTCGTAATGTAGATGACTGATGAAGAAGAGGATGCATGCTAATTATTTTGTTTAATATTAAATGTTTTTTTTTTCTTAAATAAAAAAAATGTATATTTTATCCATTTGCGAAAAAGTATGTAATTATTTTTTTTTAGAGTACTAGAGACGTTGTTTCTGCAATCTGATGTACTCGGTTTCAATATAACGGACAGTGATCGCCAAGTATTAATATCCGCTATGTCTGATACTTATGAGGGATGTAAAGCTATGCTATCGTTCGTGAAGACTTATTTCATCGTGTTAAGAGACAGGTAACGTTTCGAAACATAATTCGTAATTATATTTTAAAATATATTTTATTTTTACACTTTAGAGAACCTTTTTAAAAAATTTGGTTAGGATATATATTTTTTTTTTAACTTTAATGTTGCGATAAAAACTACCTTTGATAATATCGCTCTTATTGGTCAGTTTCGAAGTTTGATTTCTCTTCTGATATTTCAAATATACTATAAATTCTTTCCACAAATTTTAAAATCATTTCTTTAATATAAACATAGAAATATTCAGCAAGCTGAGCTTTAACTACTTATGATCACAATGACTTGTAATAAATTGGTTTCTATATTTCCCCAAACTAGTTTTCTTTTTACAACGGCTGACATGTTTCCTATTTTTTAAAAATTATGTTGATTTAGTTGACGAAAATGTTATCGTAATTCAATAGATAATGTTTTTGTCTGTATGTGCACAATACTTTCTTCTTCAAGCTGTTAGGTATATCTTTATTTTTGAGGACAGTACTCAAATTCCCAAAAGCTATCCACGATAGATGCGTTCGCCTTTTAATTTCTTTACGCATTGCTTCCTTCTGTGTGGTAATAATTTGACCTAGGTATATATTAATTGACCTGTTCCAGTATCTGATCATCTAGTTTTATTTGTAACTTTTGAGGTGTATTTGTCATGATCTTTGATTTATTAATATTGATGGTTAATCCTGCTTTTTTGGAACTAGGTCAGTTATCATTTCCTGTAAGGTACCAACATTATTACTAATCAACACAATGTCATCGGCAAAACGCAAGTGACTAATTTTGTTCCCATCAATATTCACACCTTTAGACTTGCAAGACAAATTTTTGAACATATACGTTCTAAGGCTGCTATAAATAACTTCGGAGATATTGTGTCTCCTTGTCTGACGCCTCTCTTTAACGGTATTTTTTTTTCACCAGCTGTACTTGCATCATTGGCGAATTATAAATATTTTTAATTATGTTGATGTATTCATCATCTATACCATTTTCTTCAAGCGCCTTCAACACTGTCCATGTTTCCATGGTATCAAACGCTTTATAATAATCGATGAACGCCATGTGCAATTCCATGTTGTATTTTTTGCACTCGCATATTAAAATCCTCATAGTGTGAACGTGATCATGCGTGCTGAAACCGGATCTAAAGCCCGCTTCCTCGCACGGTTGGCAGTAATCTATTTGTTTCATCATTCGATTTGTAATACTTATATAAAGTTTGTACATATGCGATAATAAGCTAATTGGCCTGTAATTTTCTAGACTAGCTGTATCATCATTTTTGTGTATTAGGATAACATCTGCTTCGTTCCACAGTCGCGGGATAGAGTTCTCTTTTAAACATTTTCTGAACAGATTTTTCAGCAAATCCAAAATCTCCTCATTTCCTTCTTTAATCATTTCTGGGATTATACCATCCGGCCCGTTAGCATTGTTATTTTTCATTTTCTTTAAAGCGTATTTGATTTCACTTATTGTTATATCCGGTATGTTTCCCTTATTCTCATTTATTGTTAATTTATCTTTCATTGTAGGATTAACTTTTGTGTCATAGAGATCTGTATAGAATCTTCCGACCTCTTTGGATAGTTCAGCTTTGTCTGTAAGGATATTTCCGTTATGATTTTTCAAATTCGTCAGCAGCTTACTTCCCATTGACAATGATTTCTTGAATACTTTAGACCCTCTGTTATGCTCAATTATTTCACAAATTTTCTTTGTGTTGTTTTGACGTATATCACTTCTCAATTGTTTTCTAATTAATTTATTCAATTCTGCCCACTCAGTTTGATTTTTATCTTTATCCACTTTTAGTTTCCTCCTTCGTGCCATTAAATCTTTTGTTACATCACTTATTTTACTGTTTACCTTTTTGTACGTAGTGCAACTTTAACCGCAGCTTCTTTCATAATTTTAGTAATCTGTTCAGATTGTTTATTTATTTCCAGTGTTTTAATTTCTGTATTTGTAATTTTAGTTCTTCTTGATATTTGCTTCTATATTTTATTAATTTATCAGGATCAACTAGTTGTGATTTATTTCTTTTTACTCCTTTTGACACGGATACATCCTAACTAATCTGTGGTCGCTACCGTTTTTAACACTGTTCAGTACTGTAACGTCTTGTAATATGTTTGAGCTATCAGAGATGATACAATCAATCTCATTCTTGTATTCAAAAGTTGGGCTTCTCCAGGTCCATTTTCTTTTCTCTTTCTTTTTGAAGAACGTATTCATGCAGTAAAACTTATTTCTTTCGAGAAAGTTTGCCATCATTTCTCCCCTTTTGTTTCTTTTACCTACTCCATGAATGCCTACTGATGTTTCTCGTATCTCTTGTCGGGTCCCAATTTTGGCATTAAAATCGCCTATTATCAATGTGTTTTTGCATCTATCTCTATTTATTGTTTCTTCTAATTCATCATAGAAACATTCCAGTTCCTCCTCTGTATATGATTACGTCGGGCATATATTTGCACTATCTTTATTCTTACCAAAGTATTATGTATGCAATTCTGTCTGTAACGCCTACATATTCAACTACATTATTATGCCATTGCTTATTTATTAAAAATCCGACTTCGTTTTGATGATATTCGGAATCCCCTTTATAGAATAATATAGCCTGTGACTTTAGCTTTATAACACTTTCACTTCGCTTAAGCCGATTATGTCCCATTTTATTTTATTCAATTCTTCTTCTAACTCCAAAAGTTTCACTTCGGAAGCTAAAGTCCGCATATGATACGCATAAGGCAATTCTTAGTTCTTGCATTATTCCTTAATTTGTTGGTATTTTTGTAATCCGAGTGGTATTAATGGTTCTATCCGGTGTTTGCTTCCTTTATTTGTATTTCTACTAGGCGGTAAGGGAGCAGGAGTCAATTCCAATTGCCCATTTTGGCCTTGGCTACTACGGCCCTTCCTTTTTCTTACAGTCATATTGGGGTAATGTTGGCCTAATCTCCCGTGCTGGCCAATCAACTTGGGAGATACATTTTATCCCTTTCTGCCAGGTTAATATTTCTATTACTTCAAATGATCCTATTTATATATATATGCAGTGGCGTAGCGTGAATTTCGAAATAGAGGCAGCGCCACAATAAAACATTTTTTTATACGCGTATAAAAATAGATATATATAAAATTCGGGTAAGTACATAACAAAAATAAAAATTATGAAATACCATATACATTAAAATTAACAAAATACCTCATTTTTTGTAAACTAATTCGATTCTTCTACTGATTTTCTAAGTCACTGTGAAATTCACTTAATTCTTTTAATAATTCGATATAATTTCCCATCTTTACTGAATTTTCATATTCATTATGCCCTCTAAATCAAGTTCTTGTTTTCCTAAAAAGCATGCAACTTTTATCATACAACTACGAATTTTTCTATTCTTTTTTATACTTTCATTATACATTTGAACTGGTAAACGGAACTGTTAACTTAAACAGTTTTCAATATGAGTTTTTACAAATTGTTTAAGCTGTTTTAAAGAAATAATATGGTTAACAGATAGTTTATGTCGTTTCTGTGCTTTAATCAGATTATTCAGATCATCAAAGCCACTTGCATTCTATACATTTCTTTCTTGATTAAATAAAAGGCAAGCTCAACAAATTTTTATTTTTTTTTTTTTATTTTCTTACAACCGCATAACCATGGTATTGTTGTGTATAAATTTGTTTGAAAATGGCGATTAAATGTTTTATGTCACCTTGATTTTGTAATAAAATTTTCTAAACCAGACGTTGTCTGAATAATATTATTTTTTTATTGAATATTTAATGCACTAAAACTAACCAATAGAAGTTTTTCAATAACGTAATTGCATACGGCTTCAATTTCGGAAGAGATTGAATTTGAACAGCCTGGTGCATTAACGAGCCGGTACGGTTTCTTTTGTGTTGGTGTCACAGACCGAGATGCGTGCCCGATATGCGCTTCCAGTTCCACTATTAGTATACAGCATAGTATAGAAAAGTGATCAAACTAAAACGTATCGCAACTACAACAATATTACATGAACATACGCAACATACTGACTGATGTGTATAAAAATCATTGACCAGTGTATGTGACGAGAAAAGCGCTTTGATTTATCGCTTCCAGATCGACATGCACACGTATCTTTTCTTCACTCTCAATACACACAACTATGTGATCGCATGGATAAAAATTCGCGCAAATATAACTGTGTATGTGATCTCGAACGCGGTAGAGCCTAGCGCTCCAATTGCGCGCGCAGATATTTTTAGTTATCACTAATATACGCAGATCGTTCGTAGACAATTGTACCAAGTAATAAAGTGAAATATTAGACTTGTAGTTATTCCGATCACTCGCTTGTGGGATATTTCTATCTAGCAGGTTTTTTTCTAATACTTTTTAATTTTGGTATTTAAAATTATTCAACAAGTTACTTTATTTTCTTTCTGTGACTAATGTTCTTTTCATAGATATTAAAGAACAATTCCATACTCATAATTTGTTAGGGGAAGCGGCGCTTCCATTGACTCTACATCCCTGTATATGTATATAATACGTATGTGTGTGTGTTTTTAGTATTTCAGTTTACCACTGATATTTTTTTTAATTTTCATAATTATTACTAATTTAGTTTTTTTTAAACAATTTATATATCACAATGCCCGCCTCCTAACTTACGTTTAATCGGAATTTTGATTTATATTAATAGGCGAAATTAACGTTTAAAAGTTTTTATTCATACAATTGATGTGTAATTAGTTGTATGCATTTCCATTCAAATTTAGTTAAACAAAAATTTAATAAATATGAATTATGTTCTATCGTTGTCCGATTCTGTAAATTTTAAATTGGAGCAATCCACACTTAATTTGAAATAAAATTGTGCATTTATGTTCATTTATACTATTAGTAGTATAAAAATGTATCAATACATGCCTACGTCTAATTTTGTTTACCATTCATTTTTATTTATTGTTAGTTTTATGGTTCATATCCTACTGTGCTGGTAGCTAGCGAAAATAGCGACGGCATTTATAAACATAATTGTCACGTTGCATAGAGTAATTTTGTCATATTTTATTTATTTTTGTTTTCAATATGTATAACCGATTAAGTGTACGACAGATATAATTTTTTATGTTGTTTAGATTATCTAAGGAAACGATGACAGAATATCTGGTTCAGATGATTAACAACCTCAAGACTGAAAAAGATCGTAAAGAAGTACGTGTGTAGAATAGTATTCATTTGAAATAATTTAGACCGTAACTGTTCATATTTGGTAATATGTGTAGTTAAATATTAAATTATTCAGTCCTTACTTACGATACTCTATAGTTAACTATAGTAAGATGTTTCGATGGACTTGAAAAGTTATGAAATTTTACAGCGAGCAAAGTACCCGTATGGACTTAATTTCTAGCATTCGTGTACTTAGCAACTGAGTAGGCAATCCCAATTGAACAATAATCATACGAGGAAGATTAACACTGAATTAAATGCTGCGCTACGCAAAATATCCGGTACAACCAAATCGATCCTGGTGGAATGGCCGCCAGTATTAGCCTACATCATACTTACTCATATTTATAGGAAAATCGCGACGGTCAAAGAGTCGACGTAGTATGAAAATAACGAAAATCTACCATACACGTAGACACGTGTCAGAAAGACTGAAATCGTGAAAATCAGCTCATAGAATGGGTACAAAACTAACGTCGGAGGGGTTCGACGCAACAACAGCATGAAGAAAGGAATTGAAAATGTTGAACTTGGACAAGAATAATATAATAGACACTGCCGATCACGTGTTAGGGTTTTTAACCTATAGCGAAATATATGAGTGCGGTTTAACCGTTTTCGAATTGGTTATGAAGAAAGCGGCGATATACTTATGAAATCAAAAATGACACATTATTTATGAAAACCAAACGATGGATTACATCCTGAACGTACCCGTGTGAGCCCTTAGCGGTAAATGGGAAGAAACTCTGATTATGTTGGACGTGGCTATAACACGGTTGAAAAATTTAGATTTTAATGTTTAAGTAGAAATTTATTGGTGGTTGTTATCCGGAGACATACGATATAATAGTAATTATATATATATATATATATATATATATATATATATCTGATAACTTGTAACTAGCCTAATACGGCTATCTAACAAGAGGGTTCAATGGTTTCTTTGGAAGTCAACATCCTGTGTACTATTACTTTCATACAATTATAAGTTTACTACTAATTTATTTGAGTAAGCTGGTTTCAGCCTTTTTGTCGCTGGAGCATGCTCTAGTTCTGATTTTCGTGACCTGATAGAATGATTCGTTGCTAGTTTGTCGGTCGTGTTGTCTATTTTGAGATCTTTATGTATTTACTAACATATCACGGCATCCGATAAATTAAACGTAACGATGTATTCTGGAATCTTTGCAATATGTTGATGTTAGATTCCTGTGAACATCGCCAGAATTGAGCGGCATATGTGAAAGCAGGTTTTGTAAAGGAGCATCCTGTTCTCTAAGGATATAGCCCAGACCTATATCATAGGAGTCAGTACATCTTTCTCAGTTTTAGATCGGCTTTTTTTTTTTTCTTTTTTCTATATGGGTTCTCCAAGTCAACTTTTGACCAAGTGGACTCCCAGATACTTAACTGCGTATGTTTTAGGTATTTGCTCACTTTGTGACGAAAAATTCGGTGATTGTTTTTGTTTATTTTTAAAAGAAACATGCGCTGATTTCTCAGGATTTAATTCCATGCGCCATGTTTTAGCCCATACGTAAGTTTTGTTAACGTTATCTCGAAGACTATTAATAGCTTCGTTAGAGCATCAATATCTGAAGATATGAGTAATGTATCATCGGCAAACATAACTAATTCAACATATTCTTGTTTAGGGATGTCTGCCGTATAAATGCAATGTTATACAAAAACGATATTTGAAATATTTCGATATAGATTAAGTTGCTTTGAAACTTTTATTTTTCAGTTGGTGAGCTTTTATTTGGATCGTAGCGATCTATTACGCGAGGATGAAAAGCATATGAAAATTGCGATGGAAAAACTGGAATTAGAGTTGATTTGGTACCAAATGAATTATCCTAAATTAGAACGGTGGATTAATAAACGAAATACGATTTTTTCGGCTGCTGATACGCTACACGAATAATAATTTCTTTTTTCATATCCGTTGTATTCGATCGCTCGTTTTATACCGCGCATGGAAGGGATTCTCTTTAAGTACGTATTGTCGTGTTTATTATTTTGTTTTCTCTTACCGTATGTAGATCATTTATATACACGTTATTAATGTTATACATAATTTGGATGATATTGAATAATCATTTATAAATTACAAGTTCCCTGTAAACTGGATTATAGTTCTTTGTTTTACAGTGCATCCACGTTATTTAAGTCGGATTACATTTAAATGAGTAACGTTATTAATTGGTAGTACTGAAAGCAATACCAGCGATATACAAGAGATTTTCTCTTGTATAATTGAGAGATTAATTTTTTTCTTTTAGTTTTATGTGAGCATTACGAACAACAATTATAACCAACAGTGCGCATATTAAGGTGATCTATAAACAAAAAAGCACCGATATTTAATGAAATAATGTAGAAAGGACGATTGAAAAGAGAAAGAGTTGTTAAGGTTCGTATGGGTGGCAATTAAAAGTATGTGATTTACATCAGCACTAGTTTGGGAATCAAGTAGGTGAAAATAAAAAGCGAACTTGTAAACACCAATTGGGAACATGTGAGGTGGAAGTCGATTGTGACTACAACGTGGATGGGCAATAATAGAAATAAGTTTATAAATATCTCAACTTCGGTGAATGATCATTTTAAATACCAAGAAATGAGAACAGGAAGTATAATAACGCGAGGTCAAGAAGTTAATACGCGATAATTGAAAGGAAGGCTGTCTACACGAGATTAACGAGAAAGTTTTAAATCGAGGATTAGTCCTACATAGTAATATTTATTTATCTCAGGGATTCATCTGTGTACTAAATGGAATTGTATTGAGGAGAATTTGGAAGACGACTGAATGTGAATATGATAATAGCAGATTTACGACGATTAATGGAAATATCTGAAGAGTTTAATTGAGTAATAAGAATCCGGATATTCTCTATTGACTATTACAAAGTCAGGTGAATATTATTGCTGCATTGAAAAAGAAGTAGGACATCGGTATAAGAAATCAGATGAGATGAACGAGAGGTATTAAACTAGTCTGACGAGATGGTAAGCCACAAAACTACGACGACACGTTGATAGAGTAAATCGACAATAATATTGTCAAAATTAAGGTCTAGAAATGTGTTTGTTAAAAATCTTCGTCGATATATGTCTCGTAAGTTTAATGGTTAAACAGGCAATCTGCCGATAAATAATCAAGGCTGACTGTCTTCTAAAAATTATAAATTTTTGTAACTCTATTTATAATCAACGCCATCTTTCTCACAAAAATTATAATTTTTATAACTTATTATTTCTTTATCGTCATGCTCGATGTATACATTTGAACGAATACCTTTGAAATTTTTTTAAAATACGAACTAACCTCACGCTCTTATCCACGTTGGATAGCGCGTCCCGTATCACGCCCTCGTCGTTCGCCTAGAAACCTAAGAATACGGACATTTGTCGGCGAACTGTGCTTTGCACCTCCCGCGAAATGGGTAGCAACATACCAAGAAGAATTAGCAGAAGAAGAGTTAGAAACAGTCCTTATCAGGACTACACAATGAACAACAACATCTGAACTGTGCTTTGCACCTCCCGCGAAATGGGTAGCAACATACCAAGAAGAATTAGCAGAAGAAGAGTTAGAAACAGTCCTTATCAGGACTACACAATGAACAACATCCGAATACTTCAAATTAACGTAGAATGCCTCAGTCGAGTAAAAAGCGAAATAGAAGAAAACGTGAATGTAACACTATTGCAAGAAACGCACATATCCGATGGCAAGTAGCTGACAAAGGTAGGCACAATACAAGGCTTTACAATAGCGGCCGCAGTATGCGACTGGCAGTACGGAATAGTCTACATTAAGAATGGATTGGAGTACAGATTCGCCAGAGCAACAAATGAAGACAGAATATTCGTGGCGGAAGTTACAGTTACAAACGTTACAATAATTAACATCTATAAGCCACCAAGTATCAAATGGTTACAACAAATTATAGAAATTAGAGATAGACCGGCAATAATAACCGGAGACTTTAATAGTCAACATACTATATGGGGGTACACGCAGACAAGAATCCGGCCTAAGACTAGTCGATTGGATGGAAGCACAGAATTTGCGTCTAATCTATGATGCTAAATAGCAAGGCTCCTTCCGCTCAGCTAGATGGAAGTGCGACACTAATTCCGATTTATGCTTCATCACAGCAGATAAAGATGGGAAAACGCAACACGTTGGATCTCCGGAAAGTTTCCAAAAAGCCAACACAGACCCGCGATCATGGAAATTAGTTTCAAATTACCATCAGAGAATTCCATTCAACTACTTCACTGGAATTTTACGAAAGCCAATTGGGCAAGCTTTTCTAAAACCGTGGACGACAGTGTTCGTTGGATACAACCAACGTTGGAAACCTACGACCGCTCGTCAAACTACTTGTGGCAATCGCGAAGAAACATATCCCAAGAGGATTTCGTACTACGTACATCCCTGGATGGAACCAGCAGTGTGAAAACATCTACCAACAACACCAAAATTCAGGAAGCGACAAATTAGCCGACGAACTTATAACAGCTCTGGTTAAGGAAACAAAGGTGGTTGAAACTAATGGAGAACATGGACTTCCAAAAGACCAGCCGATAGGCATGGAGCCCACTACGTAAACTGAATGGCGATAAAATTGCAATCAATCACTGCACCGAAATCACTTCAGATATGATAGCCAGCAGGATAATAAAATCGTCCAATGAACCGAATCTGGATAAACAGTTTAGCAAACTCATAAATAGGAAAAAAGCCAGACTACTTAAATCAGCGGAGGAAAACCATTTGATGAAACTGAATTGGCTTCAGCTATAAAGAGCTTAAAACTTAGAAAAGCTGCTGGAATTGGCAGAATCTATCCGGAATTCATTAAACACGTGGGAAATAACGCCAGAAGATGGATATTAAAGTAAATAATAATAGTTCATACAAAATGCCCCAACCGCCCAAAAAGAAAGCTGAAAATGGAGATCAACAGAATATATCAACACAACACCTTCTAAAATCGGCCGAAGAAAATATTACAAACAAATTTTCCAACAAAGAATATCTACTAACATTCAAAAATGTTGTCTTAATGTTAGATATGGTAAACGGAGTGTCAGATCCATAAAGCGGGGTGACTGAATTTACGAGCGACATAGAAGGCGTCATTCGAATGGTAGATGAAAATCGTAAATTAGTGACAGACAAACGCTCAATAAAAATTCGACTGACCAAATTGAAAAAAACGCTTACTTAAAAGCTCACTGGAACCCACCGTGACTAATTACACTATATCAGAAACAGAAGATTCTGATTCGGTTATGTCCCAATCCTAATTTAAGAATATTATAACAAAATGGAGGAAGACAAATTTCTCTCATGGAATTGTAATGGTATTTATACACATTACGAAGAGTTAAAATATGTTTTATTAGAATATAATCCATCGGTTATTTGCATACAAGAAACGCATTTGAAATCTACTCAAAATTTTAGTATCCTAAATTGTGATACAATTTATACGAATGCTGTAGATTATGCTCACATTTTTAATACTGTGCATGGTCTAATATTGACCTAGTTTTATGCTCACCTCAGTTAACAACCAAATTGCAATTTTTCTTACATCACTATATGAGAGGAAGCGATCACTTTCCAATAATCATTAAAAACAAACTAAATTCTGTAGGAAAAGAAACATTACATCAGAATACTTTAATACCTAAGTATAAAAAAATATACCGGATAAAATACAACTACACATGCGTCGTCACTTTAAATATAAATACGTTGGGCAATATAGACAATGAGGTTAAATCTTTCACAGACACGGTAATAATATGTGCCGAAGCATGTTCTCCTCCCACTAGAACGAAAGTACAAACAAATACTATAAAAGTACCATGGTGGTCAAAAGAATGATTAGAGGCAATCAGAAGTAGACGGAAGTCCTTAAAGAAGTTAAAAGCGGAATCAACCATAGAAAATTATTTAATATTTAGAAAACTATGTACAAAAGCAAAATATATTCTGAAGCAAGTTAAATGAAAATCCTGGGAAAACTTTATCTCGGATTTAACACTGAACACTTCAACAAAAGTGATATGGAACAAGATCAAAAGCATTGAAAAATCAGCACCGTTCCACATCCTAACATGCATAAAAAATAATGGCGTCATACACAACGAAAAACAAGAAATAGTTGCACAATTCAAAAGTTTTTTGGTGCATCTGCAAACGCTAATAATGTGAGCTTCAAGTTCCAAGTTTGAAAACATCAATTATTTCTACCTGGTTGACGATAATAAGGAACAGTACAATCAACCAATAACCATGGAGGAACTTCATGCAGCAATAAAGTATGCAAAACCGAAAAACTGTCCAGACTATTTTCATATACACCTTTTAAAATATGCACCTGAGAGTGTTATAGATACTTTAATTAATATCTACAATAAAATATGGTTCATAGGTGTTCTCCCATCGTCATGGAAAACTGCAATCATAATACTGTTATTCAAACCAAATAAAAATCCAACGTTATTAGATAGTTACAGACCAGTCTCACTTACATCAGTAATGTGTAAAATACTGGAAAAAATTGTAAATCGAAGATTGTTATGGGAACTAGAGAAACGAAAATTACTTATAGATAAACAATATGTATTCCGTTCAGGACGATGTACCATTGACCCGATACTATATGTACAACAACACATCTTTAAAGCCTTTTCAAGGAAGCACCATCTGCTGGCAGTTTTTTTTTTTGACTTTGGAAAGGCTTTTGATACTATATGGAAAAACAAAATCATGACAACGCTGTATTCATGGAACATCAAAGGACGAATTTGTGCTTTTATTTCAAGTTTTTTAGCGGATCGAAGTTCTCAATTATGTGTAGGATCTGTTCTATCCGAACCTCACACACTGTTAAACGGAGTCTCACAAGGGTCAGTGCTTAGCCCTGCGCTATTTATCAGCGCCATAAACGATATTGTAGATAAGGTCTAATTGTTTGCTGATGATTTTTGCATATTGCTCCCTTGAACAAATATTGAAATAGAAGAATCAATCCTACAATACAATTAACGAATTGCAAGACTGGTCACAGAATAACGGGTTACGATTCTCAACATCAAAAACAACAGCTATACATTTTTGTCGTCTTAGGAACTGTGAGCAAAAAATATGCCTGAATCTAAATAATAATCAAAGGCAGCAAAAGAAGTTCGGTACTTAGGTATGGAATTTGATAGTAAACTTACATGGAGATCACATGTAAATTCATTGATAAAAACTTGTCAAAAGAAGTTAAATCTAATGAGAAAACTTTCTCACACGACGTATGGCGCAAATAGACACAGCTTATTGATGATCTATTGCACCATAATAAAGTCGAAATTAGATTATGGAGCCCAGGTATATGCTTCCGCAAATCCTACACTATTGAGATCTCTGAATACCATACAAAATATAGCAATCAGATTGGCAACTGGAGCTTTTAAAACATTAACGACACAAAACATCTTATGTGAGGCTTCTGAATTGCCATTACAACTAAGAAGAAAATACTTGCAAATACTGTCTCTTGCTACACTAAAAGATACTGATTTTAGCATTCTGCATAATCTTATTCAAGATTATAATGTGCAACTACCAACAATTTCTCTAAACACGTCCACGCTACACCACCATGGGCACAGTCGCGATTAGAAGTAAATTCAACACTCTTAAGTGTTAAGAGGGAAAATTCCGACGTCAGCAAAGCATTTAAGAAGATCAAGTAAAATCACGCAGCCTACAAATTCATATATACACCGATGGATCTAAATCATCAACAAGAACAGGTTGTTCGGCAGTTGTTAATGGAGTATCAGTCCTACAAAAAGCATTGCCATCTATGTTGTCAGTACTGTCAACAGAACTTTTCGCAATCAGGTCTGGAATGGAATATACGGAAATCAACAAAAAAAAAACAAATTACATGATATGCACTGACTCGCTGCCAGCATTAATGGCGCTGTCAAACACCAGTAGTTTGCACCAAATTGTCAACGAAATAACCGAAATGTTACAGACCACGACTAGGAACATAAAATTTTTGTGGATACCAGCTCACAGTGGAATAGATGGTAACACAAAAGCTGACGAATCCGCGAAAATGTCAGTTTCCAGTATACCGGTACAATCAGTCGATTATAAAAAATATCTTACGTAACACTTCCAACAAATATGGAATAGTCAATGGCAGAGATTATCTAGTGGAAATAAGCTGCGATCGATAAAACCATCTACAGAGCGCTGGTCTTCAGTATTTATGGAAAACAGAATGGAGTAGGTAATCCTATGCCGGCTACGAATAGGCCACACAAAATTAACACATGCTTATTTACTGGACAGTAAAGCACCACCTGTGTGCGATCGATGTAGCTGTCAGCTAACTGTCAAACGTTCGTTGATAGATAATACCGCAAATATTATCGGACCGCACCATCCGATTTAAGATGCTTACTTAAGGATAATGTAGACACTATCAACCAGGTCTTTAGTTTTTTAAAACAAACCGAGTTATTAGCCAGCTTATAACAATCTAAACCCCGTGCCTCTAGCTTTACTGTTGTACACGGCACGTTTAAAAAAAAAAGTTATTTGAACACATAGAGACTGACCGATTTCCAAAACTCAAAATATCTAAGGTCGTGGCCATACTTAAACCTGGAAAAGATATGTTGAGCGTGATGTACAAATTATTAGAAAGATTAATATATACCCGGATATGTGACACTATCTACAACCATGTGCCAATTGAACAGGCTGGTTTTCGAAAATCAAGAAGCTGCGTAGACCAAATTAATGCGCGAACATCATATATCAAACATGGCTTTGAGAAGAAAATGAAAACCTAAACAATCTTTATCGACCTTTAGTCCGCCTATGACACCGTTTGGCGTACTAGCTTGCTCACCAAATTTTTGCAAACGATTCCTTGCAGAAAAATGTAATCGTTAGTGAACAACATGATCACTAATCGTAAGATAATTGTCCATCTCGGCGGAAAGCATAGCAGAACGCGCTCGCTAAACAACGGCCTTCCGCAGGGCTCGGTACTAGCTCCATTACTATTCAACTTGTACAACTCACAAACGGAATCACGTAAGTTCATCTACGCAGACGATATAGCCTTGGCTACGCAAAACGCCCAGCAGCGCATTACAGAGAAAACTCTTCAGGAATACCTGATCTCAATAACTGATTACTTCAACAAATGGCGACTAATTCTGAATACAGATAAAACAACTGTATCATGTTTCCACCTTTCCACCCAACTAAAAAAATTTGTTCGCGTTAAAATGTCATGTATCATACAGTGGACATAGTGGCTTGAAAGTGTTAAAGATAGTTCTCTCAAACGAGTCTAATACGCGATAATTCCCGAAATTACATTTCCTATCACGTCTTAACGGATAATATCGTACGTTCTGATAAATATATTAAGGAATAAAATATATCTAATTCATTCTCAGATATTATATTATTTGCAAAACACGCGCTGAGGAATATGAGAAAAAAATCTGACCATATTGAAATCAACCGTGAACGCTTAAAATTATTTTAATGGAAATTTTGAAATATGTAAAACAGTCCGTCCTACTACCCCGCAAAAAAACAAAAAAAAAAAGTTTTTAGCGGATGAAAAACAAATTTCTGCGTACATACCGAAACATTAAATTAACATTTAAAAATAACGTGCAAACCGATCAGTGTAAAGTAATTACACCCCTTACATACGTATATATATATATACATACATACATACATATATATATATATATATATATATATATATATATATATATATATACATAATTTGAACAGTGGAATGTAGTGTTTTTAAAAAAATAACAAAAAAAAAAGTAGTTAAAATCACTACAAAGCTTTTCGGCTATTTAGCAACTATCATGTGGACATAACAAATTAAAATATAAATATATATACAATTTATAAAAAATATAAAAGGGAAAAAACAAAAATAAAAATAAAATACTTAATACATACAATCAACAAAAAGGAAAAAGTTGTGTTCACTACATACGTTAACAGATTATTTTATAAATAACTATTTTTTCATTTTGCTATTTTTTGTATAATATTGTACATATAAATTATGTTCTTTTTTTTTTATTTTTGTTTTTCCTTTTAAATATTTTTATAAATTGTACCATATTTTTATATTTATTTTCTTTTATCATCCGCTTGATAATGACTTAATATCCGAAAAGAATTGTGGTCGTATATATAAAAATGTAGTGATTTTAACTACGTTTTTGATGTTTATTTTATATATATATATATATATATATATATATATATATATATATATATATATGCAGAGAGAGAGGGAGAGACTTGGAATAAATTTTAAAATTTACGATTACGTTCACGAACTGGAGGATACGGACTACAACTATCAAAACATACCAGCCGTACTAGCGACTGTTTTCTTTTTTCAGTGACAACTTCTGTCAAGAATTTACATTTAATTTAATTATTTAAAAGAAATAAAAAAAATCCTTAAAGTTTTTTACTTGGGGCGTGTCTCACTTAATTTATATTATTTCATTTGAAAAAAAAAATAATTTCACGTTGTTAAATTAAGTAAAACGGGAGATTAAAATTAATAACCGCATTCAAGCGTCGATAATCGTAATAATTAATGGTAGTAGTTGAATGTAAATACGAACGTGCGATCTACCATTCGAATAGAACGTTGCTGTTGATCATTTCGGCTGTTCGATTATTTGAAAGTAACGAACTGTAGCTGGCCGTTTTTACGACGTGTAAATCCAATTCTCGGTTGTACGTCTAAAAATTGATTTTTAAGATAAATCGTTCTAATTAGTTCGATATAACGCGATTCTTGTAAAATATTAGCATTTTTCTAATATATAACCTTACTCTTAATATAATTTTATTACGGATCCCGAGTATTCGTAAGAAGCGCGTTAGACAGAATAGCTAATAAAGAGTTAAACCACTCTTTTTCTTCTTCTGGTACAACCCGATTTGGGTAATTGTTTAACCATCAGCATGCATCGAATGGACAATCTGTTCTAGCCGGTTCTTATTTCTTGCTATTTTGACCAATTCTTCTGTTTCATTGATTCCGGTCCATTTTTTTACGTTATCTAACCACGATATACATTTTCTTCCCGGTTTCCTTTTTCCTTCAATCATACCCATTGCTATCGTTTGTAGTAGCTTGTACTTTTCTCCTCTCATAAAATGACCAAAAAAACGTCTTTCGTTTTTTCACTTCTGCCATTAATATTCTGTCGGTTCCCACTCTATCCAACCTTATCCCGATTAACTACTACATTCGACCGCGATCGCTTCCCATCGAATAACAAATAAAACATTTTGTAATCTACGAAATGCTGTCCTTACAACTGATCACCTTAGAATCCGCTCTTGTCGTTTTCCTCGGAGATAATTTTTTTTTTAATTTTTAACAGTAGAAAAGTTCTATCTAGTCTACACATTGGTCGGTCACAACTGCATTGACCCGTGGCTAGAGTATAAATAAAACAGATCCACACCATCGTGCGCTCGCCCGTTCAGGCACATTGAACACTGCAATGCTTATTTTTACACTAAGCTTCGAAAATTTAGTTGCGATTCCCTAGAAATTGTTGTATCGGATGACCCAATTACAGTACAAGCGGTCTTTCAATTTACCCTCCGAAATATAGTTACAATCAACTGCATATAACCCTCGATAATTATTTTCGGGTGTTTCTGGTCGTGGTAGCAGTTACTCGAAAAAAAAATAATTTGAAAAGCTTTTAACGTTGAAAAGTAAATAATTTTCTACGTTTCAGATCTAAACTAGTAAAATATAAAGATGGCATCAGTTAGCGATTAAGAATACACACACACACATATATATATATATATATATATACACATTCATTATCATAAGTTTGGCAATCCTAGGACTGATTTTATTCCATAGTAAGTAACTTCCAGTCCAACCGATTCTCTGCAGCTCTTTTCGTTTTCCCGTATTGATCCGATGTTGTCACGAAAGTGTTTCGTGGTCTATCATGACTTCTTTTTCCCTGGAATCTGTCCTTCTATTACATCGCGTAACAGACCACCAGAGTACATGTCCCATCCAGGTTAATCTTCTTTTCTTTATCGAATGTAATAAGGTCCGTTTTTCGTCAATTCTTTAGGGAACTTCTTCATTCGAAACTTTTTCGGTCCAACTTATTCTTTGTATCTTCCTCCAACACCAAATTTCAAAAGCCCGTAATTTTTGAACATGCCGTTTTAACGGTATTGACTTTTGGCATAATATGTTTCGCTTTTCTTGCTACGCTAGCTTGGCTAATCTAATTCTTGAGTTTATTTCTGTATCGCAATACATGTCTTTCTTTCTTATTTGACCAAGATACTTGAATCTTTGCACTTGTTGAATTTTCTGACTATTAATTTCCTGTTGAAAACGATTAAGATGTTTACTAAAGATCATGATTTTGGTTTTATTAACATTTATTTTTAATTCAAACTGCTTTCCTGTATCATTAAAGGTCTGTACCATTTTTGTAGTATTTTCGGAGACTCAGCAATTATAGCTTGATCTTCAGCGAATGATATCATATGTGGTTTCTGTTAAAGTTAATTTAAGCACAAGTTCCGTGTATACGTTAAAAAGGAATGGAGATAACAAACTACCTTGTCGTACTCCTTTATTTATTTTTGCGGGTTTAGATATATCCTCGTCTACTCTAATAACTGCCGTTTGACGTATGTATAAATTATATATCAAGTTTAATATGCGTTTGGGGCATTCTATTTGCTCAAGGAGAAGAAACAGCTTATCCCAACTGACCAGATCAAAAGCTTTAGTATAATCGACAAAACAAATGAACATGTTCTTATTTACATTCATCAGGCGCTCTCCAACATGCCTTATGCATCTCTGGTCGATAGATTCTTACGAAAGCTAAATTGTGTTTTATCTAAAAATTGTTCTACATATTTTTCTAAACGTTTTTTTTATTATTTGCTGCAATATTTTGGATGTGTGGGGGATAAGGCTTATAGTTCTATAGTCGGTGCATCTTATTGAAGTTATTTTCTTTGGAATCGGAACAATCACCGAAGTACAGTATTCTTCTGGCCATATACCTTCATTATATATATATTTGAAATTAATTTAAAAAGTCTGTCGTGAGTTTTTCCATTTTTATCAATTCCGCTGGTATATTATCAGCACCAGGCGCTTTATTATTTCTTAGCGTCTTTACCGCTGTATCAAATTCGTCTTTTAGTATACATTAGACAATTGATCTAGTTGTACCTTTTTCATCGCTGGTTTCCACTTTAACTGGCTATCGTGATATAAATTTTCCGCATAAACCTGCCATGTTGATCTTTTCTCAATTTGGTTATTATTTTGTCCTATTAGCGTTGTTGTTTTAAGTCCTTTATATTTTCTAGACATATTTTTTATTATTTTATACACTTCGTCATGTTTCTCTTGAATTTATAATTTTTCAAGTTCAGGGGACCTCAACTCGTACCATTCTTCCTTTATTTTTCTACAAGCTCTGTCTATAGAATTTTTTAAGGACCTATATTTTATTTTCCTTTTTTTCACTAGTATCATTTTTATATCTTCGCTTTTCATCGACTAATTGCAATATGTAGTCTGTAATCCACGGTTTATGTTTAGTTCTTGTTTTGCCAAGGATTTTCTGCGCACAGTTTATTATTGTTGATTTAATGTCGTTCCACGTTTGATCTATGTTAGTTTTATCGTGTAATTCTGTTATAATTTTATCCGTTTCCATTTGATATTTATCTGTTCATTGTTGAGATTATCGAGATTCCATTTTACTACTGGTTTATTTCGAATTATCTTTTTAAACTTAAGGCCTGTCTTCATAATTACCATGGAATGGTCCATATCAGCGTCCGCACCTGAGTATGACATTGATTTTCTTACTTCATCTTTATATCTCTGTTTTACTAATATGAACTCGATTTGATATCTTTCTTTGTCGCCCGGTGACTTCCAAGTATATCTTCTTAGTGGGGTCTTGTACCATGTGTTAGTAATAATGTGCTGTTTTTGTTTGCAAAAATCAATGAGATAATTACCGCGATTATTTCTAGCTCCCAGCCCATATTTACTAGTTATTCCGTCCTCTGAATCTTGTCCAACTATTGCGTTACAATCCCCCATTATTATTACGTTATCTCTTGCATTTCTGTTTCATCGCAACTGGATGTTGGAATATAGACTTGTAAAACTGTTAGATCTACTGGGTATGCAGCGAAACGTGCCAGAACAAATCCATTTTCTATTACTTTAACATCTAACAATGCTTTTGCTGATGTTTTATTTAGAATCAATGCTACACCACCTTGGCCTCTTCAGCTACCACCATGTACTATTCTATATTCTTCTGAGAAAAAAATCTCCTTCATCAATCTAGCGTGTCTCTGCTAATCCGGTAATATCTATTTTGCTCCTTTCCATTTCTCTTTTAATTATTTCAAGTTTTCCAATTTGGAGCATAGTTCGTATATTCCACGTTGCTATTTTTAAAAAGGGTTTTTGTTTGATGACGACCGAAGAAGCCCTGCCACTTCCCAAGCCGGGCACAGTACCAGAAAAAGTGTTGCTGTACTGTGTTTGTGCTTACCATGGTTACTAGGCAAGAAAGTAATGTGGTGGTTTCTCCTTGCCTTCCACATTGTTACGATTTACTCCCTTAGCCTTAAGGTAAATACCCGAACCGCAAGATAGTGGTTTGTTACTGAGGAGATACATTGTTGTAAGGTTTTTACGGAGACCATAACACCCGCCGAGGGAAAGACAGTCATAAGATTTATGCAGACTTTTATGGCCATATATATAAAATTCAATTTGTTGATTGATGAAAATCATTTCAGCAACGTCTACTACCTACTTTCTATAATTGATAATATGGTATTTGCATTAATTAATATTGATATTATTATTACGTTTACTATTAATTGTATTTTTAATATTAATATAATTTATCTTTGATTTCGAAAATTATTTTTTATTATTATTTATTTTTTTAATGTGTATATTTTTTATTTTTATGATAAATTGAATAATCAGCGTTTATTCATTCAGTAGGTAAAAATTTACGATTAATAAAGAAATATATGTAAAAATTATAACGATATAGTAAAATTACCTGTTCGAATATATGTAACGTGTTTAGAACATTGTTATCGTTGGCTTTAATCGCTGTAATGTTGCCGTGAAGGTAAGCACTGGCGAAATTATGAGTTCGGATCAGCGTAATACGATTGTGAATTACTCTACTGATTACGTTAACGTAATCTATAATTCGTTCATTGTCCATCGAGAATAAATTTTGACGACTTTCATTCAGAGCCTAGAATAAATTAAATATATTATATTTACTGAATATCGTAAGTAATGAAATTATTTAAATTCTAAGAAAACTATTTTATATATATATATATATATATATATATATATATTAAAATTCCACATGAATATCTGGAAATTTTGAACGTAACGCGATTATTCCGCTAACCAAGCATGACATTTTAATGTTTCATGTGGTCAATATAGAAATTATACGACGATCTAGCCCCAGAGAGATTATCGCCAACTGTTTTAATCATTATTAGTTGGCTTTGAAGTGAAACTTGTTTTGGCGCATTATGGGGAGTTAACCAGTAAAACGAGCGAGCGAACCAAAGGTTTACATATTGGCCCGTAGGCAGCGAGGATTTGAACGAAATAGCAAGATGTGTGTTCGCATTTTCTCTCGCGCATGCGCACGGCAATCCGTTATTTCGTTCACATCTTCACTGCACAACGGATGTATGTGCGACGTATATTTGAGAACGAAAACATATGCATCATGCCTACGTCAAGTTACGTGCGTTTCTTTTTTTCGTGAAATTTGTGTTTATTAAATAAGTGTTTTTTCAGGAAAACGTATTTAAATTTAATTTCATCCTTGCGCACCGAGGCACAGAGTTTTTTAAATATATGTTTTATTTTAAGACGTATCAATTAAAATGAACGTTTTTCGATTAGTGCAAGAATAATATCGTTTTATTACGTTATTCCGAAATCCTCTAAAATTACAAGATCCATTTTCCTCGATCAGAGTTATTTCTCTGTTAATTCGTATAATTCAACCGATCGGATATTACCGATAATTCATATATACGAATTCACTTGATAAAGCTATTTATTTGGATCTGTGTTGGCCTCGTCGAAAATGAAGTATCTATTATGCTAGTGTAGGTTAAAAATTGTCGATAGACTAAAGGATTAATTTTAGCGACAGATAATTTTAATCTGACAACGTACCGAATATGGGGTCGATAGTCGAGTTGTGTTTTATATAAATTATAATATTAGATCGATATCACTCGTCTCTCAATATTCGTTTGTTTTAAATTTAGAACACTCGGTACGGAAACGTATTTTAGAGATTGGTTTTTATTTAAATTAATTACAATTTTCGCGGTTTATATTATAATTAATTGTTTACATTTCCCGTGTAAACGCGTCGCTTGTACTCTTAATTGCATAATTTATTAAGCGTCGTGATTTACTCTCGAACAAAATATAATAAGATATAATGTAAGATTCGTACGAGTATTTGGATTTTCACTAGTGCGGTCGATTCGAATCGAATCCGGAGTTGATCGATTCATTTTTGTGAAAAATCGATTCGTCATAGTGAATGAGTTGGTTTTGATAGACAATAATGAATACCAATGAATGAGCGAAGTATATTTCCTTATCAGTTGACAGACACCAGACCGTCGTCGTAGTTCTCTGCTTGGGAAACCGATGAGTCACATTCGGTGAAAAGTGTTTGCGCATTTCAGGCACACATGTGCCATCAGAGGGAGTGGTCTATCAGCAGGAAACATTCTCACCAGCAACCTTTATTGCCTTTCGCCCAATAAAGCGAAAAAATTGATATTTCTTTATCGAAATTTAAAATAATTATTAATAAAATATTGCTTTTTTAATTTTTTCGTATTTTAAATTTTAATATTTTGAAACTTTTTTCAGCATAGAATTTTGTTTATTTAAATAAAAAAAAACTTGTTTATAAAATTAAAGAAGCTCCATGAATTTGATTTTGAGTCGATCTCGGCGATAGTGGAATCGATTCTACTTGAGTCGATCAACTTTCGAGACGATTCGATTTCCCGGAATCTAATTGATTACATTTTTCGGAATCGACAGCACCAATTTTCACGCAATAAATAAATAAAGTTGTGATTTACGGATTTTATACTCACCGATTATTTGATCGAATTAGAACAGACCTCGTTTGAGAAATAGAATTTTGGGATAGTTGCGACTGAAATGGTTATTTTTTATTTATTTAGTTTATTACAAGGAGAGTTGTATACGAAAAATATCCATTTAATAACAATTTCGAATTCGGAATATTTGTGCCTTAACAAAAAAAAAAAAAAAAAACGGAATAGGAAGAAGTTTAAAATTTAAATGGAGTATACCTTATACCTAAGAAAGAGAAGTGGAAAACATCTCGTGACAATCGCAACCCACTTTATGGCTACACGGAACTTGTTGATAGACGACTAAAATCTAGATGTAGCTTTATGAGGATAATCAAGGAATCCAGACTGGATCAAAAATCTTAATATACTTCCAGCAGGCAGAGTTTTGAATTACAACTTGTGGAAAACTTTAAATCGGATTCGAAGTGGAACGGCGCGTACAAAATCCAACCTACATAGGTGGGGTATGACCCAAGATGGTCAATGTGAATGTGGCGAAATTCAGAATAATGAACACCTGTTTAACTGTAATTGGGAAGTTTGATTGTGACAAACTATATGAACATATTGATAAAGAAACATCAATTTTTCTGAAATACTGGACAAAGGACTATAATAACCGACCGGATAGGATAATAATAATAATTACTTATTTATTTACGTGTCATGCGCAATAACTAAGGCTAGAGACACGAAAATTTCAATAAATCGTAATGCTCCAAAAAATTAAATAATCTGTTAACTGTTGACTGATCATTGCACAGCAGATCGCTTAAATTCGATGTTATTCAATAATGTCTCCGATAACGGTTAGAAATTGGACATTTAATCAGTTCGATCGATAATTGACAACTGCATAAGGAACACTGCGGTTCTTGTTCGTTATTTAGTACATACGAGTGTGTAAGACGGATATGCCCAAGTCGCAGTCTGCAAAACGTTACTTCTCGGTTTCTGCTTATTCGATGTGAAGAACGCCACGGCTTCGTTGACGGTTTTATACGGCGTAATTTGTTTTCTGTAGTCAAATTCTGCCAATCGTTATTCCACACGTTATTGAAATGGCGATTGAGCTGATGTTTAAAATCAATAAACCGCATCGCTGTATTAGATGGCGCCGATTCTTTAGTGGTTGTATTGATCGTTCTTTCGGAGCCCTGTACGTCGCATTGCGTTGTGTAAGACCATGACGGTACAGCAGAGATCGAACTCCCGACCAATGTTGGTATTTCGATATTTAATTGTTGCGAAATAGACATCGTCGTCCTCCCCGAACGTCTGATTTGTACATTTTAGGCTGGCAAAAGCTAAGATGGTTAAATAATTTCGCCGTAAATCTAATGTCACTGCACTGCATCGCATAATAAGCTCGGTATTGGAGAAGTTCGAAAAGCACCAGTTGATAATCTTAAAGCTGTGTGATGGCTTACGTTTAAACTTTTCAGCAACGAGATTTACTTGCGGAAGCATACGCTGCTGAACCGTAGTCAATTTTAGATCGTACAAGTATACGATATACCATTAGCAGATTACGTCTGTTTGCACTATCATAGATTGTGTACGACAGTTTCCGTTAAGCAAGTACTCTTCAGCGAGTTAACGTGCGCTTTTCAAGTAAGTTTGTTATCGAATATCAATCCTAAATATCTTACTTCATTTGTATTATCCGATTGTTGTTAAGCGTTAGACTTATTTTACGATCACAGCAGTTAACTTAAATCGTTTATTCATACATTATAAAATTCTGGCGCAAAATTGTAAATTTTATGCGAGTGTTTATTGCACAATCATGCTTCTTAGGTGAAGTGTAGATAATTTTCAAAGCATTTATAGAAATATTTTTAAAATTTTACACATTTAATGTCAATACATAATAAGCAATTTTATCAACATTAGAATTTCACGTGCTTTATAATGTGGTAAAAGAGTTAAGTAGTATTCTAAATATGTGTGAAAATTGAAGGAACAAATATTAGGCTACAGGAAAAACGAACAACTCGCGAGAAAATAAATATGTTAAAAAAAGAACAAAAATAAATGAATAAGTGGCGCATAAATGAATAAAATATACACAACCGAATGTGTAACAAAATTCTACCGGCAAAACAAACTATAAACGATCACGAACAATAACGAAACAAGTAATAACAACAAAAAAGACCCATTTTTTTGTGTTGCACAGTCAGCTGGATTTTTAATGTCAACAGACAGAATGTAACGAATATTTTCTAACAGTACTTTTGCAATCTAGGCTGTTTTGCACGCTGTTCATAACGCGAGCTCTTTCAAATATTCTTTTCTGTTTCAACTATTATTTTAGCTGCGAAATTGTTTGGAGTTTACAAGTTACACGCCTTCTTGATATGTATTTTATACTTTTCTAATCCCTCTGGTTGGCTTAAGCCCTGTGGTCCCCCATGGGTACGATACTGTATATATACAGTCGAGTCCACTTATAAGGGACTCCTGATAAGAGGGATAGCCGTTTATTAGGGACAATCAGCAAAACCCCGAATCAATCGTATCAAATGAAGGTTATTTTAGTTCGCTTTAACACCTCGGTTTTAAGGGACAAAGATTAATAGACTTTCAAGGCAATAAATAGTGAGACGGGCGATAATCCAGCCGATATAAAATGACACTTCGTAAAACGAAAATATTCACATAAACAAAAATTGAATAAAAATGTTTTAGTCATGCGTCGTGCGGTATTATTATTTTTTTTCTTACGAAAATTTTCTTTTATTTTTTTAGTTCTGGTGAATTTTTTGTACGAATAAAATGTCGCGTAAATGTTTATCATTAAAGGAAAAAATTTCTATTTTAGACAAAATCGAAATTCAAATATACCTATTCGGGAGTTAGCAAAAATCATGGGCGTCTCCAAAAACACCATCTCCCGTTTAAAAACAGATAAACAGAACTTGCGTAAAAAATGGAGTAGTACTGAAAAGGGCAGTCAGGTGGTGGAAATAAAACGAAAAAGAGAAATTAAAAACCCAGAGGTTGATGAAGGTCTTATTTTATGGTTTAGCACAGTGACACAAACAGGTGTTCATGTCAGTGGGCTAATGTTGAAATTAAAATCTGAAGAGTGCGAAAAAATGGGTTATGAAGACTTTGCAGCTACGAATGGTTGGCTTGCTCGGTGGAAAATGAGACATGATATCAAATTCAAAAAAAAAAAAAAAACTCATGGACAAAAGGCAAGCGCTGATTTGACAGGAGTTCAAGCAAAATTTCCAAATTCCTTCAAAGTTACAGCCTGAATGACATTTATAATGCGGATGAAACTGGTTTATTTTATCGAGTCACTCCAGATGGGTCATTAATATATAAACACGAACAACTTATTGGTTCGAAAAAGGCTATGGATCGTACCACTGTGCTATGTTGTTGCAATGCAACTGGAAGTGACAAAAAAAAACTTTTGGTTATTGGTAAAACTAAAAAAGCCACGTTGCTTTAAAAATCTCAATGCAAGTAATCTGACAGTAACATATTACGCAACAAAAATGCATGGGTGACTGCTACTATTTTTTCAAAATGGTTAGAAAACTGGGATATAGAATTACAGAGAGATTCTAGAAAAATTTTACTCCTTATTGACAATGCAACTTCGCACCACACTGTCGTTAAACTGAAGAATATTCAAATTGAATTCTTACCTCCAAACACTACTTCACTAATTCAGCCACTTGATATGGGTGTCATAAAAAATTTAAAAGTGCAATATAGGAAGATGTTGATGCAGCATATTTTGGAAGCTATTGAAGACGACCTGGTAACAGTTTCTACAATGGCAAAAGATATCAGTTCCACAATAACAATACAGCAGGCTATACAATTTGTTGCTGATAGCTGGAGAAAAGTCACTTTTATGACAATTCAGAACTGTCTTGCTCATTGTGGTTTCAAGGAGCCTGATTATGAAATTGTTGAAATGGAAAGTAATAAAACACCGAATGAATTGCTACGTGTGACAAACTGTGGACAATTTTCAGATATTGACGCCAATCTGCCATGCTGTGACAATAATATTGAAGATTTGGATAACGAAATTATGGAAAATATCACAAAGAAGAAACAAATACAAGAATCAGAAAGTGATGATGACGTGGATGACATTTCCTTACCTCCTGTGTCTACTGCAGAGGCGAAAAAATGTATTGAAAAGCTCCAGCGGTGTTTTATACAACAGAATAATGAAGGTGCTCCTACGGCATCATTAGATAACTGTGCAGATTTTGTTCAAACGCAGCAGATGAAGAATTTACACCAAACAACTATAGCGCATTTTTACAAATATCAGCTCAGGTTGTTTTACCTTATGTATGCCTCCTGTATTTTTCTCTTAATTTCCATATAAATAAATATTACGCATTAATAAGGTTATAGGTATGTTAATTGTTTACTAAATTGTATATATTCTAACACCCACTCGCTTCAATAAGAGATTTTAAAAAATTCGCTTTATAGGGATAAACGGTTATAAGTGACAAATGACTTCCGCCCGATGTGTCCCTTATAAGCGAATTCGACAATATATATATATATATATATATACATGCCCGTACATATGTACACACATGCACACGTGCCATACTAATTACATAAAATAAATAATTGACGTAGACACTGAATTTTAAACGAGTAACCTATATGCTTAATTCTACGATATTTTTACTGAGTATAACGCATGGTAATGCTTATCGTATGGTAATCACCTATGGAATTCATTTATTTATTTGGATACACGTAAAACACGTTTTATTAGATAATTTACTAATATAATAAAATGTTTAATTCCGAGTGCACATCAGTAATTTTTCTATATCTATGACGATTTAGTATAACTTGATGGTACTTACGATGTAAAATTATTACGAATACGTCGAAAACTTTCTAAATTTGCCTTAACCATTATTACCTTTGTTTTTAAGTAATTTTCGAAGCTAAATATAATTACCTTATAATGACTTAATATGCGCTGATGTAAATCCTTCTCGGAATATCCAACGAATAAATTAACGTAATTAATTATATCGTACGGTATCGCCTCTAGTAAAATTAAGTTGATCTTTACTCGTCCATGTTGTTCGAGTAGTGACATTACTTCTATCGCTATTGGACCGGACCACGTTTCTGCCAGCAACGTATAAGGACCTTTTGGTTGTATTTCTTTTATCAACTAGGAAAAATTAATAAAAAGAAATATTACGATTAGGCGCGGAATTACTACAGGGAAAACTGATAAAGTTAATAAATACACTATTTTAAGCTTGACAGAAAAAAATTATAAACGTTATAATTGACATTACACACACACACACACACACGCACTAACACACCATACATATATATATATATAATATATGGGCATAACTGATATATAATAATGGGAATAACCGACTTTATCGACTAATCCGGTTGTTCCAAAATAACCGAATAAATCAGTGGTTTTCTTTAAATGATTTCGTTAAAATTTGTTTATTGATTTAAGCAATTGATTAAATATTCTTCTTTCTTTATGTACGATGTTTACACATATTTTATAAATCCTGTAAGAATGTTATTTGGTCCATGTAAAATGTTTTATTTAATTTGTACATCATATGATAAGAAGTGTGTTGTGCTTTATAGTAAAAAAAAAAAACGAACTATTTTTAAATCGCGTAGCGTAAATCCGATTGAATTTAGTTGCATTTCGACTAATATCTGTTAGTAAGTTCTATTATTCGATTATTTTGGTTCGATTGAAATTAAGTATTCACATTTCGACTGAAATATTCTATCACGTGGTTTTTTTTTACTGTGTTTATCGAAGTTTACTTCGGATTTAATAATAAGATTTTAACAGTTATAATTTGATTTAAGTAATTTAAGGATATTGAACGTAGAAAATATCGACATTATTGGGTTTTGCGTTTTGCATCGAAAATTAGTCGGATTTCGAAAACGGCGATTTTTAGTTATATTTTTACTAGAATAAATTATTAATTATGTAAAACACCAATTACGTATATTTATGTATTAAAATATATTTAATATATTAATGAGGTTTTAAAATTTGTGATTCGTTTCACAAAATTTAAAACAATTCCAGATTATTTTACACTAGTGTAGATTTTGTTAAACCGACTAGAAAGTCTGGATGCAGGTTCGATTAGAACCGATTGAAAATTAGTCGGATTTTAAATACGGCGATTCTTAGTTATATTTTTATTAGACTAAATTATTGGTTTTGTTAAAATCATAATATATATTCGTGTTGTATTAAAATATATTCATTTTATGGATAGAGTTCTCAAATCTGTATGATTACGTGATTTACTTCAAAAATTTCATACATATCTTGATTATCTGTTAGTTACTCTTCAATTGAAATATATTTTTTAACCTTATTTTATATTTGTTATTCGTTATGTAACTTGTTATAATTTACGGATATTTTAATTTGCTACACCATGTTTATATTGTACTACTAAAGAATTAAAGTAACTCCGACTAAAGAAAAAACCGAATAATGAATCGGTTTTTAATACGGTGTTACTAATTAGTCGGTTATACGAATGCCCACCATTGATATATATATATATATTGTATATATATATATACAATATATATATATATATATATATATATATATATATATATATATATACATATATACAATATTCGAAACTGCGTTTATTTTCAGTCGGCGCACTATTTTAGTAGTGCATTAAAAAACCATTCTAGATGAATAATTTTCACTAATTTCGATCTGCATTTACTGAAGCTGTTAACCACACATTTCGTTAATCCATCCGACAATCTTACGATATCTTGTTCCATACCTTTTCCAATCCGTTTGCTACATCACCTAAAAACCGTTCCATTATGATAAGTACTTCCGTTAGTACTCGTCTAGATTCACTGGTCTCTTTTAGTATAGATTCGTTGGTTCTCTTGACCGTCCACGCAACACGTAACATTACAGTTCGAAAGATTCGATGAGTCTGTGTTCAGCTCGGTGTAATGTCCAAGTTTCGGCACCGTGTTAAATACTGATAATATTAATGACTTGACCGGTCTAATTTTAACTTTTTTTTATTTACTTCTTGATCGCGCCAGATTTTTACTAAGCGTCCCATTGCGCTTTTGCCTATTTGTACGCGATGCCGCTGTTCCAATTTGCATCCGCCAGTATTCTCGATAATTGAACCTAGGTATATGAACACTTCGATTCCATCTATGTGCTTTTTGTTGGGCAAGTTATTTTTAGGCCGGTTGATTATCATGATATTCGTCTTCTTTCGATTAATTAATAATCCGTTTACTTTGCTAGTTTGCTCCAATCTAAGCAATAAGCGTATAATATTTTCGATGTTTGAAGCTATCAAGATGGTATCATCAGCATATCGAAAATTCGATATATTATATCCACCAATTGAGAATCCATCCTATCAACTCAACTGTATCTTTTCCATCATTACAAACTTCCTAATATATTCCGTATATATATATATATATATATATATATATATATATATATATATAATATATAATATATATATATATTGAAGAGTAATAGCCAGAGCAGGCATCCTTGCCTAACTCCCCTTCCCACCATGAAATAATCTGAATATACCATATTTCACGTTTTCACTCTCGCTGTATTATTATCATACAGCCTCTTAACTAGTGAGACTAAGTGATTTGGGGCTCCAATTTCGGTAAGAATTAACCATAATTTGCTCCACTGGACGCAATCGAAAGCTTTACGATAGTATACGAAAAATAGAATAACTTCTTTATTGTACTCTCTCGCTTTTTCAATATTTTTTCGCACTTTGAGAATTTGTTGCCGCGTACCTCTACCCTTCATGAATGTTCGGTTATAAATTATTATCCTGAGCATAACTTTGTTAGCATTCAATAGTGTACCACGTTGAATATCTTAACGCTGGTAATTTTAATAAATTACAATTTATGGAAGTTTCACCAGTTATTCGTTAATGACCTTAATCGAATCAAATATTTGTTATGTCTATAAAATTTATAAATCGTACTTCAGCAATTTTCGATGCGACATTCTTCAGAGATGTTACAGTAGTCGGAAGTTTCGCACAAAATACCGGATACATGATTTTGTTTAAAAGTATGCGCAAAGTTGACCAATGTAATCCGGGAATTACAAATATCGGATACAATTGCGTTCTTTTATAATGTTCCGTACATAAGGAACATATTCTTTCGAATTTTATAATTTTCGCTTCGAATAAGTCATCGGCGATATTCTTTAAATCGGATAAATTCGGTAGATAGTTCGTTAGTTCATTTTTCGCATCTGAAACATTCCCATGTATAGCCATATATAATAATTCATATAATATTCGTAATTATATATGATAAGTAGAAACGCGAATATATCGTGTTAAACGGATTTGAAAAGTAATAACAATTTTAGAAAATAATATAAAACTTAATTTATATTAACATCGCGATTAATCCGTGTGGTACTAAAAAAAAAAAAATGTAGTTTATTATAAAACAATTTGAAGAATGTCGAATGTAGCGATTTTTATTTAAATAAACAACAAAAAAGACGTTAAAATCACTAAAATTTTTAAATCTTTTCGGCTGTTAGGTCGTTATCGGGTGAATATTTAAAACGATTAAAAATATAAAATGAAAAAAAAATATTAATTTAAGATTACAATTAGCAAAAACTGTGCAAAATGAAGAACAGTATTAATAGAACAATCTGAAGTTTTTTACTTTTTAAAATATTCACTTGATAATGACCTAACCGCCGAAAAGCTTCGAAATTTTTCAAAAAGAAAAATTTTAGTGATTTTAATTTCTTGTTTTTGTCGTTTATTTTAATAAAAATCACTACATTCCACATTCTTCAAATTATGTTTTATAATAAACTACATTTTTATTTTTTATTTTTAGTACCACACGGATTAGTTACGATTGTAATATAAATTGATTTTTAAAATTTTATTATCTTCTAAAATTCGTGATCGTGCGAGAAAGTACAAAATTGCAAATATTAAACTAACAAAAATATAGAATGCCGAAATTCGTTGGGATACGTGCTGATAATATGAAAAAGATCATCATATACGACAAAAGGCCGGCCATTTACGCGGTTTATCGACCAGGTCAAAAAAAAAAATATATAACTGGTATATCGGCTACCTAAGGAATTCATCAAGCCGAGAATATCGCGAAATCGTAACAAATGGGTTACGCCGCTCGAGGATAAACATACGAATGAATGATGATGACGACTGTTAAATGGAAGTAACACATTAACTGAAAATAATATCAGTCGAAAATTCGCAAGAATATATCTTTCGCGACTTTTAAATTAAACGTTAATTTAATAATTTTCAGATCGATTACAAAGAAAATCTTTCCCTAAACCAAATATCGACTAAATTTTTCTAAAATTAATTTTGTAACATATTAGATTTCATTTATCAAGCGGCGTATAAAATCTTCGTTATTATAACTACGATAGAAATAAGCTCGTTCTATTAAATCAAACGTTTCATTTTGGAAGCTACATATGAGAGAAGTTGGTAGTACCAGAGACTAATAGACGGGAATTTTTTAAATGGATCAGATGCTTCCATATTGTGATTGTTATTTTCCGTATTCTAGTAGTATGTATCTAATGTAATCTACGAAGATCTCGCTTTAACGTCGGCGCTGTTCTCATTGAACGTTTAATCGAAATATCGTACATGAAACTCGTGTACATCGTTTAATTTAATCTTCATTTAGCTCTAGCAATTAGTCAGCAAATACGGCACGTTAATTTAGATAAATAAATAATATTAAGTACGATTTAATTTTTACACGGCGATATAAAATAATTGGATCATATTCGAAATATAAAAAGGAAGTAGAAAATTACCGTCTCCTTTTAAACTATTCAAAAAATTATCAATTCGAATGACAGGCGATATTTCAAATTTAGAAGATGACATTAATACAGCATTCAGAATGTCGCTAATTATAATCGTAGCATCGTCTACGTTTCTATTCCACGTTATATCGAAACTGGATAACGAATTGCCGTATCTGGATTCGCAAATTTTTGCAGCGTCGCTTTGTAAGCAAATAAAATTTTTTACCCGAAAACTAGCCTGACGCGATAGTAAATCGATTTCCGTTAATGTTTCAGCGCTCTACGAACATAAAAGAATTTAAACGTTTGTTTATATCAAATTTGGAAAACGACGCAAGATCGAACTGTAAAAATTGTGGTATTAAAATTTACGGGTTATTTTTTTATCACCGAAAGTTATTAGGTGACTTTGCCTAAGCGATACTTACGAATCCGATGATTTTCCTCGCTTAATCCTTCACCGACTAATTTTCGGATTGTATAGTCAACATACATGCACACAATATATATACCAACCCCCTCCTATCAAACAAAGTTTTTTTTTGCGTTAGGTGTGTAAATGAAGTAACGCAGGACGGACGAATATATATATATATATATATATGTATAGTATATATACATATAAGGTTGATGTATTTACATACATATAGTACCGCGCTACCAACACCCGTCTTAAAGTCACGTTTTGTAGCGTTATGCGCGTTAACTTATACACATAGGTAAACTTATTTTTATATATATACATATGTGTGCTTATTTATTTATAGCCTAACAGTTGTTCTAAAAATCTCTTCTACTAAAATGAGAATTATGTTCAATTCGTCACAATGTCGCGCAGTCTGTTTTGTAATATGGATTAAAATTTGAACTATGTCTTATATTTTTATTTATTGACGTCTACCTTGATGTAATACTCGACCAAATTTAATTGATTACGTACAAATTTAATTCCGTTATCGCCTTTGACGGTGATTGTATATATTTTAACAATGTAGTCACGTGTATGTATATACCTATATATTTTGGCATAGTATATTTATGTATGTACACTGAGCTAGAGTTAGGTTATCGCATTATTTATTCTTATATATTTAAAATTATTTATATTATTTATCGCTTAAAATGTCGTTTAAGACGACGGTGTTTAGATTAAAATTTATAGTTAACGAAGCGTTTATATATTTCTTCGTTTATTATATCGACACCCGTGAAGGTATATCGGGCATAGTAGAATATTACGCTAATTATTTTGTTTATGATGTACATGTTGCAATTTAGGAGTGTAATATTGAAAACTGATGTTGTAAATATCCGAATTGAAAATAATTTGGTCAATTTTTACAACGCACTTTCCGACGTTTACTAATCTTTCAAGTATTTCTATTCGAAGATTTTTTTCGGGTTATAGCGTCGAATTTTCGTTTAAAATTTCGCAAATTTGAATCGTATTCTCCGATCATTTTTCATGATATCAGTTGTACGATCTGATTCATTATATATAACTTTATCTATCTATCTATATATATATATTTATTTATATAAAATATCTAGCAGAAAAGTTCAAATACCGTATTAATACAAAAAATCGTTTCAAACGGTAGACACTCGGAAATTTGTGCGAACGACTGTATCACCGTATCGATAGACATATAAACGATCGATAGATTTCTGTGCTTTCGAAGTAACAAGTCGAAACGTCGGTCCTGTTGATGACCGTTTTCGATTTGATCCTCAACGGCAAAAATAATTTTTTTAGCATTCCGTTGTTGTAATAACCAGAAAACAACGTTGTACCACAAAGCGCACTTGTTTCCTGTAAAACGAGGGCGAATTAATATAAAGATATTAATTTTATATATATATATATATAAAACTATTTAAATAAATATTTCCTAAACTCGGAAACTGTATATGCGAATTAAAACGTACCTACTATTAAATGAGTTGTCCGGTCGTTTAGTAGACACCTGTTATTATTGTCGTTCGTTGATCGATGTACGAGCCTGTAATGATAAAACAAACACGGCGATTAATTAATTTCGACGAACTAAATTTATATTTCAGTATGAATTTATAATAAATAAAATTTAAACAATAAATACTGCCATAGATACAAGACTTACCCATTCACACTCGAACTCTGGCTACTCAGTGCACCGTGGATAGAATCACACTTTTCGTCTCCCATATCCTCATTGACTGTCTTTTGTACTCTTCACTCATATTGTATCTCAACATTCCCTCTTCACTTCAAAGATGAATACTACTCTCTAACTAACCTAATCATTTTCTTACGCATGTCTCGTCTCTACTTCTTGATTTAACTACTTCGCCCTCATGCCTGTAGCCATAGTCGTTGCACACGGCACGTTAATTCATATGAATAATAATAATAATAATGATAATAAATATACACACATATATATGCATACATATATATATATATATACATACATACATATAAATCGTATTCGAACTCGGTACGTTCCGTATAGAAGTCCATGCTCTCTAGCCACTAGGCCATTTCGACGACGTATATTTGATATAAATTACGAAAATAATAAAACATCAATTTGAATTAATAATTACTTAACGCCCGCGATCGCATAAAAGAATTAATAATAAAGACGCGTAACACAGTAAAAGAAAATTAATACTCATAATGTAAACGGTAAAGAATTTTATAATAATAATAATAATAATAATCAAATCAAATGAAATATATTTGTTACTACACATGAAATGGAACAAAAATCATAATAATAATAATAAGAAAATTGATGCTTATAATGTAAACGGTAAAGAATTGTGTAATAATAATAATGAAATTAAACCAAATCAAATATATTTGTTACTACACATGAAATGAAACAAAAATAATAATAATAATAATAATAATAATAATAAAAGAATGACATAAGTTAAGTTATAAAGAAAAAACTTTTAGCGATTTTAACTTCTTTTTTGTTGTTTATTTTAAATTATAATTGCCTAGTAATTTCCTAACGATAGAAATTAAATCATTACCACGTACTATGTATCTACTGAACTTACGTGCTACATTTAGTATAAACGATTTTTAATATAACGCGTGATTAGGGTAGCACACTATCGGCGACATTATAATATTAGCAGAACATTTAGTGTACATATATGCGCACCTGCTTTATAAAGTTGTAATTTGTTAAAATTAGTATTTGAAACAAATCTCGAATCTTGACAATAGTACGTAATTATTAAGAAACGAATAAGTGTTATATGAAGAATTATTCTTAACAAATGATTTTCCGTTAAATAACGAATATACGGCAGATATGCTCTTTCACGGTAACATGATTAACTTGTTCGGAAAAATTTAGTGTAGTACTATACGTATCCAAAGGCTAAGTAAACGCTGATAGAAAATCCTCTAACAAGCAACAGGAAACCGCTAGAGTAATTTACTTTGTAAACATAGAAAGTGCTTTATAAATTTTATGCTCTGTTATGTGATTCATCCAGCTCTGAGCGTTTTGAATCCCGAGCTCAAGGTGCGAAATATATACAAAGGCGTTCTGGCGATCTTCAGAGTTCGGATGTTAAATGTGCGGCTGAAGAAATCAATCTAAAGATACTTCAAAAATAATGTAATAGGAACTTATAAGCATTTTTCATTAATTCTTGTTTTATAACATCAGTTTTAGTTTGATTAAGGACTTCGGCAACGGACTACGTTTCGCTCATCTCCTACGTATTAAAACGCCATTTTTAACACTACCGGTCGTCGTTTATCGTTTTCTATATCATTTCGTGTTCAGTGTTTCATCTATGATGATAAAAAATATTGAATAAATGAAATATATTACCTATTGGCTACTCCGCAGATTTCTTTATTTAATGGCTGAACCACTTTTCTTTTTATACCATCTGACATCGCATAATGTACATCCGACATGTAATTAGGTTTGTATTTTAAATTTTTCAAACCGACGGATCCGATAACGTTAGTAGATTTCAACAAAAATTCCATTCCTTAAATTTATAATCTACATTTTAGTACGTTCTCGTATTAAAGTACTCGAAAATAAAGTATAAACACGTTATTATAATAATTATTATTATTTACATTTTAATTAGGTAATAAAATTTTAAATTACCTATTCTCGTAGTAGATTTAATGTTGTCTTCGGTAAGTTGCACAAACGAACCGTAACTATTCAGACACTTAGTCGATTCTTGAATTTGTTTTTCGGTCGTAGCGTTAGTTATCAAGTCCAATCCTCGACCAGCAGTTAATTTCAACATTTCGGTGCTTATACTGTCATCGTTTAAAATTAACACGTGCACCAGTTTCGACTACAATCAGAATTACAGGTTTAACGCATACAAATTGTTAAGGCAGCATTGTATTCATACAGCAATACTCAGGTATAAACGAATAAGTATACAATTTATTTAAAACGTCTGCATCATTATATATCGAAAAAGAAACGATAAATAATAGACATACCGAGTAGAGAAAATTTGCGAAATTTCTATTGGCGCATTGTATATGGGGAGTTAACCCATAGAGCGGCCGAGTGAAAAGCTTATACACATAGGCAACTCTATTCTCACGGTGTAGTCGGGGTGTCGTCCTCCACTCTTTTCCACAGGCTGTCAAACACAGAACTTATGAAATCATATTTTTTGCATGTTTGTATTCTTTCTCTTGCGCATGCACGCACGGCTAGCCGTTATTTATGTACATGTAACGTAGATTTGTGAACGAAAACATAAACGCCATATTAAGTTAAGCATAACGGACAAGCGCATCCCTTTTCTTTGTGAAATTTGTACAAAATCGTGAGTTTTTTAAGCGTGTCTTTTTTGGGAAAACGTTTTTAAGCTTCACTTCTTCCTAAATCCTGAAGCACAGATTTATTTTCGTTTTTTTTTTTTTTTTATATATATCTATGGAAATGAATTCTAAAAAAATATTTTCCTCTAAAAAATTACATTTCTGTATTTAAAATAACAATCTCAAAATTTGTATTTTATTGGTGGAATCCATACCACCTTAACTTCCTTCTCGCCATCAAATCCAATGTAGGATTCTGGGAATCACCTGCCAATTTAACTCGTTCCAATTACATAGCACTCAGCAGGCTCCGCCTTGGTCACATATCACTCTCTCATGACCACCTTCTCCAACGTACCAATCCGCCAGCTTTTTGCTCCTTTTGTTTACTCCCAAACCCCTCTATTATCTGCCATATTTTACTGTACTGCCCTACATTCCTCCCTTTCCGGCCCAATATCCATCCGCATACCCTATCTGCTTTCCTCTCCAACAGTCCTTCAACTATTCCCTCAGTTATACAGTTTCTTTCCTCCTTCAACCTCAGTTACTACATCTAATTGTTAAATCACTAGTGCCGTAATAGCCTCGGTAGTTAAACACGGCACTATTAAAAAAAAAAAAAATATTTTGTAACAGGTAGAATTCGGTATTATATTTTTATTTAAGAAACTTAAGAATGTTATGTATTATTTTTATTATTTCTAAAATCTTAGTTCGAGGATTATGCACGGTAAAATAGATCCCGAAATCCACTTTCTAATATTTATTCTGTGTATGTCGGAGTAACTCAAAGGCTTATATTAATTCAGTATTTATATTTCTTTTGTTATTACTTTACTGAATAATAATGATATTCATATTGTTAAATTTATGAACGATATACTACTTTATTCAATATGTATACCTACATGTTGCATTAGCAACAATCAATTTTATAACAATTAAACATATGTTTACAACTTTCTAGTTTACTGTTCTGGAAAGAATACAATATTGAAGACGTTAAAGCCGATACACTATCATGCTTTACAATTTATGGTCGATGGCATTATGAGTAACGTGTTTCTATGGAACCAATGTCTACTTTATTGATATCTACCGATCTTGCCTTCTCAAATTTACTCACTACTCTCGATTAACTTATTACCTCAAACCACGATAAACGCATTTTCTATTATACTCGACATTTACCTTCCATAACAAAGTTGAAAGAATATTTAAGAATGTTGATCTTCTCATCCTCTCCCGTTCCTAATCAATTTTCAGTCCTTCTTTTAAAACCATTTCACGCTATCACTACTTCTGTTAATTTCCTTTAATAAAGTCCTTCAAAAATTCGACACCATTATTTTCTATACCGAGTTCGTTTTGTTATGTGCCAATTTCTTCCGCATTTAACGTTTTTTAAAATGAATTGTTTATTATATTTTGCACTATTGACATCGCTACTAATCAGCTAATAATAATTCTTAATTTTAATAGATTCCCTATTACATGTCCTCGGAATTGGTTCAAATGTCGATGTACGTTTGCGAAAATCGAAAATTCGTGAATTCTGGAAACAAATAATACGTAAAATCTAATTAACCTCAATCGCAAATGCAGACTTATTTATCGTAAATAACTTTTTCATGGAGATAAAAGTTGACCTAGCTTTCTATTCTGGTTCTAATTTCCATATTCTGATCGACTTGTTCATAGAACTAATTGCCCAGATATTAAACTTTTGCTACACTTTAAATTTTATTTGATCTAATGTAAATATTACCTACAGATACGTTCATACCTCGCCTATGTTTCTCAACCAACATCCATTTTGTTTTAGCTGCATTTATATCCAAATCATAATTGAGACATAAATCTGCATAAACATGCCTTGTAAACCAGAAAGACTGCCTTGTATCATTCGCATAACTGATATTGGATATTCGTTTTTCTCCAACTACGATTACGTCTTCATAGCCTTTGAATAAGCGTTAATAATATAGGTGACAGTACATAGCCTTGCCTTACTCCCCTTTTGATTTTGATTTCACCTGTAAAGGCGTTTTCGGTCTGATTCCAATATATGTCCTGTATAATTTTAACATCTCCGTCATCTATTCCGATTTCTTTCAAAGTTTGTATAAGTAATTCGTAATTAACGCAGTCAAAAGCCTTCTTATAATCAATGAAGCCCAGATACAAACGGCGATATTTTACGGTATCGGATCTTCATTGTCATAACGATTGGATTATGATCCGATCCTAAATCAGCGTCAAAATACGCCTGAATTAACTATACATATCAGGAAGTCTGAGATGACCGTACAACATTTATATAAATGTATATTTATATTATTTGGTGGTGTTGTATAAGCTTAATCAAGTTTGAATTTAACTCTTTGATAGTCACTTCTTCAATTTATTTCTTCGTTACAAAATGATCATTGCAAGTAATGTTTTGATCATAAATAATGTAATTTAAGGGAGAAAATTACGATAATATAGCAATTTAAAGGTTTTTAAAATTATAATTAAACAAATGTAAAAAATGAAATATTTAAAAAATTAACAAATGAGAATTAATCAACACTTCTGTAATCATCAAGTCTGACGCTTAAGGCAATATTCTGATAAAATACACTTACGTGACCGAATTTGTCGGAAATTATTTGTGCATGATCTTCATCGTAAGCAGTGGTGAAAACGTTACAATCAAAACTAAGCGATACCCGTATTGCAGCTTCGCCAATATTAGTGTATCCAGAGTGGACCAATACTTTAGTTTTCGATCGTAAATTTCCTCTTATTGATAACGCATAATACACCTAATTAAGGATAAAAGAAGAGAACTAATAATTCCTGTTGTAGTTATTCAAATTATTACTGCAAAAACAAATTTTTCAAATTATATATTACACAAAATATCTGAGACGTCGTTATGTACCAAACTTATTTCAATAATCATTATTTATACGAGATGACTTTGTAAATTATCGAATTGTTTTAAGGACAATATTCATATACAATTTTTTTTTTTTAATTTTCGTAATGAAGCGTTTATATTACACGACGGTTAATATGCGCCTATTAAATACGTTAATATATTTAATTTATAATATGTCCTTGTCAAAAATGTAATTGCTTAAAAATCAAACTTTAAGAAATAAAACAAGAACCCTATTATTATAATTTTGTTCGTATTGCTAGTCTTCAAATATATAAATACTGATAAAATGAAAATAATATATTCATCGATTACATTTACGACGAACTAAAATTATACCATTCGTTTTCTGATTCAATATAAATAATACATATATTTAAAAAGTATTTCCTTGGTGATACATATTTAAATTTTTTAAAAAATTATATTTTTACAATGTGTCGCAATATATTTAATAAACACAGTCTACTAGTTTCACTAGGTACAGGATCATAACATTTTTAACGTGCATTTAGATAAGTATCAAGAAAAAGACGAGAAAAAAAAAACTATTTTTCTAAAATGTTATTAGGGTCTACTCAGGGTCGGAGCCCAAAATTTTAAATTTCTATACAGGTCATTTTTAATTACTTAACAAATTACAGGTATGTACAAAATTTCAGTGTTTTGTTTTATTTTGTGTAATAGATATATTTCTTAAAATCATGTGCACATATAAAAAAATTACTGGGTTTGCATTTTTTTTTTATTTTTGGCTTCCATACAGTTTACCCATATCTGCATATTAAGGAATGAATATGAAAGGGCTAATTATAAATTAGGCAGATTAAGAAGTAATGTAGGGATGAGTAAAATTAAATAATGATACCAGAACCTAAAATATAGGAGTATAGGGCCGTATATACTTCATGAAGAGCTAAGAGAAATGCAATATTTATAGGAAACAGAACTTTAAAGCTGTGAAGAACTTGATAAAATGCAACACGAAAATTACTATGATGGGAACACTCGAGGATAACATGGTCCGCATCGGCCACTAAATGGGTATCCATAGGATGAGAGCAATTAGGAGAACTAATAAGTTTCAACTTGTGTAACGAAGCAGGAAGGCGACTACTGCCGAGTCTCAGTCGACAAATGGAAGTAATAAAATCCCGAAATTTGATCGTTTCAACTTTAATATTGTAGAACCATGGATTAGAAGGTATGTCGGGTTAAAGGATTTATAATGCCTTGCAGTAAAAGGATCGGACTATAGATTTTCCCAGTATTCCTTATGCGCGTATTTAATGTACGCTAGGAGATCTATAGGAGGAGTATAAAACAAAAAAGTCCCTAATGTAACCGTTAAAGTGACTAAATGATCAGCTAGATTATTGCCATGGATACCGCTATGTCCGGGGATCCAAACAAATTTAACTCTCACACCGAGCGAGTTTAAACGGCATATGTAACTAAAAATTTTGTAAATAACTGACGGTAAACGAGAATTGAGCTGTGAATGTTGTAATGCCAACAAACAACTTTTAGAATCGGAGAGGATATTCTATTAAGGGTAAATTTTTTTGAAATGTTGAGAACGTGCATTACAAATGCAGAAAAGAGCACTTCGAGCCATCCGTGAAAATTAGAAGAGTTAGGATAGTTTTTATTAATCAAGGAGTAAAAATTATAATTGGCGGTTAGTGGAAGAACATTGTTCTTAAATGAGGAAAACAGTTGTATGTTGACATTAAGGCTAACGATATTATACTCGAAAGGAATCGTGTAGAAGGGAGACGGGTAGGATGGAAGAAGAATATCACTGTACCTGGAAAGATGACCAGAGGAATGACATAATAAAGGATGTCCAAGTATAGAGAAACGCCAGTTGTGAAAAATTTCTAAGTGAACTTTTGCCTACATCTCGGGAGCAGGTACAGCGGTAGCACGAAGTGCTCCTAAACATCTGCGTAAGCACTCGTTTTGAATTTTATCTAGCCTAGAAAGGCAGTGATTAGAAGCATTCCCGAAAATAAAACTAGCATACTCGAGAATAGAACGTATGAAAGTTTTATACAAAAGTAGTCAAGTTAAGGGGTCACCACCCCAAGAGGAGTATGACTCGGTGCTTTTAAAAGCCTTGGTATATACTTTTTCCGTATGCAGTCTCCACGTTAACCTGCGACCAAGAATAAATCCTAAGTACTGATGGTAATGAACAAAGGGTATGAGATTGTTGTTATACTTAAGTCTGTGTGAGTCGGTATTGATGGTTCTATATGAGAATATTATCGAAGCACATTTGTTGTGCGAAACAGTAAGTCCTAATTTAGACAAAACTTGGGACTATGGATCTAAGCGATGTATTAAGAGTTCGGATAGCATTATCTAGATTATCGTGCATGACGTAAACTATTATATCGTCTGCGAAAGATAAAATTTTCACTGTATCTGGGAGGGGTGTATTGAGAAGTTTAAACAATACTATGTTAAATAAAATAGGGCTGAGAACGGACCCTTGCGGAATACCTAAGTACACCATGCGAGTTGTTGGTTTCATATTGGAATGAAAGAAAGTAAGCTGTCTTTTGGTGAAGAGGTTACACAATGCTTCTTTAAATGGGGATAGGACATTCAAGTTCGTCAGAGACTCGTGTAAGGAATTGAGATGTTATCAAAAGCTTTATTTATGTCTAAAAAACAACTTATTAAATACTTCCTTGAAATGAAAGATTTGTAGATATCACTACTAAATGCGCCACGTAGTTTAAATAACTCAGATTACAACGGAAGCCGTACATTCCAGATGGAAATAGACGACGATTTTCCAACCACCAGGTTATTCTGTTTTTCTTTTCAAAAATTTTTCTTAGGCAAGAGGCCAGTGGTATAGGGCGCGGTAAGATGAAAAATTAGGCAAAGGTATAATTTTTTTTATGGGGATAATGATGAATCATTCCTCGAGAAATGAAGCAGAGTTTAAAAAATAGTTGAAGCAGTTTAATAATATATGTATGGCAGAAGTTGGCAAATTATTTAATATTTGAAAGGTGACCCCATCAATACCAGGGGAGGATCTTTTATTAAGAGATAAAGTGTGTTGGATTTCTGTTAGGATAATGGGAAAGGAAGGAAAGTGGTTGTCCAGGTGGCTATTTGTAAAATGTGGATTGTATGCAAGTTTTGTAATATCTGGGACGTACGATGGTGAAATGGTGTCGACAAAATTATAATAATTATCAGTATCCATATCAACCGAAGTAGGATAATAGCATGCGGAGTTCACAAATGATTTGGCTTTTTTCCATATGTGAGAAGCAGGTTGCACACGATTAATAGAAATAATGAATTTTTTCCAACTCTCCCTTTTACTGGTTAGTAAAACTTGCTTAGTAATTGCTAACAGGTGTTTATAAAATAAGTAATCGGATATCGTTTTGCTTCTACGAAATTGTTTAAATGCTGCGCTTTGTAGTTCCATCAATACGGTACATTCAGGTTACCTGAGTGATAAAATCTTTTAAAAGCATAACGACATAACGATAACTACAATAGACTGATAAACTCTTTATATATTGGAATATCAAATACAGGACTACACTTACAAGCGGCTGGCACAAGGATTCGAGAAAATTAGAGAAATCTAAGCCTCTATTAGTAGGAAGAATCCAGGTAAATCGTTCTAGGTTTTTATAATTAAATAAGGTTGCGGTTGGGTCACCGAGAACAATTTCTGTAGGCAAGTGATCACTTCCTAACGGAATATCCAAAACATCCCATTTACTGAAAAGTAGAAGATTGAGATGAGAGATAAATCGAAGGAATTAGAAGAGAAATGTAAGGAGGGTACGATGCCGGCCATCATTGATAAGAGCAAGGTTTGTAGAGGAAATAATATTTAACAGGCTGCGTTCCATTTCATTCACATTACAGGAGCCCCACAGCGATGGTGTCCGTTGAAATCCACAGCAATTAATACTAAGGACGAAGTTTGGAGGGAGTTCATAAAATTGCTGAAAAGGTTAACTTGGAAAATATTGTTGGACGGACAGTAGAAAGCGAAAATATATGTATTCCTACTTAAAAACTTAGTACAAATACAAACCGCATTGCAGTTGCTATGAAGAAGAATTAAGTTAGTACAACAGTACATATTATCTCTAATAAAATGGCTGCACCACCGTAATCATCTGCCCTGTCGTCTCCCGGAAACAGCGATAACCGGGTAATGAAAAAATTGTATCAGTTGATAACCAGGTTTCAGAGAGTAAGATAATATACGGATTGGAGGCTAAAAGACATTGGAGATTCAATTTGTTTTTGTGGATGCTGCGGCTATTCCACTGTAGCATTCTTAAGGATAACATACCAATATGGAATTAAAATAAAAATATAGTGAAAATGGGTGAATAAAGAACCAAACAAATTTACCAGATAAGGTACTTCTTACCACATGACACGAAAAGCAGTTATGACCTATACATAGTATGGATGAGCGATAGTCCATCTCTAAATATCATCATCATCATTGTACAGTTCGTTGCTGACCGTCGTTACTACGTTTAACGTAGATGGGCGCTCATATGATGTTACACAGAGTAAGGTGCAACTACCTTTTCCATAATAATTAGGAATTACGTAATAATGAAAAAATTTATAAACTTTTTTATGCCGCGAGTTGTTTTCGAACCCTCCACCGTCGAGTACTCTACATTAATAAAAAAAAATATATACGATTTTCCACTAAAAAAACGAACAATAGCTCGGCCGCCTATATTTTATATATATATATATATATATATATATATATATATATGTACTTTTGAATAAGTAAGAGGAACTGTAGCCGCCTCTTCCAATGACCACGCTGGTGGTACTGGCCATTGAAGTATCGGTTCAACAATTGTATCATCTTTTAATGAAATTGAATCTGCAATTCCCATTACTCTTTCACCGGTGTCCTCCGTAATTCCCGAATACTCGATCCAATTGTTATCTTGCTGAAAAATAATATTGATTAAAAATATTTACGAAAATTATATATCTGTATTCAATTTAGACGATGAATCAATTACTTACCGCATCGACATTTTGATTACTAAGATAATTCGGTTTTGGTACTGTGGAAAACTTAGTAACTATCCCTTTGATTCTGGAAAAAACCAGATTCTTAATTAAAATAAAATTTTATAAATAGTTTCGAAAACTGCGTTAGACAATTTCAAAAATTAGAAAAAAATATTATTATACTTCATTTTTATATTTTACACTAATTCTGTCAATACATTTTAAATGTAACTATTTCTTTTTTTTAAAACTTATCTAAATGACTGAAAAAAGAACATCGCATTATTTATAATTAAATCGCGAAGTGAGCGCCATTTTCTGCGAAAATTCAAGAGAAAATATATTTTTTAATTAACTTATACAGTTATAAAATATGAACACAGGAAGCAATTATATTGTCGCTTATTACGTGAACAATTTCCCGAGACGTGTGGTACCACGCACCATTGCTGGCTAACATACATACAATTGAAAATGAAACCCTATGGTGACATCAGTGCTAGTCCTAAGTAAGGAGTAAGGAAAGATCTGTAATCAATGTTAGGTTAAGATCAGCTATTAGAACAGGAGACTTTTATTAGTTACTACCTCCAACGTAAAGAAACACTAGCACACATAAACGCGTTGAAATGGTGCTTATAATAAATTCGGTAATATCGCTTTTGAGTGGGTAGTTTAATGCGGCTAAATGTAAATGCAAATATACTGTATGCTCGGAATTTTTGGCGAACAAATTGACGTTTTCGAGAGTTCATTTCAATACCGGAAGTAAATAGAACGGTGATATATCGAAGCCAATGACGGATAAACACATTTGCTCAAAAGGTGGATATATATATATATATAAATGTGCTCAAAAATAACAAGTTTAACAGTATGCATCAGGCTGGCAATGGACAGACACCAATGGAAAAAAAAAAGATTCATGATTTAATTGGATTATCATGATGTCCTATAATATATAACGACAATTCATCATCATCATCATCATCATATATATATATATATATATATATATATATATATATATATATATATATATATATATATATATATATATACAACTGAATTGTGTAAAATTGTTCATTTACCTGTGACAGTTTTGACTTAGTTTTTCAATATAACCAGTTTCAGCTTTGAACAAATTCACCGTTAAGTACGTCAACACACCCCACTGATTATTTTTCAGCACGTTCACCGATAAATTTTTTTCCATTTGTCTTTTATAATCATCACGGTTGAAAGGAAGTGTGGTATCCGTATTACCATCTAATACAATAACAATTCTACAGAAAATAATCAAAACGGCAAAGATTATTTACAAGTTTCCTTTCTTTCATGAGTATTAGCCATAAAGCGTATTAGTACAACTCGTATTATATTTAATGATTATGAAATAGTTTACAAATTTAAAAAAAAAAAAATCAGTTAATAATAAAGTTTGTAGGAACCACATTGCAAGAAGCACTGGCAAAACTATTCTACGAGTGTTTACAAGAAAAACGAATACCATACAAATGGATTTACTAAGATATTAACAAATAGATTATTGATATTGCTGGAAAATTGTCAATTTTTTGAATAAGCGGCATTTAGGAATAGGGTATTTATAGATGACATAGATTCCAGAAAACAAGTTATAGAAAAATGTCAACGAATTTAGACTACCTTTAGTCATGATGTTTACAGATGTCGAAAAAGCGTTCGACTTTATAAAATTAAATTACATACTAGAAGCTTTCAAAAATTTGAAAATAAATGAAACACGTACAATTTATAAAATACATTTGCAACAACGCTAAAGCTACTTTTAAAACTAATCAATATGTGGAAACCATAAAAGGAATAAGGGACGCGTTTTCTTCAAAACTATTTAATGCTGCTGTCCAAGAAAAAGTGAAAAGTTCAAATTGACAAGACGTAGGAATCCCGATAGGAAGCGATAGATTACCGCACGTAAGACATGTCGATGGTTATTACTATAACGAGAGTAGTAGAAGAACGGTCTTAAAATAAATGCGAAAAAACCCAAAGTTATGTACAATGAATATAGTAAGAAAACTTATGAAATAAAAATGAATAATGTAACAATTGAAACATATTCTGAGGCCATAATATAACGACAAATATGAAAAATGAAATAGAATACGTATACAAACGACACGAGCCGCTACGGGTAAGTTAAAGAAAATATTAATAGAAAAGAAAATACTTATGTGTTTAAAAAGAAAGGTGTATAATCAAAGCATCCTGCCAGTAATGGTATACGCTACAGAAACAAGGAGCATAACTAAAGGCAACTTTAATAAAACACAAAGAAGAATTGAGAAAAAAATGTTAGGGGACAACTTCGAGGGACCCCAAGCTCAGGGGAAGAAGCGCGTCCATTGTGGTGGATAGTGCAACGACCTTCAGATATGGAGGTTAGTTGCGAATAAGTGATTGACGAATAAGAAAGAATAGTAGTGGAGATCTTGCAATTATGGGCAAGCCTTGACTTGGTAATAACTAGCATGTTGTTTGAATTAAAATCCATATATAAATAGATACATTCAAGATCCTAACAATCGCATATGATAGATTTCGCAAGTGTACGTCGAGAGCATGCAAGCAAAATACATGTCACTTGGGCAATGAGGGGTGCTAAATTTTCAACCGATTATAGACCGGAAAGGACAATAGCATAGGACATCAGTTTCAATGTTACGCTAAACTAACATGTGCTTATCTTGATGTCGTTGCTATAAGGGATGTCGAAAAACCTAATGAAATAAAAAACCTCATTGATCAGACATTTGGTGCACGGAATATAAACGTTAGGAATGTCAAATGTGGAAGCTATAATCGGGGATTTTAAGAAAGTTCGCATGAAAAGGAAACATAGACACCAAGACTGGTTCAATGAAAATGATAAAGATATTTTCCAACTTATAGCTCGTAAAAGGCAAGCCTTCGTTAACTGGCAAAATAATTTACATGATATAAAACTCAAGTAAAAGTTCTCAAAGATAAAATCAGAAGTTCAATGAACATCGCATAATATAAGAAATAAATTTCTGGAAGTAAAAGCATGCACAATTCAGTTGTACGCTGATGCAGGCCATAAACGGTGAAAACAACTTTTGGACCGTCGTCATATAGAAAAGTACCTTTAAGAGACCAGATGGAAATGTGTTAAATGAAAGTATTTAAATATATAAGTCTGTGTTAAGGATGTAAGCAAAAGTTTGTAGAAATTCTATCATTGTTGCATGCAAATAATGAAAATACAGCAATTTATAGAACTGAATCGTTCTGAAGCAACTCTGCTGTAAAGCAGGGACGTATTCCATCATTATTTTCAGTATGTATGTATTTTGTATACCATATAATAATGAAGGTGCTGCAAAGTACCAACGTGGTGCCCCGATTTTATGGTTCCTTTTTTAACATTACTAGATTTAAAGCCCGTACGAAATGTTCAGCTGTGGAACTTTTTGATTTACAATACGCTAACGACTGCGCTGAGGACGATATTGATATACCAGTAAGGATATAGAAAAGATTTAGTTTATCGATAAACCTGAAGAAAACAAAAATGCTGGTGCAGCTCTCACCGACGAATGACGAACAGAGCGAAGTTTTTTAAAAAAATATGTGATATACCAATAGAATGCGTGGAAAACTTCAACACCTCGGTAGCAGATTAAATGAGACAATGAAATTCAAGACAGAATACAGACAACTTTGGCAGCAATTAAGTTAAATGGGAGAGTATTTGAAAATAACCATATATTGATATTAACCAAGCTGTTTATAAATATGTCGTCTCATGGTACGGAAACATGTGCACCATGCAAGAGGAATATACGGAAATTATAGCAGTTCCAGCAAGGAATTTTGCGAAAAATTTTATACAAAAACGTTAGCAGGATCGGGTGTCGTACCGTGTTACAACAAATTCATGCTACATCGATTCACCTCTTGCCTATACAAAAATAACCCGAGTTTGATCTAACATGTAGCAAGGATGAATTGTATCTTTGCTCCGCTAAATAAATACTTTTTAATCAAATGACGTTGGGTACAAGGCATATTGAACGTCTCCGTTATAGGTATAGGGATTTAATACGACTTGTTATTAATGAATGCGATACGTAGTTCGGCAGCTGGTAAAACTGGATCAGGAAAACACGGCTTTAATGTCGCCAAAAAAAAAAAAAAAAACCTGCAAAAACAGCGATGAAAAATAAAAATCAAAAATATCTTCAGGATGCCGCAGTAAAGTGCAGCTCGACGGAGGACGTTTACAGATGTATCGATTGTGGAAAGCGGTATGCCGCCAAAATTAGATGTATTAGTCATCTCAGGAAGCATAAATAACGGTGCTCCATACTCGATGCCGAGTGGGCTAAATGACACACATATACATTTATATGTATATATAATATAAAATATAATCATATATTTATTACCTTATTTTATGATGCAAGTCTAATTGAAAAATATTTTCCAAGTTATTCATAGCTTGTGACAAATATTTCGAATGCCAGAGTATAACAGGAACTTCGTTCGACTCGATAGAATAAAGATCATCTTCTAATTCATCTAACCAAAACTTATTATCTTCTGGATGAACTATAAATACATGATCATCCACGTGTACCTAATGAAAATTAAAAAAAAATTAATTGAAAATCATGATTGATACAATTTAAAAAAATTTAAAGTAGTATATTTGAATTTAGATATATGCTTTGGAATTTCTTCAAAAACAAGATATCGACCTCTATGTTTCACATGGTTGATGGGATTATCTCTTTGCGAAATACATTTTTAAGAGAAAATTATTTATAGTGGTATTATTTTATTTATCAATAAACTAATCTCTCATTTTGACCGATTGTCTAACTTAAAACATGTTTCCATTAATTTTTGAAATCAATAGGCTATAAACAATAACTAACGACAGCATCGCTTACACAGTGACAGTGAAAAAAAAATCATCAAAAACTTTATTCTTAAGTGTTTCTAGGTATATCGATTTTGAAATCATCATCTTATGGTATGTTCTATAAAATGAAGAAAATGAATTAAATATATTTCTACATGTTCGTATAATTATGTCAGTTGGTTCAATAACAAAGAAAGAAAGCTGAGCGTCGGTCACGTATATAGGCAAAATGAATATTTGAAACAAATAATTGAGGGCGTTACTATAGAATGAGATATAATATGAATACCTGACGTAAACAGTTGAGGGAGCTACTATAAAATGTAATAAAATGTGAATATCCGAGACAAATGATTGAGTGTGTTTAGAATGGAGTAAAATACGAAATAGGCTAGCTAAATGTTGTAACACGAAGAAAGATCGAGAGAAATCTAAGGGATAAACTAATTATATTAACCATAAAATTTTGGAAATAATGATGATGAAGGTAGTTTTCGTACGATTAATTAAAATTTTTCTTACCCAGACAGAAAATAAAGATAAAATGATATACCTTTCGTTTTCTGAGCCCTAGTCGGAAAATGGAAGTCTGTTTTGTTATAATCGCGGGAAATTCTTCATCTAAATCGTTATTATCGAAACAGGAAAATACGAAGACGTCAGCGACGATTTTGTCCGGCAATCCGGATAATATATTTGTCGGTAAATTATTATTCGTTGAAATCATGACTAAAGTTTGACCCGCGTTGATGGCTTGCGGATTATATAAATTTTCAAAACTGTACGTTGATATTTCTATCTAGTTGAACACAAGTAATATTTAGTCGCGTTAAAATAGAATCACAACCTTCTGTATATAACATATTGCGAAAAAAATGTACAATTTTCTCATCATTTTCAAAGCGTGGTTTAGATGAAAATTGCAATTTTGTGACTTTAAATAGTAAGAAATGTCATTCGTTGAAAGGATAAACTCGTCGCTGCTTAAAATTTTTTCTTATTATATAAAATCAAGAAGAAAAATAATAAATTTTTCGAATAAAAAGTTAAAAAAATATTTATTTTCGATTCATATATATAAATATAAATATATATATATATATATATATATATATGTGTGTGTGTGTATTGCAACTGAAATTAATGTTTAAATAATCAATATATAAGGCCAATTAGTAATTAAACACGTATAGAACGTTAATTCACTATAATTTATATACATGAGTATTATTTACATAGCTAAATGGTTTGACTTTAATCGCTCAAGGTGTCTAATACCTGCAATGTGTCGAACAAATAGGTTGCCTCGATATTCGAATGTTTATTATAGAGTCGTTTTTCGTGCTTGGTGACAAAGTTACAAACGACTTCGTCTATCCACTCAAGATTCAAAATCTGCATGCAGACGTTTTCTCTGATAACAACCTACATTGGTAATTATACGAATTACCTTATTTTAACTACACTGAATAACCACACGGTTAGAGTAGTCTTTGGACATCTCTCAAGTTAGATTCCATATGTGCAGATCGGTTTGGTGATCGACTGGTAGAGTAGTCGTTTACTATAAAAATCGAGTTGCGAATTTTTTCCTAACAGCCACCTCATTTGACGGACTACTTCAAGTCTTCGCTTTCTACCTCACGTGATGCTTCCGTCTGAAATGGGCATCAAGTCCGAGATATTTAGATGAATTCTTCTGCGGGATCTGCTGTAAACTCTGTACTGCGGACTAATTTTTCCAGAACGTCATTGACGTGGAAGGATTTGCATATTATTCTTCATTTCTTCATTCATATTGAAACTGGGTCTGAAGAGTTTTGCAAGTTATCATTCGTTTCTACTTGTGGACCATTTACGGACAATATTGTAATATCAGCCGTATACAAGAAGTACAAGATAGAATCTAGAACACTGCCTTGTGTTACTCTAACTCGTATAGGAGAAAAAAAAAGTTGACTTTGTTTTTCATTCAACTCTAAATTTTCCGCCACAAGGATATGACTCCAACAGAAGGCAAGCTACGCTAACATAGAAAAGAAAAACTTATTTACGGACAAATTATCGCGAAAGTGTGTAATCTTCCCGTTCGATATTTCCCCATTTAATGAAACTCATATTATCGAAATGGCTTCATTTTAACATCGTCGGTTTACTAGTAGAAGTAAGCAAAGTTTCATTTTCCTCCAAAAAAATATTTTATCAACCTCAAACATTATATTATGTTTTGATTTTGTTTTACATGTCACCAAAAAATTAAAACATTACATTAAATCGCTAAAAAATTATTAAACGCAAAAATTCAAGCGTAAAACTAGATATGTACGTAATTAACGTGATAACTAACTTTGTAAATATCGTTGAAAGTTTCGAAAGTTATTATTTCTTTAATGTCGGAGTCGGTTAATTTTTTTTTTTTAAATTTAGTTAATTTATTATTAGTTATTCAAACTTTTTTTTACGATCTTTCGAAATTTTCGTTTCAAATTTATTCTTATTATAAATATTTCATTCGTACATTATATAAAAAATTTTATACGCGTGTTTATTATATAAAATATCGCTGGTCGGTTAAACTGTAGATACTTTTCAAAGTATTTATGTAAATATTTTTAAAATTGAGAGACCTTTGACGTCAACGAGAAAATAGAAAAGTTCGTTAACATTAAAATTTCACGTACGTCCTAACTGAAAGGGTTAAAAAAAGCAAATTGATTATTTTACCTGTTGTTCGCGTAAATATCGATAAAAAATGTCCAATTTTTCGCGTGACAGATCGTGTTCGCGATTATCTCGTCGTTCATCATCGACTTCGTACACGTTAAGCTTACGATTACATTCGTCGCTAATTGGTGTAGCAGCGGTTAAACTATCCGCGATAATCTTGGAACAAATTTCCATAAATTCTTCCAAGTCCTGAGAAATGTTATAAATTGCGATGAATTAAATAAAATGAAAATGAATTTGCCCGTTTGTTACGTCTTAACCGCGTTTCTTTAAAAAATTTTAAACTTACCAATCGATCGGTATCCGAAAACGGTATAAATCGTAAATTTCGGACGAACAGATCGCGATTAGACGATGAACGTTGTCTAATCAGAGAAGAATTTCGTACGCCGGTTAACTGAAAATTGATACCCCAAATGACGTTGCACTTAGAGTTCATTGAAACTTTAACAACGACACCTGACAGTTGAAAATTATTACCGTTATTTTTGTTACTTATTAGAAATAGATAATTTCTCATTTATTACTATTACGGACCCTTAATTCTCAACTCGCTAAATGTCTTTTCGAAATTTTGCTACTCGCCAATGTACAAGGAACGAGAGTGAAATACGAATTCTCAACAACTGATGCATCCGAAAAAAACAGAAATCCGAAGAATACAAAATTACCCGTGAATATAAAAAATGATCCGGAAAGAAGATTAAAGGTGGTGAATATTTACCACCCGAAATTTCCGGTCAATGGTAGATGTGAAAAGATAGTAAATGTTTCAATTTGATTGGAAGAAACGAAATGCGGATTGACTTTAATTCATCAAAGCCCATCATTTTATCAGAATTTTCCACCGAAGATGAAGATGATAGTTTCTTTTTTTGGATTAGATATGTGTGATAATAATAATGGGGAAGGTCCAACTTATATTAATCCGTTAGAACATAAAGTATGCCCGATGTGAATTTAGACAAGTGTGCGATTATGTCAATGATGCTAAATATCTCAGACTGAATGCTAAAAATCATCGATGTAATCATATTAAACTATACCTAGGTTTATTTTTATCAACGGAGCAGGCAAAGTTGGTAAAACATACACTCGGCATTCAATTCTGTATAAGGTCAGTAGTAAGAACAACTATAGGTATTGCTGCGACATTATTACCTATGGACACTACTTTATATAGTGCTTTTAACCCTTGAAGTTATATATTATAAAATTTTGACACGAAATTACAAAATTTTATACAGGTGTTTACGATACGGCTTCTTAGGTGAACTGTAGATAACTTTTACATATTTATATAAATATTTTTTAAATTGAGACGTTTTACGTCAACCAGAAAATAATAAAATTTGTTAGCATTAAAATTTCATGTACCATATAGCGGACATTGCGACTGAAAGGGTTAAAGTGCCATTAGAAAATCTTAATGTAGAAAAGTCAGCATCCATAAAATATGAATCAACATTAGGGTGAAAAATTTGTAAAATTGAACTTCAGATTATTGACGAAATTACCATGTTACAGAATGAATATTTATATATAGTCGATAATACTCGAAGCAACTTAGCGGAAGTAGAATATGATAAATATCTGTTTTGATAGTACGGTGGTGCTGAATGACAACAATTGTTCCTTGTTATAAAACATGGAGAAATGTTGTCGATCAGGTTCATGCTTTAGTTAAGAATACTGAACTATTCCGTAAAATTACTACTATGAAATTAATAAAAAATATGCGTGTTGATACTCCTGAAACTGACATTGTCAGTATGTTAGATTGCATCGGAACAGATCCAAATAAATCGGGGGAATTTGAAATACCAACATTCAACGTTGAGGGATAAATCGAACGCACTGATATCATTTGTATATGGTGACGGCGAGGCATTGACTCACCTGGACATGTTTCAACACGTTTTTTTTTTTTTTTATTAGCTGCAAGGCGAAGTGAAGTTAAGGAGTTGAATGTGTAAATACTGGATATGCTGACTGGTGAAGTAAAGATGTATATGATTTTATGGATATACTAGAGTGCATTCGAACAAAAGAGTCAGGGTTGCTTGAAATACGAGTAACTTGGACTCGTCGATTTCATTTATATACGTTGATGGTGCAACTTTGACTTTTACTGGCCGCGGAGCGGTACAATATTGAAGAATGATATAATTCCGGTTGAAGTGAAAACGTATTTATTTTAACAAATACAAAATCACAGCAGAGTCTCATCGTTGTAAATATTGTATAGTGTAGAATTTCAGATTTGAATACCATAGATGGAAGCAGAATGCACTTTATAAGCAACCTGTATTTGCATTAGCGCAAAGTCAAATTGGGTCTGCATTTGAAAGAATAGATGTTCCGTTAAGTTATATGTTCGGGTACGTTCACGGGTGCTGGATAGTATGATGGCAATTAGATATATCGGCCAGCAATAAACAGCCGTGATGAAAAACGTCTAATACACGATACCGGTAGTGGCATGGCAATTAGATATGAAATTGAGAATGGGTAGTTTGAGAAATTGCGTAGTATTAATACTTTGCAATATCCTGCGGCTATCTCATACATGGCGAATTTAAGCCGCTGTCATAAATCTGTCAATAACAAACCCTGTTGTCTTGTAGTTAGGGTTTTTATTAAAATGTTAATGTGTCACACCCCGAAATATATGGAATAAATCTGTCACCTTTTCCTTATTCTATACCTTCTTACAAATTTACTTTTCCAACCAACGAGTAAACCGAATGTCTTGTCACTCTAAAGTACTTACGTTGTCATATATCGGATTTATACGAGCATATTCTGTTTCATTCATTTCACTTCCACGTTTCTTTCACGTAGAAAATTAACTGAATTTGATCGATTTCACAGGAAGAAGGAATAAGGTATTGCGGTTTCATCGATATAGGAGTAAACTTTTTCTAAAGGCTAGCGTATATTTTCTGGATTAATGAAAAATGTTGACTAACGCTGATTTCGAACCGGTTAATTGTATCGTAAATTTAATAAAATTATAAAATTCGACAATGAATTCGTCGTAGCTTACCAGAATTTAACGAATCGAAATATTTTCTATTGATTTCGAATTTCAAGAAAGCGAGCGGTAATCCAATTTGTTTCTCTTGCAGACAAATATTGTAAAATAATTTTACTTGTAATAAGGCGTATAAAAATCGCGATATATCGTTTTTCCAGATAACTCGAGCTACGATATCTGAAATAAACGGAACAGAACGATAATTAATTGCGTAATTTCAAATCGTAATAACTCTTAAGAGATTATCGCATCACAGTTGTGTCGAAGAAAACGGATTTATAATTATTAATTACGAAAAAACTGAATAAAGATTAACCGGAAAAAGTACATAAAAATATGCGATTATTTTTTAGGTTAATACGATAACGCGTTTTTATAAGATTATATGCGAGCCGATTAATAACTATTATTATAAACACGTACGATAATTAACATGGTATAGTTTTATACACTATATTAATTCAAGTTGACGCCTATATATATATATATATATATATAAATTACGGTTGTTTAGAATTATAATTTACAATCGACGGCATTAGTTCAGTAAATTGTAACGAACGATTTTTGTCGAAATTTTACGTATTAGATTTAAATATAAAATTTCTAATATATAGGGAATTATGTTATATATTCTTTCGTATGTAGGGGAGAATATTTAACGAGCCTTGTTGCAAAAGTCGCAATTTATCGTTAACTAGAAACAGGAAATGAGCTACAATTAGGACGGAAAAGCAGTTAAGTACGAGATGAATTTGCGTTTTTTCTTTGTATAAATTTATCGTCAATTTTAACATACTACCAGCGCTTAAAGGCCTCCTACGAATGAAATTATTGATTCCGTTTTTGTTGAATTTATTTAGAATTAACAAAAGTATTGCAGGATGCTTTTTTGTTTTCCAAATCAAATAAATTTATTTTAATTTCAATACAATACACCGGCACATTTTAAAATATAAAATAAAAATAAATTCCAAATTAAAAACGAATAAACAAATAAAAAAAAATAAAAAACGGATAAACAAATATCGAGAAAAATAATTAAAGTACCAATAATAATAGTAATAATAATAGTTATAGTAATAATAATAATAATAATAATTGCATAACACTCAAATGATATGGTACACAATTCATCTTTGATTGTGTATATAAAACTAAAATAAACGGAATAAAACCAACCTCCTATGCGCAACCCTTTATTATTATAATTTTAACTTATAACAATCGAAATATTCATCCGATTATCAGAAATCCACATAGTCTTTATATAGAGAAACAGGTACATGACTTTCCTAAATGAACAGTTAATCACAACACCTGCAGAGTACTGAACTATGTGAATTTATCCCTACTACAAAATACACTACGTATTGATGAATGTAAAGTTTCACTTTAATTTTTCTTTTAAATTTCGATAATAAATTTCATCATTTAACACTTTTCTCGTCTTTGCGTCAGATATTTAGTAATTAGCTTCCTTCGCCTTCTTTTATAATTAATTAGGTCAGTTTAAAGTTCTCTAGACAATGCATCGTACTCCGCTGCTGCGGCATAAATTGCCAGCCTTGTCTTATTATAATGAGGGACTATCGCTTTGGTTGTACCTTCTGACCGTGTCTTTCCATCATCCATTTTTTTTGTTGTAATAATAATGATCATAAATTTTAAAACAGAATTTTTTTCTAGTGATATATGGTATATGCGATAACATCGATTATAATATTAAATAAACTGATAAAAATAATACAATTAAATAAATATATATGGTTTTGTTCGTATATTTTACTTTATATACGATTCATTACATATATATATATATATATATATATATATATATATATATATATATATGTATATATATATATATATATATATATATATATATATATATATATGAGATTATCACATCGTCAACATTATAAAAGGCATTTTTTACTTTTTCCACTAAGTGATAAATAATTCGACTACCAATATGATTCCGTTTTTCTCCAATTCTATCAAGCTGGACTTCTCCCTTCAGCTGTCACTATTTTTCGCGGCGCAGTATATTTTTAGATCATCGAATAGTTTAATTTTTTTTCACTCCATTCTGTTCTTTTTTATTGCAAAGCTTTTATAGTGATTCAACTGTGTTATGATTTTATTTTGTTTATAATTCATAAAATCACTACTCTCCGATATAATCAACATTTTTGCGATTTCTAATTTTTTTTTTCGTAAATTACGTGTTATCCAATCTCTTTTCGGTTCCTGATGATCTCAATATTAGTATTTTTCCTTCAATTATTGTTTCCTCATTTGTAACTTTATCTCAAAATTCATTATTTTATACTCTTGTTCGTGTTTTATGTTTTAACATAGTCTCTTTCTCTTTCGGTCCTTATTTACTCGAAATGTGTGTGTTTTAACAACAGTTATTTTTTCTAGATTAATATATCGTCGTATTTATAATTTATCGTTTTCTATATATATGTACACGGCAATTGTGATTAAATGTTATTACACATATATTATTAAATAATTATATACGTATATACGGACCGGTAAGCTTTTCTTTATAATGTTTCATAATTACCGTCGCCAGTAAATGATATTTTGTTAATGTCGGAAAAGGAACGTGAAAAACAAAATCCGTTTTTTCGGAAAATTTCGTAAATTTCAAAGTGTTCGAAAAGTGTGTAGTTATCATCTTCGTCGTAATCAGACGAATTTAAATTTTCTAACCAGGCCGAGATATCGGAATTATTACCGACCGCCGTTAATTGTACGTTTCCGTTAATTAGTGGATTACCGCCGTTTTCAAGTATTTCGAAATTTCCACTAGCCGGGACCACTTGTGTATGTACTGTAATCTGATCTGGTAAAATACAAATATATATATATATATATATATAGTTAGTTACTTTTCACAAATTACTTAAACGTACATGATGAATAACTAGAATATGTTTAGTTTTATACGATTCGACCTTAAATCCTTTTTCCAGTTCTGAGTAAATGTTTGACGAAAAAACGAATTCTTTTACTTCGTGTAATTATCGAAAAAAATCTTTCGGAATTAATAAAAGTGTCTCGTGGACACCGCTAAAGATTTCTATATATAATAAATTAGAATAAAATTGAGGTTGAATTTACGTTTTCTAACACTATATTTTACTCGAAAAGTTTTCAAAAAAACAAAAAAACAACAAAAGAGGAGTTCACATCTCTAAAAATTATATTTTTTTAAAACTTTTCGACTGTTTTATTAAGTGAATATAAAATATATAAATTATAAAAGCATTTACAAATTTATAAAAAATAAACTATAAAAAATATTACTTAGATAGATAATTTACAAAAATTATCAAATCGATAAAAGAGTATTTTTAAACAATGCGATGCATTTTTTTTTTTTTTAAAGATATTAGTGAATACAGTCTACTATATGTTAATATTGGATGACCGCATCTCCTGCACCATCGTTAGGCTTAATCAGACAGACGCGGCTCCTTACAAAAGCATTCAGATTATAAGTAGTCACAGTCTAAAGTTATTTATATATATATATTACAATAATTACAATGTTTATATATCTAGAAAAATATTTATAATGATATATCGTACGTGATTCACGATAAAAATTTACAAATATTTACACATAATTTTCATATTTTGAATAAGTGATCTAGAGTTCACATGTGGTGTCATCGAGACGACATTGAATAAACACACAAATACAATTACACACATTTTACACGCGCGCGCGCATATACACACACACGCACATATACAAATAATTTTATACCAACATTGCACCACTGCGCGAAGCTATCAGTTATTTTTGAAATCTGGAATGTAATACTTGGAATGCGAAAATTTCGAAATTATTTGCTATGGACTTGTTTTTTAGATTAAAATTTGTTTCATTGAACTTCCTTTCCTTATTATACAACGGACAATCAAATAGTATGTGCCGCGCTGTTTCTACTTGGCCACAGGGGCATTTATCATCGTTCTCTAGACCAAATCGATTAAGGTATTCGGCGAGTTTGCCGTGTCCTGTTAATAACTGCGATGTGTAAAAATTTGGCTTGAGGATTATCTTATGTCTTTCCCTTAAGTCTCTTATCAAAGCGTAAGTTTGGCGTCCCGCCAAATCTTGTTCCCATCTGTTTTGCCACGTTTCTAGAATATATTTTTTTATATTATTTTTAACTTGACGCGCACAAATTTTGGTGTGACTAAGTGGGGTTATACGGCTAGTTGGTATTAAGAGATTAATTTGATCAAGCAGCACTCTGTTTATGTACGAGAATGTGTGATGGTTTTTTATGGCGAACATAATTCCTCTGCTTAAGATGAGTAGGTCTAATGGAGGGACACCTGCTATTGTAACTATGGCACTATGTGAAGCTGTTCTATAGGCTCTGCACGCATTAATTAGGAATTTTCTTTGTACCGAGATAATTTTTTTCCTAACACATTTAACTTTGAGCCGTTCAGTAAATACTGAGCTACAATATGACATTGTGTTCTCAACCAATGATTTATATAAGACTATCCTATAATTGAAATCAAATCCCCATTTATTCCGACATACTGTTAACATCTGATAATACTTAGTGTCCATTTTTGAAATGTTCGAATCTATATGAAATTTAAACGATAATTTATTGTCGAGTATTACTCCCAGATATTTGAAATGTTCTACAACATTTAACTGTGCGCCTTTGAATTTTACCTTAATATTGTTCCTTTTCATTTTTAACGACTTGGTGAAAAATGACACAAAACATTTCTCTACAGACAGTTCTAATTTGGCGTCATTTAGCCAGCTTTCAAGCATACACAGTGTGTTATTGGCAGTTTGTTCTACTTCGTTTTTGGTGTTTCCTTTTATTATGAATATTAAGTCATCCGCGTAAGCACATAAATTGACTCGTTCATTATTATATGGTAGTTTTATGGCGCCGTTAAATAATATAAGCCATAATAACAGACCTAATACACTTCCTTGTGGACAGCCCATACACGTGTTTTTTTGAACTGAGATATTTTCAACACTGAGTTTTACTTGTCTCCCGTTTAAATAATGGTATAGGATGTTAAGCAAGATTTCATCTTCAATAGGAAGGTCTTTCAGATTTTTGAAAAGGACAGGGTGCCGACAGTTATCAAAAGCCCCTTTTATGTCTATATCAACGGCTAAAATACATTTATTATTATTTAATCATTCTCTGATTTTATAAGCGACGTAATTTACCGCGTGTTTGGTAGATAAACCTTCCCGAAATCCAAACTGACTTTGGTCAAGGAAATTTCGTTTATTTATGTAATATAAGATCTTACATTTTATCAGTTTTTGATATATTTTTCCGAATGCATTTAGTAAGCAGATTGGCCTAACTGATGTTGTTCGGGTCTTTATTTGGTTTTTGTAACAGAATTACATTCGATAGTTTCCATAAATTTGGAAAGTAAGCTAGGGAGTACATTTTCTGGTGTTAATAATAAATCGGGGAAATGTTTATGTATTAATTTTATTAGTTTGTTTGATATTTTATCGGGACCTGAAGCTTTATTATTTTTTAGACTAATTACTATTTTTTTTAACTTATCCGGATCTATCTGATGCAATATTAATTCATTCGGTTTTGGAATTTTGGGAGAGTAATTTTGAAAGAGGTTACGTGTATCTTTCTGTTCGGCGCTATCTGCGTCTGAACAATCACTTGGGAATAGAGCAGTCAGGCAATAATTTAAATTTTTATATGTGTTTATTATTTGAGTTCCATCCCCTTTCTTTAGCAATGGTATGGCATTCCGTTTTCCTAATTTATTGAAAGCGATTTTGTAGCTAAGTCCCCACGGTTTTACATTTTCTTTATGCGATAGTGAACGTGGTAAACACACAATTAACAATCGGCGATATAAAATTTTTCCATAAACAATAACACAATGGCAAATAAAATAAAAACAGTTAAAAACATCCAACAATATAAAATTAATACAAAACAGTAATTGTAATCAGAAAAGGAGTTAGACAGGGCTGTGTGTTTTCGCCAATGTTATTTAATTTGTATTCCGATAATATATTCCGGAAAGCATTACCGGACAAGGTAAGTGGAATAAAAATAAACGGCCACACTATTTAATAACATCCGATATGCTGATGATGCCATTTTGATTGCAAATAATGAACATGAGTTACAAAAGGACCGATATGCTGATGATGCCATTTTGATTGCAAATAATGAACATGAGTTACAAAAGGTGGTAAAAAGGATCAATACGAAATCTAATAAAATGGATATATTCATAAACTGCAATAAAACTAAAGTTATGGTAGTAAGCAAAGAGGCAGGAACAAAAAAGACATAAATTAAAATCAATAATAGAATCATACAACAGGTTAATACATTTAAATACCTAGAATAGAATATTAACAACATATAGAACCCTGATTACAAAATAAAAACGAGAATTGAATATGCAAGAAACGTGTTTCTGAACGTGAAAGGTATATTTGTGAACAAAACGATGAAATGGGACACCAGATGGGGGTTTGTGGAATGTTACATATGGTCTATACTACTATATGGAATGGAAGCCTGGACGATCAAAAAATCAATGTTAAATAGATTAAGATCATTTGAGATTTGGCTATATCGTCGGATGATAAAGATTCCATGGACGGATAAAGTATCAAATGCGGAAATACTAAAACGACTAAATAAAAGATAGAAAGAACTTAGAATAATATATCTATCGAGATTTGCAACGTTTATTTATATAATTAAACGAGTCGTAATATATATATATATATATATATATATATATATATATATATTATATATATATATATAATTACGATTTTATAGAAATTAATTTAATAGTAAATAGGTAATATTTATTTAGTAACGAAAAAAAGTTGTTCAACGTAACGAGAAAATTAAATTGCACTACCTTCCACCGTAATTTCCGGCCATTTGTGAATGATAACGTTTTCAAATGTCAAAATATCCAGATCCTTCGGAAGTGGCTCGAATGCTATCAACGTTCTAAGCTATCTCGAGCGAACAATAAACAATAGAAAAATTTGAGAATCCACAAAATTACATCATAAATAAAAATTAGCCGGGAATGATTAAATTATTAATACAATTTATTAATAGAATTATCGGTATAAGAATCAAAATGTCAAAGCCAGAGTTAAATTCTCTTCGTACGAAATGGTAGAATACTTTAATTCGTTAGAAAAATATACATAAAATTTGTAATTAGAAAAATGTCCTTATATACAGCTTTTGTAGTCATTTGTTGAATCATAAATTTTATACTATGTATTCAGTCACTAAATAATAGAATTACCTTACATTAAATAGAACGTGCTTTTTAATAAATTGATTTTATATATATATATATATATATATATATATATATATATATATATCGTGACCCAGAGAAAACGGACGGTTTTGTTTTTTGAATAACACAGTTGGTAACACGGCTACAACGTAAACCGCGTGCTCCACATTTAGTGTAAATACGAGAAATTCGTCTTTGTCTTGTTTATTATGGCATACTATAACGTGAAGAAGCGCGCGTTTTGCGTGGAACGTTATTTTCGGCGTGAATCAATCACGGCAGTGCAGACAGTTTCGAAAAAGAATTCAAAATTACTAGATGTTTTTTGTGGGGATATTATAAGAGCCGTGTTTACGAAACACGTTCACGAGATCTGAAAAACCTGAAAACTTTGATTTCTGAACAAATTTCAAAAATTTAGCGACATATGCTCGGAAAAAGTCGTTGAAAATGTTGTAAAACGACTGAATGAATGCATTGTTGCAAATGGCGGTCATCCTAACGATATTGTGTTCCACAAATAATTGTAAAATTTTTGGTCGAGCAGCTTTTCAGTTATTCAAAAACCAACAAAATCGTCCGTCTTCTCTGGGTCACCCGATGTGTATATGTCGAACATAACTTTTTGAAAAATTCTTATAAATATAATCAAAAACGTACAATTAAATTGTCGAAAGATCCGCACACATGTCTTGGTATAGAAAATGTATCGTCCGAAAATAAAATAAAACCAAAGCGTCAAAAAAATTAAACATCTGCGATAAAGCGGAATATGTTACAAGTGTAATCGGTTCAAAATGTAGTGAATCATAATTAATAAAATATGATTAGAAGGTAAAAAGTTAGGAATGAAAATAAACGTTAAAAAACCAAAAGTTATGAGAATAACAAAAACACAAAATGGAGCACCGGTGGAAATATACATAGATGCAGAAAAAAACGAATAAGTAAGCAAGTGAAAGTATTTGGGAAGCCTTAATCATAGAAAACGGGAAAGACGATGAAGAAATAAAAATAATTTAATAACATTAAAAATAGAAAATTAAACCTTCGACTAAAGTTGAAAATTCTTCGCTGCTTTGTGAGTTGAAAATTCTTCGCTGCTTTGTGTGGTCAACAATGAGATACTTCGGAAACCTGGACATTATCGGAAGTCAACTAAAAATTTCGCGGAAGGAAAAAAACTAATTTAGAAGTACTAAACAAATGCAAATTAAGCCAAATGATCCTGCTAAATGTGATTGAAGAATCAAAAATGGATTACTTTGTTTATAAAATCCGAGAGAAGGACCTTTTTAACAAGGAAAAATTTAAACACCACGGGGAAGGAGACGCGTGGAACATACATATGGATTAAGAGGAATAAAGTCGGTTGCGGAAATGATAAAAGAGGCTAGACAAAGACAAATGTAGAAAACCAAGGTGTCGGTCCAACCTTCTGAATAGGAGATGGGAAATGATGATGATGAATAAGGAAACAATAAAGAATTATTGAATAAGTCCGTCTCGATTTGAATTTGTGTTGTTAATCTAAAATATATATATATATATATATATATATATATATATATATATATATATATATATATATATTTGTTTTTAGCGATCGTACGAGAGGGAGCAATAATTCGATTTTTGGAAAGAAATTTGCGAATATTCTCGTATTTGTTTTACGCGAGACGTCGTATTGCGGTTCTTAATAAATGGCATTATCGACTATTTCACGCGCTTTTCGTAACTATAAGAGCTAATTAAAAATAAATAAAATTTATCAATTCAAAAATTAAGATTTTTTAAACGGTAAATTTTAAATGATTATTTTGTTTTATATATTTCTTTACTAAATGATTAACTACTTTTTAAATAGTTTCGTCAGAAAAATCCTTACCAATAGTACGGGAATCGGAACGACAATGTGACCCGCAATTTTATGATTGGCTATGAAACGATGTTGTTTGTTGCAGACGTTTATTTTTAACGGTCTAATCTTAACCTGAAATCCGAAAAAAAATCGCTATAATCATTTTAGAAAATTGAAAATTACTCACATTAGGAAGACGAAAATTATTTAAACGCGACGAGAAAGGATTTTAAAATTAAAATCGGTCCGAATTAGACGTATTTAACACGACGAACGAGTTTTTCAGCAGGAACGTGTCTTTACAGACAGATTTTTTTAAGCGCGTATAAATTTACAATTAATACTAATTTTACCGAGAAGTATTGTGTCTGCTCGGAGACACATCGTGTAAATATATTACAGCTATCGTTTTTTATCGATATCATTTCTTGAAGCTAAAAAAAAATATATTATATTTTTGTCAACTTTAAAAGTTGTTATATTTATGTTTGTTAGTGTTTTACATGTGTATATTTCATATTACTAGCAGTTGTTTACTTGTCCATATATAATACATGAATTGTAATTATTATAAATTAAATAGTTTTTGATAGAGAATTTTTCAGAAAACCGTGTAAGAATATAAGTAAGAAGCCAAATTCAATATTTAATGAGTAATTATGAATATAATATGTTTATTTCAGATAAATCAGCGTATTATACAGATGATGAGATTTTGCAGTGGTTGGAGCGAGATGATATATCCATAATTGATGGAGCATTGAATGACGAGTTCCAATATTATATAGTATATAAAAAGTTCGTCGAATTTGTAATATTAATTTTAAAAACATCGCCGGATTGAAAATACTCTATAGTGTCAATTTGTTCGAGTTTAATCGCATTTTATGTAATTAAAGTTGAATTAAGCTGAATGTATTATAAATAAATAAATGTATATAAATAAGCACACGCGTATACAAGAAAATATCGATATACTTTCAATTTATGTATATAAAATAATAAAACTGGAATAATTTTTTAAAGCGTAGATTTCAGAATAAACGAAAACTATTTAAATTACCCGTTCCTTTTTGATTTTAATTTCCCAAATTTTTTCGTGGTTCCACGTTATGAACTCGGCTACACTGGGCGTTCCTCTTGAAACGGGATAGTTAACTTTAGAATATAAAGCGTTTACGTTAGGTTGTAACCCAGCGACGTATAACCTGTAACGTGATATAAACAAACTTGATTTCCCATATTTAATTTTTATTAAGAAAAAAATATAATACACACGTGTACATATATATATATATATAATCTTTACATAAGATGCGGGAGTGAAACCGTATTGACGGTGGTATATAAAGTTTTATTAACCATAAAATAAAATGTGTGACTAAAACATTTAAGGTGGCAACTTTGCAACATGCTTACGACTGTGCTTTAACAGAAACCAAATTTACAGAACTCGTTTACACGTCTGTAAAAAATATATCAGTCATTCGGATTAGTATAAAAAAGAGAAATTTTACATATCACACGTCAGATGGGCCCGACTTCTAATTGAACGGGGAAAAGTTATCGAATTATATTCAAATATCTCGGTAAAATTGTCTATAGAATAAGTACTAACGTAGGGAACAAAAAAACTCTCTCATAAGGCTATTTAATAATAATAAAAAAAAGATCTGTCTATTAGTACGAATGTTGCCGTACACAAAGCCATCCTACTCTCAACATAGGCCGAGGCGCAATTATAAAGTCACAAATCAGAAAGCTAAAATACTGTTATAACAAAAAAAAAAAATATTAAGAAAAGTACTTGGAATATGTTGGAAAGATTCTATTTCAAACGTCAGAATGCTTGATGTAGCTGAAGTCCAGTCTATCGAACAGTTAATCACAAAAAAAAACGCGTGCGATGGCAAGCTAGGCAATATGATGATTATATATAATTTCTGGATCATTAACTATTATCTACCATTGTTAGGGTCATTGAATACGTAATTATTTAGAAACTATATAGTTATATTTATCAAACGCACGCCGTTTATGTAGAAGAGTATTTATATCGCATTTTACAAGTCAACGTATCGCTAGTTAAATAAGTAAATGAAACGCGAGGATTATTATAAAAAATTTTAAATTAAACACGATTAAAAATATAAATACTTTTTGTTAATACTATATAAAAGCGTTTTTATTTATTTTTCTAGATAATTATTGCTAAAACATCAATTGAAAAATTAGTTAAATCACTAACATTTATTTTCTTGTGAAAAACACAAAGCTTTTCGGCATTTACGCCATTATCAAGTGGTAACAAATTTTAAAAAATCATAATTTTACAAGTATAAATTAAAAATAATTACTTAAAAATATCTGATGGTGACGGTGAAACTATATTCCATAAAATGTTATTTTTCTTGTCTGTTCTGTTATTAATTTATTTTTTGAATTGTTGAAATTGAATATATTAACATCAATATTGTTTTTTTTTTATTTATTTTTTTCGATATTGTTTTCTGGATTCTGCAAAAGTTGTATACTGATGAAATTTTAAATATTCATTTACTGTCGCAATGTATGATATCCAAAAGTAAAATATAAAATATAAAAATATACAAACAAAACTAAAATCATTACATTCCACATTATAAAAAATTAAAATGCTAAACCTTTAAAATATGGAATTTAATTTTTATTCTTAATTAACTTAATAAAAAATAAAGACACAAAATGCAATTACGGAAATGGTGAAGGGTTCATAATAGATAACAATATTACACTTGTAGATAATTTTGTACCAGTATCAGGTAGGATTGCTTTACTTCGATTAAAATCAGGTAAGCTAGAGGTAAATTTTGATACCTGAAACAAAATATGATGAAGTGAAAGACTTTATGAAGAACTACAGGAAATAATTAGCGGAACAATAGATTACGAGATGACAATAATGATGAGTAATCTTAATCCAAAAGTTGGCAGTAGGAAATGTGGTATGATCATAAAGTAACACATGATTTAAACAGAATGTTGTATACCTACAAAGAGCCTTAAGGCGCGAAAAATGCGATGACTAGAAATCAAATAAATTACATAATTATTAAGGAACTCTTTAAAAACGTTATAAAATGTACTAAGGCATACTCAGGAGCAGATATAGTCTCGGATCACAGTCAGGTGGTAGCAAAAAAGGATTTCAGATATCAATTACTGAGAAAAAAAACAGCAACACGGAAAGTTATCGGTTAATATAGATTAGAGGTTGGCATGTTCGCGGTATAAATGGAATACAATAATGGACTCAGCAAACTGTCTTGCGGCGCCGACGATCTGATTGGATGTTCATAAAAAAACGAGTCATTTATTCTAACAACGGACGAGCTTTCTGACAAGTAAGATTTCAGAAGTAGATAAATATCTTTGTTGAGAATTTGTTGCAATTTAAATAGAGACCCTATCAAATGTCTGTGTGACATTAAGGAAGATCGCAGAACAAAACTCGCGTTTCTCCAGTTAGTGAAATTGTGGCATTATTGAATCGTAGATTGTTCCGCGTAAAAACTAAATTGACGAGTAGCACATTTCAGTTTTTTTATAATAAGGTTAATACGATTTAGGATTAGTTACTATGGATATGCAAAAATTGCTTATGTAAAAAAAAAAAAAAAAAAAAAACCAACTACTTTACAAAACTGCTCTATAAACATGAAAGTAAGGCAGCTGTTACTTCTACACTATTCTTTTATATGGATTGGAAGCAACGACACTGACAGCAAAAATCTTTAAAAATCTGGAAGATTTCGAATTGTGATTGCATAGAAAATCGCTGAGAATTTCTTATATATGAAAGCTTACTAATGTAAAAATATTACAGATGACCGGGAATTCAGGTAATTAGGAATAGGAAAATAAAATACATATTTTGGTCGCCTAATCAGAGGTCCAAAATATGAACCTACAAAACTGGTAATTGAAACCAAAATTGGAAGGTATCGAGGAAGAGGAAGAAGAGCTTGTTGGTTGAAGAATGTGCGCGCCAACGGCTGAAAAAATATCTGATAATAAGCCATGATGTTATAACGGCAATTAGGATCGTTAATGGGCAATCATAAGTATAAAGAAGAATACATATAATATAGTGTATATGCACACCGAGTAAAACGTGTATATATATATTAAGATATTGCTAAGATATTTACTTTCCGATGGAACTCAACAGAAAATTGAGAGGACTGCTAGATTCGCGTTTGCCTAAGGGTATATTAAAACAAGATTCGTGTAAAGATCGTTTTAAAATTCCTTGGAATAAACCGTGCGGCGCTATTTCTATAACGACAGCGTCTTCTGGAATATGCTTACATGCTTCGCTGAAATAGACGGTATGTAAGAAATTATTCACATGATATTCCGCCGAACTGGTAATCGCTAAATCCGAATTCCAATTTTTTTCTTCGATCGAAGACGATATCCAACGTTTAGATCGTTTTTTCGGTTCTGGAATGATCTAAAGTAATAGTAAAAATAATAATAATATTAAAAAAATATATTTGTGATTATTCATCCTCAATAATAATCAAATTTTATTATTATTATTATTATTATTACTATATGACAACACGTGTACCGGTCGCACTAATCGGCCATATACACCCATTGACTTACTGTGGTCCTAGATCTGATAAAAGGTTCAGTGAATCCAGAAACAAGAAAACATTATGAATATGGTCGGCAGATTTAAATAACAGTTGGGGTAAGGAAGGAGGAAGGCTGTGCTGGATTCTAAATGTTTTGAGAGCATGATAGGATGTTAGTATGTGGGGTATAAGCAGTTATGACACCTGGCAAAAGGGACGAATGGGTAAGATTTGAGAGTAACCAATACTTACACACACACACACACACACACACACACACACACATATATATATATATATATATATATATATATATATACCTATTAAAGTAACTATAATAATTTATAAAAATAAATTTAAAAAAAAGAAAGATAAATTACTTAATAATTGTAATCAGTAGGTTGTACGATGAAGATTATGTAGTTAGAAATAAAACATTAGTTACTAGATTTTTTATAAAACGCGTATTTTATTCGTCTGTGCTTCTTAATGTAATAATAATAATAATAATAATAATAAATTTTTTAAAATTAGATTTTATAATATTATTCATGATTGTAAATCTTTATAATAATTACAACTTTAAAATATCTGTTACAGAACAAATAAAGTACCTATAAAAAAATTAATAATATTTTTAAGGAATAATATTTAAAAACAGCTAAGGCGGACATAAACGCTTTGTACTCTGGGTATTATCATGAATTATAATCAACTGAGATTGAACGATAGAAATATAAACAATAAAATTACTTACCAAATCTCTTAACTACGGTTACAAAAATTAATAACTCGCTAGATATAGCAAATAATTTAATCTGGATTTTCAAGATGCTGGATATTATCATGAATTATAATTAACTGAGATTGAACGATAGAAATATAAACAATAAAATTACTTACCAAATCTCTTAACTACGGTTACAAAAATTAATAACTCGCTATATATATATAGCAAATAATTTAATCTGGATTTTCAAGATGCTACTTCTTTTCGGTTCTACTATATGGTCGTGAAAGTCGTTTCCGGATATTAGCATTGAAAGCGCAATGAAACTTTTGAGATGTACCTATGTAAAAGGATATTGAGATTTTCTTGAATATAAAAAGTCAGCAGAAATAAAAAAGTTTTCAAGAAAGTAAAAAAAAACCGCCCAAAAATATTTTAATAAACCGCATTAAAGAAAAGAGGGCTGCGATACTTCGGACACATTCCGAAAGACCGTAAGTACGAACGAATGATTATAGAAGGCAGCTTCTGTGTCAAAAGAGACTGTAGCCTTGATCACCCACCTTCGTAATAATATAGACAGCGAAGAAGAAAAAAATATTACGTTTTATTCAACTATACTTTAATAATAATAATAATAATAATAATAATAATAGCAACAATAATAGTAAAAATTAACAAGTGCATTTTATGAGGATTAGTTTAGTATTAGCTTACTTTTCTAAATCGTGGACATATATAATCGCCTAACGGTTTTACTAACGGCGAATGAAATGCGATATTATTCGACTTTACTTTTCTGACGAATATATTTTGTCGTTTTAATTCATTCATATAATCCTCGACCGCGTCAATCGGACCGGATATAGTGCAACTTTCATCCGAATTTCGACAAGCGATTTTAACATCATCCGGAAGATCGGTTAGCTTGTCATATTTTACACCTGCCGAACAAACAACAATTAGGCTATTATTATCATTACTAATATTTTATTATTAATCATAGAAGTAGCAGTAATTGTAGTGAATTCCAGATGATATAAAAATTCAAAAACCAAAAAGTTGATTAATGGATATGGTTATAAATAATAACTCCAAAACTAAATGGTAACCGAGGAAAAAAATGTATACCACATTATGTATACAAATACATATGTATATGTAAGTATATAATTATGTGTTTACAAACGAGTATAAAGAAAGTGTCGCTATAGTACTATTAACTCGTTATAACTACCGAGCCCTCTGTCTCGTAATAATGAATGAATTACCGGGCTTCCATGTCCCCGTTTCCCTTGGATTTTACATTCGAAAACGTCCTCCATATCTTATAACACGGATAATACAGCTTAACTGCGTTCTCCGTATCCAACGTATTAATCCCCTTTTTTCGTTTATTCTATCTATAATTTCTTGATTTTTTATCTTGTCCGTTCATCTTATTTTCTTCATTCTCCTGCAGCACCACATTTCGAATGCTTGCAACTTGTTCACATTTCGTTTATTTATAGTCCAAGTTTCGGCACCATGTGGTACTATAGACCATACATAAGCTTTCACATTTTCTCAAGTACATTAGCATTGATTTTTGCCTTATTATATCTTGTTTCTTCCTAAACAACAGCTTTGCAAATCCAATACGTGAACTGATTTCCTGGTCACAATATAAGTCATCCGACGATATTTATCCTAAATATTTAAATTGTTTCTTTTTTATCAAACACGTAAGCATTCTTACTTGTTTTCTTTTTGTTTATCTTTACTTCTATCTCGAATTCTTTTGTTGTCCTATTAAGTTTATGCATCATTTTATTTAGCATACCCGTCGCCCCAGCCACTATAACTTGGTCGCGTGCAAATTTAATTACTTTCCATCTGACTCTTCAAATGTTTATTTTGAAATTTCATTGCTCGGCGCTTTGTTTACTATTATTTCCGGATATATATTAAACAAATACGTTACTGATTCCGAGAGGTCCTTCTTAACTTTAACTCTGGCATTCTGTTGTAGGTAAAGGTTATAAATTAAACGTATTGTGTGCTGTAGAACGCTTTGTGGTAGTCAACGAAGTAAATGTATAATGTATACAGTGCGATTGGAATCCATCATACTCTCTCCCGACTTAGATAGTAGTACTACTATCGCATCTCTTGTAGCTTTATGTTTCTTGAATTCAAATTGAGTTTCATCTGGATACTTTCTTCAAAATCTGAGGTAGTATTTTCGAAGCGTGTGGTGTGATGCTTATTGTTCTAAAATTCACGCACTTGTTTGCTGCCGATTTTTTGGGTATTGGAACTATTATAGAAGTTCTATGTTCCTCCGGTCATTTGCCTGTCACGTATATTTTGGTAGTCAATTCAAATAGCTGATCTTTCATTACTTTCTCACAGTGTTTATTGTGTAAGTTTTCATATATACGTAGGATTACAAGTTAGTTCAATAGTTTATGTATTTCAGTAGAAAAATGTTAAATTAGAAGTGTTTTTTTTTTTTTAAAGGTAATTCATTAGATATTTTTAATGAACAAATAGTAAGAAAAATTTAAAAACGTCCGTAATACGACGATACAAATATAAGTTATTCGAACGTAATATATCATAAAATAAAAGTTTAAGGGAAGATATTAACTTTAAGCGATATTTAGATTTTTGTATAGAAGATATTTTTCGTCGAATATTATTCTAATTTCGATAATAAATATTACCAAGATTTCGCGTTTTAGAAAACTTTACAGTTTTTATTATCAAACTTAGTACGAAAGTGAGGATCAAGCTTAGAAGAGGCCAATCTGGATTTAATGTTGTCTAGATTTTTTGAGAAACAGGCACCCACCCTGCTGTGCATGCCCGTTTATAAATGTTTTTATTATCAGGCTTGAGAGTGGAGTTGTTTACTCGACTAACAGTTGTTTTTATTAAAACTTCTTTCTTTTTTTTTTCATTGGGACAATGATCGGAAGCTACATTGAATTAAGCTGGTATCCATCCTATTTGTTAAAATGTAGATGTTTAAAAATTTCAGTTACTTCACGAACAATTCTAGAGGTATATTTATCAATTTTTGATAAAATTTCAAAATCGTCAAATTGTATTTCATGATTCCCCGAACACTGACGCGAAGTCAATGCAGACGAATATTTTCTCTTATGATTACAATCTGCTTTGTGTTCTTTAATCTTTGATTAATCTGTTCAATGTAGCTAAGCCCGCATGAGCAAGGAATTTTATATACATCAGCAACATGTCCTTTGGTAGTTAAACCTTGACGCTTTGTAAATATTGTTTTATTTTTTTACACGCGCCAAACAGTAGTATAACTTTGTTTTTCCGTAAAATTCTGTCTGTGGTGCCTTTTATATAACTACATTGGCAGCAAACTCTTCTTTGTTACTAAAATTTTCTTTTTTTTTTTAAAATTCCATTCCTTCTTGTGAAAACTATTAATGATCATAGTATCTTTTATAGTTTCCATTTCTTTCTTTAAAGTAGGCTCTGTGTAATAAAGTCTTTCAGACCCTACTTTTTGACGTATTTATTCGTGTGTGCAGGTTTTTTTAGTAAATTTTCTTTAAATGATGACAAAAAAGAAGAAATCGTACGGTGCAGAATAATTTCTCAGAAAAATAGCGGGTGCTGGATGACACGAAAGTAATTCAGTCATTCGTCGCCATTTCGGAGTTCTAGTGATACAGGAAATCGAAATAATAGCTAGAAAACATCAGCAAAGAGTGCACAAACATGTGTAAATATGGAAACTGATATTCGGAGATCAAAACGAACACAACCGCGTGAATTAGCCTAGGAAACTTCTGTTCGGAAGACGATTTTATTACAAGCAAAATACCAGAGTAATGATAAATGTTCCTAAACAGATCGCATTTTAATGTCAGTTTTGTAATGTTTCTTAAAAAAAAAAACACAAAAAAAAACCAAAAAAACTCGTACCGACGGCTACCATTAATCCTTTTTTTAATTTAACTTGTGTGCACGAAAACCCGCGGTAATAGGCTGCCATGATTGTTTGATATCTTGTGAAACAACCATCCGCGTAAGAACAACCGTTTTCTCCTAATGAATGACCTAACATTCCGTCCGGTTCGATTCCAACTGCTTTAAGCACATCGACCATTCCAATCTATTCTCGTGAATTACAAATAACGTAAGCATATTATATATACATGCATGTATATATATATATATATATATATATAATTAATCAGGAAGGCGAGTGAGAGAGAAGATAATCAACGTACAGCAGCAAAATTAGCTGCAATACGTAAATAGGTATAAATAAACACATACACATACATATATATATATATATATATATATATAAAACAGATGTACAATTGTGAACACGTCAAATATGATAATTTGCAAATCAGTGAATAAATTTTTCAAGTATTACAAGAGATTTGTGAAACACAGTATTAACTATTCACAAAAAGACCGTTAATGTTTAATTTGAAAACGAAGAAATTTAAACAGTAATATTTCTTCGTACCATGCAAATAATATTGGTTGATTGATGAAGGAAATCAAATACACAGTCTTTTCTTCCATTCCTCTCTTCTTCTTCTAAGTTGTTCACCGGACCTCTAACTGGTATGGGGCGGTCCACGGGTGGGCTGCGAATAAGACATTAGTTAAATAAGCAATCGCGGACCAAGTCTGTATGATTCTCTCTCCTTCGACGGGTTTAGGTCGTCGTAAAAATCTTACAATGCTATTTCCTCAGTAGCAAACCGCTGTCTTGCGATTTGGGTCTTTATCCAATAGCTAAGGGGGTTAACACTGACAGAAAATCCGGTGGAAGGTAACGAGAAACCAAGGTGTATACATAAAAGGTGGTCTCAATCGAGGACAAAAACTCGTTTCTCGTGTGACGTAGTTGTGTGACCCAAACTAAACCGCTCGCTGTAGACGATATTATTTCGCGCGCCTAAATACATGCAATAACAATTATTTTATTTACAATATTTACGCAGTGAGCTATTTGGATTGTAAAATACGTGCAAAAACGTTAATTTCACTTACCTAATTAAATTTCTTACTTTTTTTCTCTAATTTTCTATTCAAACGTTCTTGTCGCGTTTGATTTAAATATCGTAGTCTAATAAATGTCCGCTGCTTTATATAGGTGTATATAATTTTTTCTGGTATGCTAGGAATCTCATCAGACAGTTTTTTAACGAAGTTATTTATTACACCTTCTTCGTTTTTTATACTATCAATACCGTGATAATTTAAAAATTTTTCTTCTAATAATTTTCTCCATTTTATCCAGTTTTTAGATGGTTCATATAAACCTCCATGTGATAAGTTTTGAATCCAGGATGATGAAGCAGAAGATGACGTTGTTGATACAATCGATCCTAATTCGGGAAAATCTTCTCGTAACTTTCTAGCCACCCATCCAAAAAGGTAATTTAATCCCTCTTCCTGAAGATCGGTTTTAAGGTTTTCATTAGTTTCTTCAGTTGGCGAAAAGTCCGTAAATATTTCGTCATCGTGTTCTTCATTTCTTACATTATAAATAATACTAGATTCTTTGAACACCTGTTGTACTAAAAATGGCTAATCAAAATTACCGGATGTATTCGTATTGCTTTGTACAATTCCCGGGTTTGTACCTAGCATAATCAAACGAATTCTGTACAACGCATTCATGGGAGATGGATGATCATTTAATCCGCCCCTTGTTCTTATTTGGGAGAAAAAGTTTTCTAATGCGTTCTGATTCAGACGATGAATTAATACATATCTTGCATCATATTTTTCTTCTAATTCCACTAGTAAATTTTGAAGCGATTTAATCGATATAGCAATTCCTTTTTGGAACACTTGTAAACTACGTTTATTTATGCACCTCATAGTCACTACTGTATCATACATTTCATCCAATATATTATTTTGCTCTTCTAAAGCTAAACCATAACCAGATTTATGTGGTATATTCGAAAATGGTATATAGGAATTTATAACATCAAACCAATTGTTGATTAATTGTATAAATTCACCAGTCTTTTGAACATTATGAATTTTGTTTTCAGGTTTGAACTTTTTTAATGCAGTAGCTACAGTGTGTGAAAACAGCTCCGTTGCAAGCCTGACATTTTGTCTTTGAACATTCTGACAAGTTATATGCAAATCGTTTATTTTATGGCAAATATTTATCTCAGTTTTCGTTAAAGAAATAAGATCGCATACCGGTTCCTTATTTATTATTGTATCGCACTGTAATAAAAAACCGGAGTCCAAAAACCAATTTCTTAATAGTTTCAGTAAATGTGGACCGTCAGCAAAAAAGTATATATTTTCTCCTGAAACAGGATGACTATAGTATGTTTTCTCGATTGATATTCCTAAGCTTTTCCAGAGTGACAGATTACCTCCTCCACAGTCCAAAACGCAAGCTACTACTCTATATCCTGCAATGTTTAATTTATCTATTACTGTGTTTAATATATCTGAAGTCATGCGTTTATCAAAGTCCACATACACCGTTTGTTTCCATTTACCAAATAGCCCTCTTGCCATAATAACTTGCATTTGTGAATGAGGACCAATAACTACGTCTTTCAGTTTATCATATTCATAACATTCACTAATCTTCATTTCATCGAAAAGTAATATCGTCGGACGATCTCTTTCTTCGACGTTATTACCTCCAATTTTCATCATGTTGATAGCATCAGTCATTATGCCAGATCTAATATTTATTCTTGATGCCCATCGCTGCAGCGATGAAATTCCTGGTAAAGGAAAATTCAAACTCTCTCTTAAAAATATGTAGCATTTTCTACCAAGATATAAAATCGTGAAGGCAATAGAAGTTTCTTCAGTACTCCAGTTTACTCGCTTCTTTTTCTTATAAAATAAATTCAGCTGATTTTTTGTTAAAAATGTTTTGTTTTTAATACGGTTTTTACATTTTTCTATCATATATAAACGACGTCTTAATTTATTTCTTATTCGATATTTTTTTAACAATCTCCTCTTATAGAAATCGCAGCTTTTTTTCAATTCGTCAATTTGTTTGTACAAACTAGCAGTTTCCTTTTGTGTATTATCTGTTTCCTCTGATTCTCGAGGAGCCGGTACTTTGCATTCATTTTCAATTAGAATGTCGTTAAGTATGGAGTGTTGTTTCCTTCTTTCCAATCTTTGTTTTCTATTACTGTCTAATTTCGGAAGCGACGATTTCGATATATTATTCGGCAAATTTAATGAAGGAATGGCATCTTTCTTTAATATTTTTTTGGGTGGAAGATTTAAAAGTTCGGATTTTAAATCGCGTTCGTAGTCGTTTTCTGAAAAATGAACCGAACAAATACGGCACGAATTCGAATTCCAATTGTCACTTCGTTTGCACAAATGAACCCATCGTTTTCTAATTTCAGGATTTTTAGGAAACGAGTGATACATCATTCCGTTAGTTTTAATCGCGCTGTTATTACAAGCAGCAACTGTACAACGTTGCCCTGGCATTTTGTTAATATATCTAAAATAAACGCTCAAAAAGTAAATAACAGTGGATTTAGTTATTATCATAGAGCTAAATAAATAATTGTGTACGTATAAAAAAATAAAAGGTAAACATACCAGAATCGGAACAATCGTTTAAAAAATGGAAACAAAAAATAAACGAAATATTAAAAAGCAATGCAATAAATAATATAAAGGGCACAACGAACTATATAAAACATTATTCTGAACAATTACTTAAAAAAAAAAAGAACAAAAATAAATGAAATATTAAAAAGCAATACGATAAACAATACAAAGCACGCAACATATTCTTAAAACATTATGGCTATTCAGAACGCGTTTGGGTCACACAGTGACGTCACAAAACTAGTTATTCACTCTCATTTCGTACTACATACAAACACCGTTGATTGAGACAACCTTCCATATAGTAACCTTGACGAGAAACCACTGTACTTCTCAAGAAAATCAATGAGTTTGTCAATAATATAAGTTATGTTCCGAATAGAGTTGTGTATCAATAATTGAAATTGATGATGGAATGATATAACGGTTTCACAAGGAAGCTATCTGATTAAATATATATATATATATATATATATATACATATATATATATATATATATATAAATAAATCGAGATGAAAATTTCTAATTTCTAACTCCATATTACATTCTTATATATTCCTATTTCGTTGAATCTCGTCATTGTTTGTGTCGCGCTCAGATTTACATGCGTGATCCTTGATTGTAATAATTCTTTCCATAAATTAACTGTTTTTCTATTTCATCTAAAAATATATTTCAACGCATTTAATTATTTTTATAAAGCAATATGCTAGATTTTGTTCATTATACAAACGAAACCGCAAAAGGAGGTTTGTGGACACGTAAGTAGCTGCAAATTTTATGTAAAACTGTATGAGTAGGTAAACTAAACAGACAGTGGTACAAAGTACTAGTTAAATAAACACGTTTAAACATATTTCACAAACAAAAAAAAAAGAAAGAATTATAATGGCATGACCTAGTGAATATTAATATATATATGTATATAGGTATATTTATTAATTTATAAAAACAATGCACCTGAATGGCTACTATCCCTACAAAAGAGTGAACGCTATTTTCCAAAACAGTTGGGTCGAAGCTAGTGATAACGTTCTTCAAGTCGATTCCAAGTGGTTCCAAATGTGCATGACATTCATTAATTGCTTCAGCAAATACAGGTATATTCATTAAATCACTACCCATTCCAGGCCATTGACAACCCATGCCGTCGAATACAAACCAAACCGGTCTTCTTGCAGACGGTTGAACTTCCTAACGAACAAAAAAACGGAAATTCGAGAAAATTGAAAACAAACACTTTAAACTTATATATATATAATCCTGCGTCTGATGATTATAGAATTGAAAGTGTACAAAACATGTTTTTAAAGTTTTTGCAGTATAAATTTATTAAATTAGGTTGTTTGTATTTTTACTACGAAAAAATTCTTCGTCAGTTAGATATGTGTAGTTTACGAGGACGGAGAAAAAAATGGCGCTTCGTTTCTTGTACAGTTTGATCCGTAGTAAGATAAATTGTCAAAATCTATTAGAAAAAATTCATATCAAAGTTCTTGTTGTCGGCGTTCGTCCCACTTGAACGCTGGCACTACAGTTTGCAAAAACTAAACAGTATACATGATCTCTTTTATATGAAATAATTCCCTGGTTGAGTTTTTTCGGCGGCAAGCATATCTGCTAGTTTGTTCTAAAGGTGACTGGTCGTACACGCCCGTGCTCCATAAACGCACTAACGAGGTGTTTCTCTCTGCTTGCAGCACGCACATGGACCGTGACGTGTTCCGAAATATGTCAACACCCTAATGTGCACAAATCATTCGTATTTTGCAAGTACACTCAATAGTAGAGTCTTGACTATAGTCAGAGAATCTGAAGCTTTCAATCTATATGATAACATTATCTATACTTACATTGGTCTTGTAATTTATCAATTCTTTACTTCTGCCGGCCACAATATCCGCATTATTCTTCGTACTGCCCATATTTGAAACGCGTTTAATTTTTTCACACTTTCTGCGTTTAGTGTTCACGTTTCAGTAGCGTACTTCAGGATGGACATGACCTAACACTGGTTGACTTTCATCTTTATATTAATTTTAGTTTTTTCTGAACGTTTGTTTGGCTATTCCGATACGGTTTATAATTTCTTTTATATTTCGACTATCACTTTTTAGTTCTAACTATAGAAATTTTTGCACAGTTTCCACCATTTGTTTTCCGATTTTTAACTCGATATCTATATTGTTAATCATCTTCGTGAATTTTAAGGCCTGTGTTCTCCTATAGTTTATTTTCATGCCATATTTCCCCCCCCCGTTTTGTTTAGCCTATTAGCATCATCTGTATTTCTTTAGTCGAACCTGCCACTAATACTCGGTCATCTGCGTAGCTTATGGAAAAAGAAGGCATCGAGTGAATAGAGAAAAAATATAAAATAAGAGGAGGAATATTTACCATTCAAGAAAAAATACCGTGAAAGAAAATTCGAGAGGATAAGATTCGAAATGATTAGAACAGCTTTAGGAATAAATGAAATCAGTCAGGAAACGAGAAATATAAAACATGTTGATATATACCATCTTCTGACAAGAAGAAAGTACTAAATGGAATAGAATGGAATAATTTATCAATTATAGCTTACCACGTATTTACCTCGTAGTTAGTATAATTCATTCAATTTTTTAAAAACTTGTGACTTCCATGAATTTTCCCTGTCAAAATCGAACTAATACGCATTTATGTATACACATTAACTGATAAAAATATTTAATCGTTTGTAAAATAATCGTTTTATTCAGAGTAATGATTTATTACGTAAAAGCATTTGCTATTTCTTCTTCATCACGTAATTTGATAACATTTTTCTCTCCTTGATAATGTTGTTTCCTTTAAGAATATCGTATATAAGATAAACATTATAAATATATATATATATATATATATATATATATATATATATATATATATATATATATGTATATATATATATATATGTATATATATATAATATACGCATGTATTCTATGTTGTGGTTGTAGTGGTTAACCTAAAACGTAGGAAATAATTATAGTTTTAAACAAGTACACTTATGACAAATTCATAGACGTGTACTGTTCTGTTTGTCTATATGGCTTCTATGCCACTGGATATATTGCAACCTGTTCAATATTGCAATATCACGTTCAATGAATTCGTTGTCTTGGAAAACTTTTTTAATTGCAACATTACAGTATTAATATTATGAATACGACGTTTTTCTCATATGTCTAATTGTACATACTATAATTATTCAGAGAGTTTTATACATTTTACGTTTCTTTAATCACTTTTTTTTTTTTATTTGTTTTATTATTATAATTTCTTAATAAATCATAGAGTGACTCGAAAGTTTCTGTAAAGTTTAACGTATACCAAATGGGGATTTTATGTTTCATAAATAGTACGAAAATGGTTAATATTCACCCACTCCTATCACACTTATATATCGAACATTACAACTAATCTGCGCTGTAGCTTTTTATGCTCTGATTTATATTTAAATTCTTTCTTTTTTTTTTTAATGAAAACAATATTTTCATTAACACACACACAAAAAATAAGAATATCGTTTATATTCGTTCTTACATCATTCTTTATCTATTTATACGAATATTTCGGTTTAACTAATATTTTAAAACGTGCGATGATTGAACAGCTATTTTAATATGTTTCTCGCTGTACAAATTTTAAATAAAGCACAATTATTATTTTTTAAACGTACAACAAAAATAATTAAATAAAATATCTGGATTACAAATAAATCGTAGTGATGTCACTTACTAGAGAAAAATGTATTTTCTTCTCCTCAGAACCTAATATACTAAATCCTTTATAAAAATGAGCTTTGACGGGCTCTTTGAATATTTCATTAACAAGCCAAAAATATTCGGGATCATATGGTACAGATTCCAACTGAAACAAAACGATAATGTTAAATTATGTTTAATGTTTCTCGAGAGCATACTTAGACCATCACAAATTAACTGAAAACATTAAAAATAATTAGAATGATATATATAAAAATATAAATATAATATTTAATTGCTTATATCGATATACAGCCGAATTTAAGTTTAAACCAGTAGTTCGGTTTATTCAACCATACAACGTCAGCTGTTTTGTATGTGTCATCCCCTATCTGATGCGGTACCTGTTTTGGGCATCTTCATCTTTGTCGGGGGTTTGCTCCATTATCTGCTGTCCACCTATTGCCTCTTCTAATGCGCTATACGTTAGTACTGGTAGGATGCATTGATGCTTTCAAGAATTAGGATCCATCTTCTACTCCCTAATATGTTAGTTTTATATTATATACATTCTCTACGAGTGTACGACGTTTTTTTTTTTTAACCTGAGCTTTAACAGAACGAAATTTACGCATTGGTCATAATTTTAAGACGTAACCTGGCACTAAAACCTAAAACAACATTAATTAGAAAGGAGTTTATACCAAACGAATCAATAGTCATACATATGTCGTTCACATTACTCATCACAAAAATAAATTCGTCTATAACTTTTAATTATAAATTAAGCAATTACACTAATTGTAAATGCATGAAAATTACCTTATTAATAAGATTCAAGATTCCTTGTTCATTTCGCGCGGACACGATAACTAGAGTCGATACTTGTTCGGATGGTTTAACTTTTTGTTTAACATGCTGTTTCAACAATACATGTCCTATTGAATTACTTAAACCGAAACAATTGATACCGACGTATCCGTCTAAAGGTAAGTGCGTAGGCCCTGAAACGATCTGAAACAAATTTAAAAATCGTACTCCCATTTAGAAGTTTTGGAATGCTGAACAATAATTAATAACGCGGGAAAACATTTTACGGGATTTAATACCACTCAAATTAGAATAATTCAGAACGGATTTAATGTATGGAACTGAAAAAATTAATTAACTCAATTAATATTACCTTCAATCGATCGTTTAATATTCTTTGAATATTCGCATTACAATTTTCTAAATATGCATTAGGCGGAATAATACCGGCGTCGAGGGCAATTAATGCTTTTGCTAGAGATACTAAACAAGATGCACCTTCTGTGTGGCCTAAATTACTTTTAACAGATCCCACTAGAAGTGGTTCGTTTCTGTCATTGGAGCAAAATACATCTGCTAAGGCCTTAGCTTCCAGTTCGTCCATGTACTAGAAAAATAATAGATAACAAAATTAAAATCTTGAATAAGCGGTTTGTTTAGAATTTAAACTAATTTAAAATGTTCATTCTACGAGTACATGAATACGGATATTGCGAAACAACTGCATTTATCGACATAAAATAGGAAGCCTGTATAAAATATAAAATCAAACTTTATATACTTTAGTTGTGGTACCTTTCTACAGAAAAATAAAAATTATACATGTACATATTAAATTTTCTATTTCTCAATATACATGAAATGCTTGGAAACAGAAGAAAACGTACTTCCTATTCACAATAATAAACAATACGAAACCAAGATGTTATACTTTGAGCGATATATTACTACCAGGCAGAGTAAATTGAAAGAAAATTTAACAACGCTACGAAACAACCGTTTCCCATAAGAATCCGTGCTTTCCATGATACTATTAAATTATACGTTAAAAACATTCCGAAATTTCATCTATATGCAGATAACCGGCCGCTAGCAAATCGAAATAATAAAATGGAAATCACAGAAAATTACTTATTGAAGACGAACCCCGAGTATTTTACAATTACAAAAGAGTACAAAGATAATCGTTATATCATTTTTCCACATTACAAACAAATTTGAGAAAAAAGAAACTGAACATCAGTGGGTAGTTTGTAAACTGCAACATGATGGTATTCTAAAACAACTTAGTATTTCGTTGAGAATAGACAAATTGAGAACGCAGCTGCAAAAATTGGAACAAGAGCAAACATAACGCATATACTCGCAGAAACAACCCGAGAAGCTTCAATGATAATTTTAAGAGCATCGGTCTCATCTTTGATATTTGAAACGTAGCAAACATCAAAGCTCTTCAGATGCGTTTAAATATAAACGTTGTAGAATGTTTAAAAATAAGGAAATACGCGTACAAAATTACAGCTCTACTAATTAATGATATATCCAGCGGAATTTCAGATTGCCGACAAATATCCAGGCAAAACAGGAATTATTCAAAGCATAATCACCAAGCGTACGTCTACTACGAAAATTGTGAACTCGATTAAATCGGATACGAATGAAGGATTTATAAAGATGCTGAAAAAAAATATCAAGAATGAATCAACGTATGATTGCAAACAGTAGTGGCAAGTAATCGAGCACATTCCAAATATGTGCATTAAAAATTATTGAATGGTATCACGGAATTGTGGATCAAGCAATGGATGACTTGGAACCACGACGTTAATTTATAAGTTAATCGTACGTGTAGTGAACAGTTGTTCAGTGTATACTCAAAACCATACTGAATAATAATTATATATATATATATATATATATATATATATATATATATATATATATATATGTATGTATATATAGGCGGTTTCCCACCTCGTATATGCTTCATTCACCCACTCCTATCACACTTATATATCGAACATTACAACTAATCTGTGCTGTAGCTTTTTATGCCCTGATTTATATTTAAATTCTTTCTTTTTCTTTTTAATGAAAACAATTTTTCATTAACATACACACAAAAAATAAGAATATCGTTTAGCGTCGATTTAAAAAAAAAATATTAATTGACGAAATTAAACTATCTTTTTGATACACCGTTTAATAAAGTTAAACGAATGTATTTTCTTACGGTTGCTCCTAATGTCATATTTAATCTGTGAAAATAAATCCCAAAGTTCAAAATGTCTACACAACAAACGAATATACAATATTAAAAATTAGAACGTAAGAAAGCAAAGTAAAGATAAAACATGGTGAAAAAAGTGTTTAGAAAGAGTTAGATTATCGTCGATAACATGATTTTTGTTACTTGAGAAAAACGACACGAGGAGATGATTAGTCCCAAGTTGTACATTTAAGACTGAAAAGAATTTCTTCCGTATAAGTATAATTGAAAATAATTCTAAATGGACGAGGCTAATCCAGTAAATCTATTAAAAATTTAACTATGAACGAGTAAGTAACGTAATGTGTAATATTAAAATAAAATAATTCATCGATAATTTTGAAATAATTAGAAATAATTTTAAAATGTTATTATTGTTTAACGAATTACGCCAACTCTCGTATAGCTTTTCATAATTTACTATGCAATTACGTTTATCCGCATAATTACATACGTTTTATTAAAGGAATAATTCTCTGAATAAAAAAGTAGTTATGTCAGAATATTAAAAAAATCAGCCCATCAAGGGGCATCCGAATCAATTATTGTGAAATACCGGAATAAATCTTCCAGAAGTGCAGGAATAAAACTATCGATAATGAAAGAGAAATATTATTTTTTGTTGAACTCGTTTGATTCGTTAAATGATCTTGTTATTCTTTTTTACACCCTATATTGTGGTTTTGGATGTTATTATTATTCCCGTTATTATTATTGTTATTTAACGGGTTTGTGTATAGTGCATATGTATATATATATATATATATATATATATATATATATATATATATATACACGATTTTTTGTACACATATATCAAAAGGAGAAAAAAGTGTATATAATAACATTAATATATTATACTTGCGGTTATTCTTTTTTTAATTACTTAAATTTGTTGCGTATTTTTTTGGTTACGTTTAGTTTTATTTTAATTTCTCGCGCGAGCATTGAGATGATTTTAATTTAATTTATACACTATATTATGAAATAATCGAGAGCATTTTATAATTTTTATTTATTTACATTTCGTTTATGGCATCGTGTTTGTAAAATGTTTTTAACTCGTTTATCTCAGCTCCGTGCAGTTTATGCCCGTATATGTTTTATTTTATATACGTAAACCTTTTAATGAAATATGATAATAAATTTGATTGAATTCAATATTATTATTTTTAATATTTTCTTATTTTGATTAATTATTATTATTATGAAGAAGATGCATATGTAAAAATATATTTATTTCGCTAAAATTTTATAATATTGCTTTGATTATATTTAATCAGTTTACTTAAAAATTTATTCATATTCACCTTGTATAATACTGACGCAAAAATAAAGTTGATTTGTCATGTTTACGAAAATAATGCTACATCCAAATTGTAGAATATGATTACTTTCATACAAGTTAACTAGTAACGTTCTGTATTCATTCGCGCTTACCGGATAGTAGTTAATTTTAAATTAATATTAACTTAACAAACGTGTCCTTAAACGTGATGATATGAATTAAAATCGAAAACTACGATAAATTTAATACTTTCTGAGCACTTCCGTCTGCCTCTATATAAACTACGTTATTAGTTGATATTCCGCAATCGGTGTAAAAATTTTCCAGAAATTTTGTCACCGAACTCAGTGTAGGTTTAAGGAATGTTTCGCCGGTTGATCCGGAATAAATAGAATCAGCGTGAATCACAGTTCCGTACGATCTTTTGGCATCTGACGCTCTTTGTAATAACAGCATTACCACACCTTCGCTTCGAACGTAACCGTCGGCTAATTATGCAATATGAAAAAAAAAAAAATTATCAAATATCGTTGGTAATAATTAAATTAAATCAAATTCAAACCAAATTCAAATCATTTATTTATTCGTATCGGTGTGAATGTAACAATTTACATATATTCGTAAATTATAATCCAACGGACACACGCCTAGCTGAGCGCATAAATGCGCGTGCGCTATAGTATACTATACAAATAGTATAAAAGATGTAGGCAATTGTAACTTAGATGTTATAGAGCAACTTATATATAAAATTGGAACAGTGTGAAATATAGTGATTTTTAAAAATAAACCCAACAAAACGTACTTAAAAACACTAAATTTTATATAAAAAGACTACAGAGTTTTTCGACTATTAAGCAATTATCAAGTGGACATAAAAAAAATATACGATTTATAAAAATTAGAAAGGAAAAGTTAAAAAATTAAATAAAATGCAAGAAAATACTTAATTTAGATGTACAGTCCTACAAAAAATACCAAAGTAAAAGAGAACAGTAGAAAATAATCCTTATTTCTGGGAAAATCAAAACGTTAAATAAAATATCAAAAAACACTAAATTTAAATGTACAATATTACAAAAAATAGCAAAGTAAAAGTAAACAGTATTTATTAAATAATTTTTGTTTCAGGAAAAATCAAAAAGTTGAATAAAATATAAGAAAATACTTAATTTAGATGTACTTATGCATATGACCTCGCCATTATGGTTGCAGGTCATGATATATCACTCGGAGAAAGGATGCTACAAGAAACAATAGATAAGCTCGTATATTGGACGAATAAGAACGGCCTATCCTTCTCATCATCAAAAACAAAAGCAACGCATTTTTGTCGAGTTCGAAAATGTCAATTTTCTATACGAAGTTTGTTAAAAAAACAAGGTGACTTGGTAAATTTCATATTACACGTACATTTTATTTTTTACTTTTCATTTTTTTTTTAATTGTACTCACATCCCCTCCATATATTTGACAATATGTTTTGCATGTATATTTTGTTTTTAATAGACAAAAGGTTATTCGTAAATTTCGTAGAGGATCTGTGGATAAATAATTCGTGATAATAAAACACATCACATAGTTGCTTCTCCAGGATTTTTTTAGCCAAAAACAACACTGTAATCATTCCCCAACAACCATATACACCGAAAAATAAAACTGAAAAGATCCATTAAAGAACGGAGCTTTATCACAACTGCGAAGATAATGACCGTATCGTTGGAAGAGCTTAAGAATCGAAGTTTGGAAATTGTGGTACAAAATTATTATACCTGAGAAGCGATTACTTTGACAGGGACAGAATAGTCATCGATGAATAAATAAATGTGTCTTGATTAAAATAATAAAACAATAAAACATCACTTTTACACACCATATATATATATATCTAGCCATATATCTATTAATTAACAGATAATTATTTCTTAACGTTAATAATAAATTAATTAATTCGATATAGAACACTTATTTGTCCCGTAATCACGTACTGTTGTCTAGTTTGGAGTTTTGTTTCAAATACCAATTTTAATAAATTACAATTATTTCAAAACTGGCGTCTCAGGAGGTTATGCACTACATGTTCCTAGATACTACAGAATTGTACCTTAAAAGTGCCTTATATTAAGGATCATATACTAAATTTAACACGTAAGTTCTGCGATGACTGCTTAGTCGACGGAATTAATTATTATTTAAAATTTTTGTTTTTATTATTTTCTATAAATTATGTTGAAATACACGTTGTTGTTGTTGTTGTTGTATACATATATATTTTTTTATCTTATATCAGTCCACTGCTGGATGTAGGTTCTCCATAATCTCTTCCATTTATTTCAGTTTTGAGATTTCAAAATCCATTCCTTACTTGAGTTATATCGTCATACCAACAAGTCATCAAACTTGCAATATCTCTTCACTTATAGTCTAAAATTCGTTTTGTCCATCTATTATTTTTCCTTGTAGCTACGTGCCCTGCCCAGGTCAACTTCAGTTTGGTCATCTGCTCCACGACCGGGTCTTCTTCCGCATTCGAGTATTTTGTTTCTTATCGGACCGTCCTATATTTAATCTTAACCTTTTCTGCGATTTTTGCGCCCTTATTATCCTTCTAATATTTGTTTGTTCGAAAGTTATTATTTGCAAGCCGTATGCATTTTTTTTTTTTTTTTTAATATTTCGGTAGCTATATTTTATGTAACATTTATTTTCATTAATTTATATTTTTTGGAATCGAAAATGATCGTCGAACTTTTGTAATTAATCACGGCGAGTAATATACGACAAAAGACAATTTCATTACCGGACTCATCGAAAGATTTAGACTTGTCGCTATTAGTCAGTTTTCCGAGACCATGCATCACCTCCGTAATTTCCGGAGAAATTATCACATTACTAACTCCGACTAAGGCTGCACTAACTCTACCAATCCGAATATCGTGTAACGCATTTTTCAAACATTGGATACCGCCAGACCACGAACCATCTATCGTCCAACTCGGACCTGAAAAGACGATTAACGGCATTCGAACGATTAGTAAAAATCAGATTATTTATTTATTTGTAAAACGATAGTTATAAGAAAATCGCGATGATATCGTCCGAAAGTTACATTCACACTACCATCAATCTACTCTGCCGATAAAAGACGGGAAGAATTGAGACAGTCTATTCGGTCGTAAGTTAGTAGTTTAAGCGTTTCTTCTGTTCAAATGTCGTATAATCTTTTAATTAATACGTCAACATTTCGCTTTACTAACGCGTAATAAAATCTCCGCTTCAATCTTCCAGCAGTTCCGCGGCTTCATGCGGAAATATCGGCGAATGAGCGGTGGACAGAGAGAGGCACGTTCATATATCCTTTCGCTAACTCACTATCACCTATGATTCAAACAACCTTTAAATATTACCCTAATCGTAACTGGATTCAAGTGGGTAATTCGTTAACTAATAATTTCCTTCGAGACATCAATGTCAACGTTACGATTTTAATACATTCTACTAAGCATTGTTTGTTTTGGCAATATTGTTTTGTCTACACTCATATAATTAAATGTTGTCCTCCATCGGCGTTCGGTATTTTCACTTACTCTCAAATCCACTTTTTGTTTACCATATTTTATTATTACTTGTCGTTCACATATTCAAACTCATTCCTCCCTCCTCTCCAACATAATAACAGCAGTTCCCATAATTCTCTGGTTCATTTTTCTTTCAAACTTTATGAAACGCATACAATCAAACCCTCATGTTGCAATGACCTAGCATATTATTATAAAATTGTTAAAATTTAAATATCCGGACAGATCAACGACTTCCTCCACATAGTGAAATACTTGTAGAGTAACAAGGGTTTTCCCTATAGATCTGTAAGTCTTGAGCTGAAGAATATACTTGTCGTAAAAGATTATAGTACATTTCCCGGTGTGAGCTAGGATCATAAGACTAATTATTCACACCAAAACAAACATAGATCACGTTTAAAAAAAAAAAAAACCTGAATCAAGTAAAACAATAGGAGCAAGATTCGGTAGGGCATAAAGCTCATTATTTGATAAAGTGACATAAGAAAGTAATATTATAATCGAACTGGACTTCTGTACAATACAACTTCTAATGGAGCACCTCGCTAAGTATTTCCGCAGATTTAGACTAATAAACTATAATAAATGTACGTAGGATAAAACAGACACAACTGAATATATTGTTCGAGTATTCATTGTACGGTAATCGAATAAAATTTTATACAGTTGATTTCAATTTAAATGGTAGGACCACGAAATTAAAAACGTTCCCATTTCACGAGTTATACCCCAGATTTCAAAAACTTGAATTCATTATGGAGTGGTACAACGTAAGGTATGTGTGTATGGACGAATACTTGTGTACGCTTATTTTATTCGAATATATATATATATATATATATATATATATATATATATATATGTGTGTGTGTGTGTTATAAAATCTGTAAATTAATTTCTTGTAAACATATAGTTATCATTCAATCGTCAAAAAAATAAATAAGTTCATTGTAATAAAAAAAAGTTATTATTAAGGACAAAGATTATTATCATTTCTTATCAATTACATAATTTAAATATTTCATGAATAGTACAGTATGAGTATGCAAATAATAATGTTTAAAATATGATTTCGATTAATTATTGGAGTTCATAATAGAATATTAGACGGTTAAAACGTAAATAGTATATTAAAACAGTAAATATAAAGCACTTAATTAGTTCGAACAATCATCTAAAAAAACTGAAAGTACTTTTAAAAAATTATTATAAATTCGGTTTGGTCATCAGGAAATGTCGTTAATGCAGCTATAAACTCTTATACCATCACTATATTTCATAGAGAAACTGCTACTAAATCATCATCATCATACATCTAGAAATAAATGGACACGGAAATTCATAAAAATTATTTTACTACCTACAATAGATGTGATTAAAAAAAAATAAATTTCACCCTCTCAATATTAAATTCCACGTGATCCATATGAAGTTTTATTATTTTTTTCCTCAATCCGTAGATTGGTGGATAAACTTTATGAATCACGATCCTATTGAGTTCAACTAAAATTGTCTTTTTTCTGTCCTTCTTTACTGGTTATAAAGTTGGGAAAGTAATGGAATCTGTGTACTCCCGAATAGAAGGAAGTCTGCTGTTGATCGCGATGGTCGGAAGCCGCATTGTTTCGGTGATAACAGTTTTCTGTTTAGTCGTTTGTTGACAATTTTTTCGAAAATTTTACATAGAACGGAAGTTAATGATATTGGTCTGAAGTTATCTAATTGTGTCAAGTTTTGGTTTGGTTTTTGTATTGGTATTATTATGGATTCTCTCCATTGCCTTGGGAAAGATCGGGTTGACCATATGTGGTTAAATAACTGAATTAGCTTCTCATACATACAATCTGGAGTCTTCTTTAGGAATAGGATGAGAATATCACCGGTTGCCGATTCCTTCATCGAATTAACAGTGCTGATAATTGCGTTTTTCTCAATGAGGCAATTATATGTCGGATTCGTTGCTGTATAAAATTTTTTAATTCCTTAGATTCCATATCTTTTTTTATTTGTAATGAAGACGATGGCAACTTACTGTCGCTTGGGATGCTTTCAAAATAGAGTGCAAATTGTTCTGCTATTTCTTCAGCCTCTATGTACAACATTTGGTATACGAGGGGTGTATGTTTTGTTTAATGCCCGTACTTTATTCCAAAGTTGTTGGATTGGTGTTCTAGCTGTTAGAGTAGATGTGAATTCGTTCCAGTTTCTCTTTTTTTCTTGTTTCAGCAACCACCTAGCTTTTAATGGGGCGTGCTGTTAAGCTATGTAATTTTCAATTGTGGATGTTCGTTTTAACTTTTTGAGTGCTTTCCTTAAATTTCGAATGGCTACTGAGCATTTTTCCGACCACCAAATTAGTGGAGTTTTGTTATCAGGTAATGGTTTTGTTTTCTGGATAGCTTGATCAGCGTGTTTTAGAATGTGATTGCAGTAGGATGCAACGAGCGTATCAGTGTCGCTGCTGAATTCTAGTTTAATGTTGGTTAAACATAATTTTTGATGCAGGTTCCAGTTTGCTTTTTTAAATTGAATTTTGTTTCCATATTCGGTGTAGGGATATTGCTGTGTACTTTGATGATCAGAGGATAATGGTCACTTCCTCCCATGTGGGCATGTAGATGAGTGTTTATTAAGTGCGCGATCCGGCTTGTGCTTAGGATGAAATCAATGATGCTCCATGTTCTATGAATGGTGCTGTAATATTTTGGTTCGTACGGGTTGTGTATTGTTAGGTTGAATTTTTCTATTATTCCCATGAATAGTTTGCCCATTCTATCCGTTATATTTCCTCCTATTTGCTCGCTATGCGAATTAAAGTCCACTGTAAATACAAATGGCGTTGGAAGGTTCGATAATAAATTTGTATAGTCACTTTTTTCAATTCTAGTATATTGAGGGATATATATTGTGCAAATTGTTCATATCTATATTACTGTTTAAGCGTATCGCTAAAGTCTGTAAATTATCACAGTTGAGATTTATTTCTGTATAACTAGTGCCATTTTTTATTGCTATAAGAATTCCACCGTGTGCTCTTGGCTGGTTGTTTAGTTTTGTATATAATATTGTAGTTTTGAATGTGTATTTTTTGATTTGGGTGAAGGTTGGGTTGTTACTAAAATGATTTTAAGAAGTAGTAACACCATTACAATTTCAGTTTATAATAGAGATGTTTTGGGTTCTTATATCAATTTTCTTTTTAAATTAAATATGAGTGTGTGGCTGTTACTGTGTGGTATTTTCCATTTTTAAGTTTTTAATAATTTTGGTGAATCGTATTTTCATTGATCGATTTTCCTTCAGTAGGGTATAATTGTCTTGTAACATGTCAATTAGTTTTGATGTTTCTCAGGTGAATTCTATTGCTAATTCGGAAATGTTTGTTTGATGGCGTTTGCTCATATCGATAAATATACAGAAATTTGAATATGTAAGAGGATAGTATTTTTCATTAATTTTGATGCTAGAACATTACATTACCGCTTTCCGGGTCTGATGCTGCTGTGGTTAGGTTTTCATCTGTTTCTGAGTTCATTTCATTAACTTCGTTGTCAGGTTGTGCTTTTATTTCGGTATCTAAGGCATTTGAAGTTTGCAGAGTCCTTTTTTGGGGTTTTCTTTTGTTTTTTAATTGATCCAATTTTATTTTCGGATTTCGTTGCGGAAGTTATTAGATAATAGTCTTTTTTAATTTCCGAACATAAGCTATAAATTTAGTATATATAAATCATATTTTATCGACAAAAGATTTAGACAATTCTTCCATAAGGGAAAGAAAGCTGCGCCTGCGATGCGTAGAGTCGATTATTCCATTAGTTTTTATAATTTAACTAGCGAACCCGGCAAACGTTGTCTTGCCAGGACGTTGTGTTGTTTACTACTAGTAGTTTAAGGAATTAAATAATAGCAAAGGAAATCTTAAATCATACGGACATAGTATAACAGGTGCATCGAATATACGCTATACGTTACGTACTATATATTTATATACGACGCGTTCTCTTGTGCGTGCTACGTAACCGCGAGCGTTATAGCAGCAACTGTAGAGTATACTATGACCGTATGATTTAAGATTTCATTTATTTACTACTATTATTACATCCCACGATAAAAACGTATATCGGCCGATCAAAAATCGCTCCAGAAATTTCCAAAATCGAATTACAAACTTACTATTTCTCGTTACTAGTTAATTTTAATAAAATTAACGTTATAACATAAATGATAAATCTCGATGTCTACTTTCATCTAACGTCAACCTGAACCGCCAACTCTCACGGGGCCCTTTAAAACGACCCAAAATCTCTAAACCCTTTAACAACAATTTTCTCGACGGCTATTTTGTTTAAAAATATCACATTAACATAAATAGACGCGTATCTTAATGCCGCATAACTTTCGTTTAAACTATTTTTTTAGATTTCGAATCGTTCGCGATATTTCGAAAAAAAAATTGCCTGTTCCTTTTGAAATTCTCGGGTTCGGTTTGAAATATTTTTTCGCGGTTTTCTCACTTTATATCATAGATGTTATATAGAAACTGCTATTTCAAGAGGCAAAATCGTTTAAAAATGTTTACGTCGAGCGCTATGCCGTGCCAAATGTGGCAAGCCGACAATTTAAAAAAAAAAAAAACCTATCGATCGTATTTACATGCAGTTTTTATTCGCACGTAACGTATCGTATTAAATCGGTTTTTACAACATTTTACAAAACTCGAAATTCAAAAAGGTCACCCGCCAAAATACCCACACACGCACACAAAATTTCATGAAAATTGGTGCAGCCGTTTAGAAGAGTACGGTAACAAGTACAGAAGGAAATTTGTTCACAAATTTTAATTTTTGTTTTATATATGCACTGCCCTCACAATTATGAACACAACAAAAAAAAACCTCTGCAAAGTCGGTTGAGTCGTTCTCGAGTTTGTTTAAAACATGTGGCAATTCGTTTTTTTTTTTTTTTTCTATTCAAAACTTAATTTTTGTCATTATATCGTTAAAAATGCAATTTTCGATTATTATTAGTTATATATATATACGTACGAAACGATTTTATTATGTTAGTTACATTACTAATATTACGATTACCACAATTATTATCGCTTTCAATTGTTAATATTATTATTACTAAATAGAAATATTTATCAAGTTAGAACAAGAACGATTAAATAAGAATAGTTAATTACCGTTTAAGTTCAGAAAATACGAAATTCGATTAGCCAGGAGGGCACGTATGTGCGCCAACAGCCAATATTGAGTTTGTCCAACGTCGTCGACGCCCGCAGCTTCTGAATCGCTAATACACGAAGCTGTATAAACTGCGGTATTGGTTTCCTTCAGACATTGCGGATTAATTCCTAAAAAATGTATCGAATAAATAAATTTATTTATTTTTTCGAAAATACTGAATAAATGAAAAAAGAGAACTCAGAAATCTTGAATAATGTGCAAAAGTTCAAAATGTGTGCAATAAAATCAAATCAAATAGTTATTCTAGATTTTTAAATATATATTCGAAGTAAAATGTTAATAAATAACGAGGAATAATTTTATATAGTCACTTCATGGTAAATACTGCACAGAAGAAAAACATAACACCGGAAATATAATAGGTAATATCTAGATAGATTTTGCACGTCGAATATAAAATTAGCATAAGAAAATTATTAGAAAAACATTAGAAATAGCAATAATTTATTAAATAATATTATCAATTTTAAGGAAGAATTAATTTTAATAAGTTTTATAAATTAAGGTTACTGTTAAATAAATTTAAGACAGGATATTGGTCATTATATTATATAAATATTAAAGTTAATTTATTTTTGTAACGTTCATCGCGTACGCTTGATAATGACGTAACTGCCGAAACGGTCAAATATAAAAGTTTATAGCGATTTAATTGTGTTCTTATTTTATTGATAATTCGTAAAATCGCTACTTTCCGTTAACACGTAAATGTAATAAAATAAATATTTTAAATATACCATACGTACATCGTGTTAAAGAAATACTTAATATAAAGTAAAATGTTTACCGGCATCGAAAATCGCTTCGTAAGCTCGTTCAATTAAGACTCGAGTCAAAGGATCCATTAATTCTGCCAATCGATAAGGAACCCCGAAGAAGGAATCATCGAACTTATCCAAATCGTTTATTTTACCGATATAGGGCGTCACTGAAGTAAGTTCTAAAAAGAAAATTGATAATTTTCTGTCATTAATACTATAATGATAATTTCATATTATTTATATTAGTTTGAAGAGTTTGCTGTATAATTGTTACGCGTCGAAAACTGTGAATAACTGCTACAAAAAAAAACAGTAAATTTAACATTTCTCTTACATATCCAGTGGGAACTTTGTTCGATGGATTTTATTGCTCCAAAAAAATCTCAGATTGCAGAATTTTACGGAACAACAAAAATTTAGACCAGTATTTGGCACGTGTAAAGAAAAAAATAAAACGATATTTACAAAGCGTCAAGTATCAATTCACCAAAGGACATGTTGTCGGTGTATATAAAATTCCTTGTTCATGCGGGCTTAGCTACATTGAGCAGCGTTAATCAGAGATTAAAAGAACACAAAGCAGACTGTAATCATAAGAGGAAAGATTCGTTCGTCTGCAATGGATTTGTAACAGTGTCTAGGGAATCATGAAATACAATTTGACGATTTTGAAATCTTATCAAAAATGGGTAAATATAGTTCCAGAATTGTTCGAGAAGCAAGTGAAATTTTAAACATACAAATTTTAACAAAGAGGATGGATACCGGCCTAATTCAACTTGTATGCCGGCTATTGCTCCAATGAGAAAAAAACAAGTTATAACAAAAACAACTGTTAGTGGAGTAAACAACTCCATTCTCACGCATGATGATGGAAACATACAGCAGGATGCCTGTTTATCAAAAAATCTAGATAAATCATAGAGCTCTTCTAAGCTTAATCCTATAAATATACATACACTTTCATGTCCTCTGTGTAATAATGAAAACTGTATGTGTTTTCGAAACGTTACGTGAGAAAAATATGGACATGGTTTACACTGAAAAAATCATAGACGAACCACAACAATCTTCATTTAATTTAAAAATGTTATTTCATATAAAAATATGTTAATGACATATGTATAAAGTTGGGTGTTAACATTTCAGCACTGGATAATGAAAAATATGAGTTTTTTATATGTCATTATAGAAACATAAATAGTCAAAATCTAGATTTCTCGTTCTACATTCCAAATAAATAAAATACAGGCTGTCGTTAATAGTTTTGACGAGGATTGAGATGCCTTTTACGAATGTTAAAATTGATGAAATTCTACTTTTATCCGCTATAAGCCTAAATCCTATTCGAAATTTACAAACGTTTGTACCCTATGTTTGGAGCGGCTCCCTGGTCGGCGTCTGTTCTCCATGCTAGGAGCGCTGCAGTATTTAGAAGGAAAAATATAATGATGCCCTTCAACAGTCAACAAGAAACCACTGAAGTATTATTCCTTGAGAATCATGTTAAACGTTGAAACACATAATGGTTTACTACACCACCCGTCTGGTGCCGTCTTGATAACGATGGCCAAGATGTAAAATATGCGACCGCCTCGTGTTTTTTAAACAACGAACATATACTCACCACATGGAATATTAAGGAACTGCTACAACCAGGAAAACTGAATATCATTGAAATGGCTACAAACATATAATGTACAGATATGGCGTCTATCTGAAGCGTATTATCGTTTTACAGGATATTTCGCAACTGATCGTAGTATAATATACTGTACAAGTAATGAAAAGAGGAAAGTATATTAATACCGTGCTATTCTTCCACGTGTAGTACTCTGACGAGGTAGCAGAAGCGGTTTATATGGATGTTAAAATCCTTAATTGAGAAATTTTAATTATAATGGGCGACTTTAATGTCAAAATTTGAACTATGAAACGTGAAGCACACCTACATGGAATCATAGGTAAATATGGATTGGGTCAACGCAATGGGAAAGGAGAACAACTGACTTAATTTGCAATTGATAGATAGACTATATGTTGATCAGGAAACGATGGAAGACGTCATGTAAAAATGTAAACGCTGGTGCGGAATGTGGGAATGACCATAAACTATCGGTGTTGAAATTATGTAGTAAAATAAAAGTACCAAAAGCAAGATCAGGCACTAAACAGAGCCAGATTTTCATAAGAATTCAAAAAATTACGCCTCGAAAACAATAGCTGTCAGCAGACATTATGAAACTTATTGAAGAACACAGAGATGTGACAAGGAAAGACTGCAGGGTGAAAGAGAAATTAAAAAGGATTAATAAAGAAATAATAAAGAGCTACAGGAAAGATAAAAATAACTTTATTGCCACAATATGCGAGAGAAAAAAAAATATTATAAAGAAAATCAATCTGGAGTTCTCTACAAAACACTCAGATTTCTAAGTAGAGAATTTAGACAAAACATTTGATAATGGAGAATAAGAAAGGATAGGTAAAGTGTTTGGAGAGAATACTGCCAGGACTACTATTTTCGTGAAAGCAACCATATAGAAAACTGTCAACTAGTCAGATAAATAGCGTACACCTATCTATATATCACTTTTCATGAAAGGGAAAAGGTCGCAAAAATTACAGGACTTCTGTATACGAGCAAATAATGCTGCATATAATAAATAAATGTATGTACGGGGTAATGGATAGTCAAAAGCAATCGAAGAAGCAAGCTTCCGAAAGTGATGTGGTACAATGAATCAAATTATGAATTTAAGACTAATCGGAACTCTAACCGGTATGTGGAGCGTCCACGGGTGGCGGATAGTGGAATGACCTACAAATATGTAGGTTAGCTGCGAATAAGATAGTCAAATAAGTAGTAGCGGACCAAGAGCGGCTACTGGTGGAAAGCTTCAGGCATGTGATTCCAGTAGTGACAGGATAAGAGACACGAGGAAGCAGATGGTCAGTTTGAGGAACTGGCCATAAAAGTCTGCATAAATCTTATGACTGTCTCCCTTGGTGGGTTAGGTCGCCGTAAAAATCTTACAATACTGTTATCTCCTCAGTAACAAAACGCTGCCTTGCAGTTCGGGCCTTTATCCAAAGGCTAAGGGAACAAACCCACCGCATTACTTTTTCCAAGAAGCATGAGTAGTAGAAATATCAATAAAAAGATTACTGGTCCAGGTGGGCTTATATACGCCAGGCCCGGCAGGATGATGGGGGGGTCCTGAGGTCGTTATCATGAAAAATTTCGGAGTTACAGAGTTAAAAGACACAGCATCCATACTAAAAATAAAGCTGTCAAAGGTCAAGGGTGTTAAAAATCGGAACATAGAATGTTAATAGCATGTTCGAGATTTGTGATAAAACACGTAATATCATAGTAGAAATGAAAAGAACTGAAATTGAAATCATGGGTATAAGTGAAACAAGATGACCTGGAAATGGTACCGGCCAAATAGACGGAATGATGATGTAATATGCAGGAAACAACACAAAGGAACACAAAAATGGAGTTGGAATAATGGTGAATACAAACATCAAGAGAAGTATACTAAGATATGTACTACACAGTGACGGAATGATTTTACTAACATCATAAAGGTATATGCCCCAGCAAAAGATAAACAGCAAGCGGAAATAGAGAATTTTTATAAAAATCTCGAAGACCTCATTAACCCAATAAATCCGCACGAAGTTACAATTATAATGGGCGACTTTAACGCTAAGGTTGAAACTGATATCGTAGGTAATTTTGGATCGGAAAAAAGGAATGAAAGAGGTGACAGATTGGTGCAGTTCTGTCAGAAACACAATCTTATAGTGACAAATACATGGTTCAAATTACCACTAAGACGTTTGTATACGTGGAAATCTCCTCAGGATAAACCTGATAATGTGATTAGAAACCAGATAGATTATATTCCGCTAAACAAACGGTATAGAAACAGATTACTCAAGAACATTAACAGGAGCGGATGTACGGAGTGATCATGTTTTGCTGGCGATTAAAATACGATTTAAGCTAAAAATTGTAAGTACTCGAAATTCAATAAGGCTGAACATGATGTTATTACAAAAACCACAGACAAAATACAAGACTGCCAGAGACCTTAATGAAAATATTAAATAGGTTAAAGAGGAAGAAAGAAAAGAAACAAAAGATGTGCAGGATATAACAGGCGGTTAAAGAATAAAGAAAACACGGGAAAAACTTAAAACAATATTCACAGTAGTAGCAAGGAAACATTTAACAGCAGTTAGCAAGATTAGGAGGAAAGGATGGATGAAATATTAGATCTAATGTAAGAAAGGAGAAAAGCTAAAATTAAAACAAATCAACAAGAATATCAACGCCTAAAAACACTAATGGAAAGAAGCCAAAGGACAATGGCTCAAAGATAAATGCGAAGAAATTGAAAAGTTACAGCATAAATTTGATAACTTTAACATACATAACAAAATTAAAGAAGTAGGAAGAATATCATCATCAAGTGGCGTCTTCGTATCGGTGGTAGGCGACTACTTACTATACATATTTTATGGTACATTGTAAGTAGCGTACAAGGCAATTATAATATGGCGCTGGCGTAGATAGACACACACACACACACCCGGGAGAACTGATTGTAATCGCTTTGTTTTCACGATAAAAATGCAGCACCAACGCGCATATGGTGTTGTGCGTGGTAGTTTGCATTACCTTCCACGCGATTATATTAGAATTATTTATTTTCTGATGATAATTTTCGCGTCATCGTATTTGAACTCGGTACCTTTCGTAAAGAAGTCCGTGTTCTTAGCCACTTGGCTATTCGGACGACATAACATCAAGCTTTCCAGGACGGTCACCCATCCAAGCACTAACTTGGTTCGTGCTTAACTTGGGTGATTTAACGGGAATTGGTGCATTCAACGTGGTATGGAGGAATATACAAAAGGATTAATACACACCCGCTGAGAATGAAAAAGTCGAAATGGTAGTAGAAGAGGAAGATTTGAAAAAACGAATGTACAAAAAACTCTTCAACGACAAAAAGGGACACATTATAAATATTGGAAATTATGCAAGCCCGACATTACCAATATTAAGAGTGGGAGCAGTACAAACTATAAAATCAGTGCATCGTAGGAAAATGTGAGTACCCGAAAGTATATGCGTGGAAATTATAAAATTGATTGAGGAAGAAAATATAGATATAATAGTCAAGTTATTTAATGATGTTTATGAAAGAAGAGAAATACCGCAGGAGTGAATGCAGTTTACCCTTGTTCCTATACCAAAGATAGGAAATGCCATCAAATGTGGGAATTTCACATTAATTAGTCTAACTAATCACATACTAATGATATTCATAAAGTTAATACATAACCGAATAAGTAAGAAGTGCGAAGAATCAATGTCACGTGGTATGTCACCATTACTGTTTCATTTATACGCAGAAAACTACATAGGGGAAATATTACAAAAATCCAAAGAGTGCACCAAAGTAAATGGAAAGGTAGTAAATAATATCCGATATGCTGACGACGTGGCGATTGTAGCAAACACGGCACAAGATATACAAATATTATTGAATAAAATTATATCGGCGATGAAAAATTCAGGACTACGCATAAATGCACAGAAAACGAAAGCGATGATATGCAGTATAAAATTATATCGACGATGAAAAATTTAGAACTACGCAAATGCGAAAGCGATGATATTCAGTAATACCAAGAACACATGGCCAATAATGACTGTGGACGGGGAACCGATAGAAGCGGCCAAATCGTATGTCGGTTGCTGGTTAAATGATGAAATGAGCCCCGATGAAGAAATCAGAATAAGAATCGAACAGGCGAGATTACTATTTATCCAAATGAGATCTCTGTTCAGTAACAAACATCTAAGTCTGAAATTAAGATACAGAATGGTTAAGTGTTATGTATATTCGGTTTTATTATACGGGGTGGAGGCGTGAACATTGAAAAATCTAGAAGCATTCGAAATGTAAGTTTTCAGGAGAATGCTGAAGATATCATGGACTGGCCGTGTATCGAATAGCAAAGTTGTAGAAAGAATAGGAAAACTAAAGAGATATTAACCATCATCAAGAAAAAGAAATTAGCGTATTGGGCCACATTATGAGCCACGATATGTATCAGTTGATACAGTTAATTATACAATGCCAACTAGAAGGACGTAGACGAAAAGGACGCAGGAGAATGTCGTGGATGAAAAATTTGGAAAATTGGACGAGCTGGTCAACCAATGAACTAATAAATTCGGCCATAAACAGGACCAGTTTTGCACTCATTGCAGTCAACCCTTGTTAACGGAGATGGTACTATGAAGAAGAAGAAGAAGAAGATAGAAAAGACTTGTGAATATGAGATATCGCTTGTTCTGTGATTTGTTGATTTCAATAAAGTATTTGATAACGTTATATGGAACAACCTGCGGTCGGTACTCCTACGAAGAGGACACCTAAACACATTGTTAACATGATACCGAATCTATACGAAGAGAATAGTAACATCGTGAAAATAGACTAGAATATACAAACAAAAGAATTTAATACAGAGAAAGGAGTTCGACAGGGGTGTATCTTATCGCCAATTCTGTTTAATTTGTACTTATTATGAATATTGTACCGGATCAGTGGATGAGAGTTGTTATATTAATGGGTGGATACAAAATTCTATTCTCCGATATGCAGATACACAACGATAGTCGCTGCCAATATGAATGTAATGAAAGCATTATAGCTTCTCATATTACTTCAGTATAAATTGTGGAAAAGCCAAAAAGAAAAAAAAAACGATACGCGGTTACAAAACAGCGGATAAGTTTACATATTTGGAATTTCTGATAGAGAATAATGGGTATAATATCAGATACAGAAATAAAACTGCGAATACTCTTACGATATCGCGAACGGCGAAAATAATTAACGTTGGCGTGATAAAAGAAATTTATACCACGCGACAGTTATCACGGACTATTCTTGTCAGAAAGATGAAATATTTCAGTCGTCGTATACGAAAGGAAAATGGTATGAAACGTTGGTTAATACAAGCGAAGATCAAATGGTCGACCATCACCATGTCGTGCAAACGCGGTACAAAAATCAATGGGCCTACACATGTACTGTCATCAAGCGGAAAATTGGGAACAGTGGTGAAGAATACATCGACATCATTATGATCGCGACACCCTTTGGTTCGACCAAAGAAGTATATATATATACACGTGTGTGTGTGTGTGTCCGTGCGTAGCAGTATAGTAATATAAACCGATTCTACTGATTATAAACTCATCAAGTGTTAAAAAAAAAAAAAAGATATCGCACTTTGATAGATACCAATTTTAATACTAGTAGCGTGACGTACAAAATAATTTTAATAGTCAGATATGATAAAACTCGATCGCATCGTATATGTTGTCGTAATATTTATTAATTCAACACGAACCTTGCGAGAGCAACAAATTAATTGTATATAAATATGACAATCGTTTTCGATAATATTAATAAAATACATCGCTCCGTACGGAGGTGAGACTGTACGCATGCCGTCGTTCTATATGAAATACTTTATGACTACGAACAGACAAGTTGAAGTATTTAAAAAACATTCTTCGCGTATTTGACGTACTCTTCAACAAAAAAATTTACATTATAAATTTTTAGAATTTATAAAAAATATTTGCAGAATTTCTATTAACTAAAAACTAACTTCCAGCAAACAACCAGCTGACGTTTATATGGACTCCGGTTCATTCGGGAATTGAAGTAAACGAATCCATAAATAAAACAGCTAAAACTAAATACCGTTAAATCTACACACATGTCACAGATTTATATCCGTCCATATCACAAAAAATTACAAAACTATACCAACAACTTCACTTTTATCAGATTAAACCAAAAATAGGACGCCATATAACATCGGAACAAAAGATTAGACGAGAAGAAGTAGCATTAGCCAGATTGAGTATAGGCATACCACATCGCAGCACTTGCTGAATGGATATTCTCCACCAAACTGCTTCGCATTCAATACTCAAAAATAAAACATGTACTATTAGAACGTAAACAATATGATACTCCACGAAATATTTACAAACTCACGAAGTACTACAATACACACAATATTACGGGATAATCCTCGTATAATTGAAAAACTCCTAAAATTCTTCACGGTTACAGGCATAATTCGTAACATATAAAGAATTCCGAGCGTGTATGTCGCTGGAATTTTAAGACCATTATGTAAGATTGAAGACGTAGACTGAAGCGGACGTGATAGTACGAAGTATCTTCGATCATTGCTGTTGTATTCTTCGAAGATGTACTTCCATACAGCTCTGTTCAATAACGTCAAATAGGAGCGGCCATGTTTTAAAATTGTTTCTAAAAATTATACACCAAAGAATATATCGCAAATGTGAACAGAACATCGGAGAAACACAATTTGGTTTCAGAAATGGCTTTGGTACCAGAAAAGCTCTTTTTAGTCTTCAAATGCTCATTCAGCGCTGTCGTGCGGTTCAAACAGATATATACGCATGTTTCGTGGATTACGAAAAAGCGTTTGACACGGTGCAACACGATAAACTCATTGAAATATTAAAACAAATAGAATTGGATAGTAGCGACATCAGAATTATAATTAATTTATATTGGAATCAAAGCGCATCGGTACGTTTAGATTGTCAAATGTCAGAAGAAAGTCATCATAATGAAGGGGGTGCGTCAAGGATGCGTTCTTTCCCCTCTTTTATTTAATATTTATTCGGAAAAATTTTTTGAAGAATCAATCATTTGAAAATCCTTAAGCGTACCAGTTAACGAAGTCATTGTAAATAACATTCGCTATGCGGACGATACAGTGGTGGTTGCAACGAGCCTTGCAGACCTACAAGAACTAATGTACGCGCTTAATGAAAGCAGTGAAAATATGGGTTTACATATAAATACGAGAAAAACAAAATGGATGGCTATTAGTAGCGTAAAGAACACGATTAACGGTACTCTTTTTCTCGACAATGGAACGATCGAAAAGGTCAGATCGATTAAATATCTGGGATGCCATATTAATGATGGATGGGAAATATCCACTGAGATCAGATCCAGAATTGAACAGGCGAGAACATACTTTCAAAAAATGAATAAAGTTCTGACAAACCGGAATTTGAAGATAGATCTATGGGTACGAATACTACGATGTTATGTTTTTAGCCTTCTGCTATATGGAGTTGAATCCTGGACGATATCAGTGGCTTTATACAAAAAACTTAGAAGCCTTTGAAATGTCGACATATCGCAGGATACTAAAAATTCCTTGGACGGCTAAGATAATAAATTCCGAAGTTCTACGACAATTGAACAAAAAACCCGAAATTATGAATGCAGTGTAAATAAGAAAATTGGGATATTTTGGACACATAATGCTGAACAAGAAATATGAATTCATTCAACTAATCATGCAGGGTAAAATAAATGATAATCGTAGACGTGGTCGGCCTAGAATAATGTGGTTGGAAAACTTAAAGAAGTGGTTCAAACTGGATACAATTGAAATATTCCGAAAAGTTATGGATAAAGAGCAAGTCAAGCAGATGATCGCCAACGTTCTTCGAGGACATGGCACATAGAAGAAGAAGAAGTCTTAATTTAGTGACAAAAAATAAAAATACTAATGAAAATTCGTATCATCACTGACTGTTACGTACGAAATACAAAGAATTACGAACGACAAATGCGGAACTACTATTTTGCTCGGGATGACTGTTAAGATGATTGTTGAACGATAATTGTTGGTAAGTCGTCGTACCGCGGGACAGTTGATTTTTCACGGTATTTTTACTTTTTCCGTTCTTCGCGATCGGTTCTAAAAGAATGTTCGGACACCTTTCGATGAAGGAAATTGAAGACGATGAACTACAATTCCGCATGTATGACATAAAGAGGAACGACAAAACGCATTCTACGTTTATAATGATAACTGAAGGGTTATATCAAAAGTTGATAAATAACCATCTGCGCGATGATAACCAAGAATTCTCAGAATTTTTCCACCTTTCTGTTGAGCAGTTTTATGGGGGTAAATATATAGACAAAGAATCGTACAATAAAAATCTGTACCCCGTGGACGAAAGAAATGGCTATTACGTTGAGGTTAGTAAAATTACCCATCATTACTTCAAACTTACATTACAAAAATGTAGTCGTCCATGTCGGAAGAGCTATAATGGAAAGAGTGCAACACCTGCCTACGCAACATAATCGTAAACGACTAACGATTATATTCGCATGTTTGTTGAATGACTATCAACGTTGTTTATCCAAAAAACAGCTTCATAAGAAACACACAGCAGTAGTGTGGTCGACGATTATTGCAAAACGATAACAATTCCAACATAGAAGCGTACGACGCGATCCGTACGAGAAATGAACGAATCTTTCAAAATTATCTTTATAATCAGCTGGAAGAATCTAACCGATCGGCTCGTTCCTAGAATACTTGTATACCTCAGAATTGATCGGGGCTTGGATAAATTGATGTATCTCCCTAAACACGATCAAAAATGAAAAAAAAAAGTGCGGAAAAAATTCGTAATCCTTTCAGTCGCACTATGTTTATTATATGGTACATGAAATTTTAATACTAACAAATTTGTTTATTTTTTTAAACGTCTCAATTTTTTGAAAATGCTTACTTAAACATAGTGTAAGTTATCTAGTAAGACAGCTGCATTGTATAATAAACAATCTGCATAAAATTTCTAATTTTGCGTCAAAATTTCACGCGTGATGAAAGGGTTAATATAAAATACACCCTTTTAAATTTTACTTATAAAGTACGTTTATAAATACCTGTAGTGTTGCCTTGACTAGAGGTCTGTACCACTGAAGTAACGCTAACAGGCAGTCCCAGTGGTACAGACTGATACAATGAATGGCGTGAGCACCGTTGTGGTTTTTAGTGAGTAGGAGTCTGGTATCCATGATGGATTTTCTATCACGTTAAAAAAAAAATGAAATAGATCGAAGTTTCCCCGTTATAATAGCGGTAATGTCGACTAGGTTATTATAGTTATTGTTTTATTTTAAAAATTACTTTAATAATAAACGAAATCGTGTATTTTAAAGAAAGAACCGCCGTTGATTCGGTTAGATTAGAAGTATGATGAAACAAGGAGAATAGGCTCACCAGCCGACCATGTTAAAAATCGGCAAAAATCACATTTAGATAGAAATGTCAGCTAACTTACTTAGGATAATTCATCAGTTACATCGAGTGGAAACCATTAACTTATAAGCGTAATTTTATTACTATTTTGCTTTTTCTTGCAATATTAATTGTTTATTATTTGTTTATTTTTCTGCATTTTCCGTCTAAATTTTTACGTAATTTCGTTATTTTCGCTTTATGTCATATTCCTACTTCATAATTGTCTTTTTATACAACTCTCAAAAACAATTTTCGCACGTATTTTTAAAAATAATCATTTTTTACATTTCGGAAAAAAATTGCGAAAATCGGGAATGTACAAGTATTCTACGAATCTACCTTATCGTTATATTTAGCGGGAACAGTCTAATCGATCTAAGTACCAAAAACAAAAAAAAAACTAATTAAAAAAAATTCTTTTACCAGAGTTAATTCTTCTATAACCGTCTTTCGATATTAAATCGACTCCTTTAAATAAATTTTCCTTCAATTTTTCTAAACTATCGGATCCGGGAAACTTTCCCGAAATACCAGAAACGACAACATCAAAGTGACTAATATCCTCGGCCGGCATAACGCGCAAATCTCCGAAATTAAAAACAACGGTATATAAATATAAATATGAATAAATATCGATATGTATATATCGATATATATGTACTTTCTATTAAAAATAAGTCGAAACGAACAATCGAGAAAATTATTTCAAGTAACAACGAAGAGAATAGAATAGAGAATAAAGCAAAAGGAACAGAATTATTTTAATTAACACGATTTCTTACGACTGCGGTGTTAAATAACGACATTTAAAACTGAGGCATATTCGCAAAGTACTAAATACCGTAGTCGTTACGTCGAAGAACGAATGATTAAGTAATATTTGACGAAATACCAACACGAAAAGCCCAAACGATGAAAATCACGTGTGACACGCACAGAAAGTTAATTCGCATTTCTTATTATAATGTATTCAGGAACAAATACAAACAGCCTGGGTAGCGATAAATATATATATATATATATATATATATAAATAAATATGTATATAGCTTAATAAGCTTAATAGTAGTAACGTAGTATAGAATTGATTAAAATAATTGCAAAAAATTAAAACGATTAAATATAAAATTTATTCATATATACGTATGAGTGTGTTTTTGTGCGTTGTGTTACGACGCGATTCTTAGAAAATTGAGTCGCATGATTTAATGACGTACGTTTTATTTTATATGAAAAATGTAAATTTTAAATCATTTAATATATTAAAATGAAAAATATATCGTATAGGAAACCGTGGAGAATAATGTAGATTTTAATTTATACGCGAACATATAAATATAAATATATATATATATATATATTTGTTAGTATATACGCATAAGTTAATTACGAGTATACACAATTTTTATGATATTAAATTTTTATTAAATTATATTTTTTGGATTTTAACATTAGAAACAATAAACATATACAAATTAAACTCTACGTAGATACATACATACACACACTATATACATACATATGCACACACACACATATATATATATGTATATATAAATCATGGGTGTTTCAGTCATTTGACTGGTTCGCCCCTATTATCCAAGTCCTCCACCTTTTCCTATCCACTGTCCGTCTTTTTAATTCCGTATAGGTCTTAATATTTGATTCCTTCTTGATTGTGTCTATCAGCGACTGCCTTGGCCTCGTGTTATAAATATAATCAATTTGACAGTCTTGTATGCGGAAATTCATTTAATGTTTTTTTTTGTTTATCAGTATCAGGAATATTCTTAGGACTTAGTACTTTTATGACAGATTTTACCTCACCAATCGAGAAAATCTTGACATTATTTGCATTTGCATTAGTTTCTGTAATGGGAATTTGTTCGCCATTATTACTAGCTTGAACGCACCGAGACAAATAATTTTAGCTCCACATCTGGCTATATAAAGTACTTCATTTTCTTATTCAATATATTTTCCATAGACCATGTCCAATCAACGACGTAACAATTAAAATTAAACTATATAAAAACTGGCATATAACTTATTTTTTTTTTAAAATTTAACTATGGCACGTTAATTTCTTTCATGCATCGGTTTAACACGTATTTGTCGTTTGGATTTATGTTCACCACTATTTCATCTTTTTTCAGTTACCATTTCTAACCCGTGTATACAATACATTATTATAATGGATTATTAAAGGGGGTGGCCGCTCTGAATATATTTTGCATTAGTTTTGTGAGATACATCAATTCGTACTTACTTCTTTAGTTTCGGAAAAAAATTTATACTGATTCCTCAAAGTTCTTAATTTATGTAACTGTGCTAAGTCCAACATTATTTATTATAGCGATAAACGATTTAACAACATCTGTTCCTGCGTCTATATCTTCTACTCTGTTCGCAGATGATTTCACAATCAGTATCGGTTGTAAAAATCTACAATCAGGTACTCGGAGATTACAAAATGCAATCAATAAAGCGTATGAGTGGACAACACAAAACGGTTTAGAATTCTCGGTATCAAAAACAAAATGCATCCACTTTTGCAAATTAACGAGCTGTGATAAAACCCTAGTCGTTACACTAAATAATATACCAATCCCTCAGACACAAACAGTCAGATATCTCGGCCTAACATTCGACGACACGCTCTCTTGGAGGCAACACATAAACGAATTAAAACAATCGTCCCTAAAGAAATTGAATTTAATGAAAAAACTATCTAATAGTTCTTTTGGAGCCGACAGAGCCGTCTTACTCAAAATTTATCGAACAATAATACGTCCCTGTTTAGATTATGGTGCTCCAATTTATGGAACGGCAAAATCATCGATTCTGCGTACTTTAGATCCGATTCATCATTCAGCTATTCGATTGGCTCTTGGAGCTGTTCGCACTAGTCCGATAATTAGCCTATTAATTGAAGCCAATGAATGGCCGCTAAAATTTCGTCGAGAGTACTTAATGATGAAGCTTGATACATACACCAAAAGTAGATTACATACAACAAACATACAAAAAACAAAAATGTTACGTCACCTCCCCCACTCAACAGGGTTATTTCAAACTCATATTACAAATATCATCAAGACCTTGAAACTCAATCTTTCAGAACAAACTGATCATCGCGTAATACCATCGCTACCACCAAACAAAAGAACAAATTTAAATATTGACGTATCATTGGCATTACACAACAAAAATATGATGTCAAAACAAAGAGCCTATGACAGTCTAATGAAATCATTCGATTCATATGAAAAATTCTACACAGATGCGTCAAAGACAACCCAAGGTACGGGTTGTTCCCTCATACATCGAGATATCACCGTAAGATACGTTCTGTCAACCGAATTCTCAGTACTATCCGCTGAACTAATGGCAATCAACTTAGCTATCAATTTGGCTAGAGACTTACGCTTACCAAAAATAGTTATTTTTACCGACGTACTTTACGCCGTTCAAAGCATTAATTTCGATCCCACAAAATCTAACCACCCAATAGCCCAAGATATTCACCTGGCAGCTAACCAACACGTACAAGAAACCATCATATGCTGGATCCCTTCACACTCCAACATAAAGGAAAATGAAGAAGCTGACATCGCTGCGAAAGAAGCGGCGGAGATGTTCCCAGTACCAAAAATTTCAATCCCAATACAAGACGAAATACACAATATCAAAAATCAATTTCACGAGGCATGGAACTTACACTGGAAGCGTATTCCCACAACCAACAAACTTCGAAACGTCAAGTTAAACACAGATCCATGGAGAACAATCATCCCATCGCGACGTGATGATGTTGTACTAACTCGGCTCAGAATTGGACATACGTCATTAACCCATAATTACTTAATAGAAAAAAAAACCAACCGATATGTTGCTACTGCGGACGGGAGCCTCTAACAGTCGAACACATGCTTACAAAGTGTAGGCCACTTCAAAAATACCATCCTGATGGCAATATTTCAATTCACACGGCACTCTCTGATAATCCAGCGGAACTTGAAAAAACCATTAAGTTTTTAAAAGTTACAAACATATATCCTTTGATTTAATTAAAATAGCTTCGGTGCCTCTAACCTGAGTTGTGGTACACGGCACCTTAAAAAAAAAAAAAAAAAAATGATTTCGAAAGTAGTGACAACTACATAAATATGATATGAAGCCGGTTCTAGATAAGGATCAACCGTTGTGTAACTTTTGACCTGGACCATTAATTACAAAGAAATCTAACACATAAGATTTTTCCTCTTATCATTGGTCCTGTTGATTAAAATTGGGACAAAGGTTACTGTCCTAATTTTTGTTATTTCTAATTCAATATTTTTAGTCTTCATTCCTAACAAATTTAATGAGGTGATCTCTTTCATTTTTTTTTCACGGTACGAAAAACCGCTTTATTATTGGACCCTTCAGTGTTCATAAAATTAATATTTTAGAGAAAGAGGACCATATTGAACGTATACATTGAAATGATCTGTAAAACTTATACGTTCCATCGTTAAAATACCAAACATATTTCAAAGTTTCAGTCTTCTTAGTGTTTGACTATGAGTTTTTAATTTTATACATCTCTTACACCACTCCTGCGTTCTGCACAAGATGATTCTCATACTGCTATCGTAAAGTGATATTTGGCTACAACGCTTTACACAACGATATTAGTGGAACTTAATGTGAAAGTTGAGGAGTAGAACTACCACATATCTTTGTGGCGAATAACTAACAAACTGCGGCGAATCAAGGTAAACAATAAAGTATAACAGATAAATGTAATAATAGTGTAGCTGTATGTTATGTAAGAGATCTAACCAACCATGCCTAGTTCAGTCTATTGTAAAAAATCTCATTGGTCACTTCCTGAACAGTGAATCGGTGCCTAGTAGTGAACGTGTTAACATATTTGACATGTTTTTTATCAAAAATTTTTCTTACCGGGAACTCTATTTTTATTAGTTTTATGTTTCGTTCTCTTGTATATACATATGTATATATATATATATATATATATATATATATATATATATATATGTAAGTTTTGTATGTGTAAACTTTTAAAACAATGGTGTACTGCCAAATTATACGGCGGAACTTTAAACGTGTTTCGCAGTTCTCAAAATGAAACATTCATTATGGAAAATTTGATGGAAACGGCTCGGGACTTAATCATAAGCGAATTTATTAAAAAATTTGTAACATATGTTCACCCATTTGGTAATTTAAGATGTTGACTTCCTCGAATCTGTTAAATTCCGGATTAGAATTAAGAAATTATCGTAAACGTATTTTTTATAAAGAAAAAAAATTAAATAAAAACAATGTTTATAACAGCGGCTCTGGTTTCGCTAGCTAATGACACCGTATAAATGGGGATATTTGTTTTTTCATCATTCAACTAAAATTAAACGAAAAATCCCAATCGTACACAAGTGAAGTTAAAGTGTTATTTACTAATATTATGGATATGAAAATAAATAATAATTAATAAAAAACGTACATATGAAAAATTTGCAAACTTAGTCAATCGCATATTAAAGTGTAACGTAATTTAACCAAATAAAACGTAAAAAAGCGAATTATATCCGCCGATCAATGGGCTCCATTACAATAAATAAATAAATAAATAAATAAATACACAATAAATAAATAAATAAATAAATAAATAAATACACAATAAATAAATAAACAAATAAACAATAAATAAACAACGAATAAATAGGTAAATAATAAATAAATAAATAAAAACAGTAAATAAATAAACATAATAAATAGATAAACAAACATTAAATAAGTAAAGAAATAATAAATAAATAAACAAATAAGTAAATAGACACATTTATAATAAACGAAATATGCGTTTTGTTACATTCATAATTTTGATGGGGACTGTTCATTTATTTCTCGCGTTAAAGTATTAGTTTAAAATAGGCTGTTAAGAAAGAAGGAACGAACCAGGGAAGCCTACTTTAAATTAAATAACATTTCTCAACAGAGAGAGATAGAATGTGAGAAAGGATTTGTAATTACAGTTTTAATGGTGTATAACCGTAAAACAGGACTAGTTTGTTCAGATCAAACAATGATGATACGACGAAGTTTGAGAACAAAGTCTTGAGAAAACCTTCTTCGTAATAACTCGTTATACAGTATACTTTACACACACATATATATATATGTGTGTGTGAATATGTAAAACTCTCTCCCACACAAAGTGGACAGAGAAAATTCGTTTTATTCTACGAAACGAGATAGGATTGTATAAAAGCGCATGCGTCAGCTATGGACCAATCGGATAAAAGACGTTTTAAATGATTAATATAAAGTGTTTCGCCAGATTGTTAACAGCGTCTTAAGGGTGGTTCAGTTCACCACCAACAGCAGCAGCAGCAGTAGCAGCAACAACAGAAACCATGAAATGAATTATAGGCTGTGTAGGGTGCCGAAGGTTGTTTCTATCAGCTAAGCTTTACGCATTTGGACGGCGGTGTAAACAATATGAGAAATATATCCATCAACTGCACCTGTACTAACCAACCACTTGCGAAAATCATTTATACGTGTGCGAGGTGTATATATATATATATATAAAAATAAAAGATACACGTATATTGTATATTATATTTAACGATGTATTAAATGTTCACCACCCGCATCTTTAACCCTACTAGTCCTAGTAGTAGTAGTAGTTGAAGCTTTTAACCATTCCGTTCTATTGGCCCATTATCATGACGTACTCTAAACTATGAACGTAAATGTAGACGATGAACGTTTATTCGTGAGCGTCTACTTTTATATATTTATTTATAATTTTTTTTTCTTTAATTTTAATACGTTCTACAATCGACGATATTATTTTTCATCTTCCTATTTTGTCCGGGAAACATTTTTTCCTCTATCCATTTATCCATTTATCCATTTATCCGACTGGTTCCTGTATACTTCCTCTCGTCGTCAAGAATGAATTGCCGCTGTTAGTAGTAATAGGGACAAAATAGCGTTTTCTTACTACCTTTTAACCTAACACTTTTTACTAGCCCGTTTTACGGCTAACCCGTACTAACACCGGAACGCCCGTGCTAGTACTAAATAGCTTGTGGGAAAAATCTGAATCTGTTCTGTAACGTTGATGCTGGAAGAACTTAGCGGTTGCGTTCTCATATTGGCGTGTCGGTATAATAATAAATAGAAAACTGTTATCATTATTTACCTGTTTTACCACTACCGCCACTTTGCTCATTTTTTTTCACTCACCTACCCGTATTTACGTGTTTTACTTTCACGAACCTATCCTTTATATTATCACAACAGTGAAATTACCCATCAAAACGGGAGTTTTACCACCGACTTCAGTGTTTATACATACACACACACATATATATATATATTTATATATATAAAAATATATGTATTATGCTTAAAGTTCCTTTTATCATTTTATATCACGCTATTGCCGTATACACTATCCGAAGTAACAGCTATTCTGTATCTTTTCACATAGGCTCTTTTCACACGATTCACTCGTCTGCTTTCTTCATAATAGCTTTAGGCGGTCTAATTTTTCATTTTTAAAAGCGATATAGTACCAATTTATATTAATGCATACGTATATGTATATATAAAGTAATGGGAGAAACAACACATCGACCTAAAATGAAACTGCGAATTTAATTACATCGTCCTATCACGCTTAATCTTAATTCACACTTATCTTTAATTTTAATATATCCCTGTCATTTTTAAATATTTATATACTTAAAAGTGTCACAATATAATCCAGATCAACTGAATTTGTAACTTATAAACGATAGTTATTTACTTTTGCTCTCGTGCGTCCAAATGTCTTGTATGGAGAGGAGCGTTGGCCTGTCATCAAAAGAGCTCTACTAGCTTCTTATGTAGTGGAAATATGTAGGCTACGATGATTTATGTATAATTATCTGGTAAACTATCGCAGCGTCCCTTTATCTCTCATTATGCTTAAAATTTACACATAACTCGTCTTTATTATTTGCACATTTGTTTCTATAGCGTAATTTCATATTCTATTTCAGATATCTAAACAGGGTTTAGTTTAGTTATTATTAGTTCCATCTACCAACCGATTCATTTTCTTAATTCGGATCAATTTGAATTATTATCGATCTTAATAATAGGTGGTGCACTTGTATTTCACCAGAGTAATACCGTGTTATCAGCGATTGCTGCTGGGACAGGATAAAGTCTTAGAAAGCGTATATTCGTAACTAAGAGGTTATGAAGAGTTGTAAAATGGACGACAATATTGACTTCAGTTTGAAAAATAGTTCTCCATGCGAGATGTATTATATTATCGCGTTAATTTTTGAAACATGATTCGAAGTATAGTAAGAAACTCGTTAACTACTTGCCATGAAAACCCAAATTTTCATCTGAGAAGCAAAAAAAGCAAAAAGAACCCTTCAGAGCGGCTGGTAATGGGAAAATTTTGAATATGTTTTCCACGTCTAAGTACCTTAGAATCACGATTTACAAAGCGTTAACTAGTAAACATCCTTGTGTGAGTATCAAGCAGAAAACTCGCTATCCTTAAGAAACTACGAGAAAAAGACTTATGGAACTTTATTTCGCAGTAGCAGAGTACGTACGTCAAGCATGGAGCGAAACATGTGGATACCATACTTAATGCATCATGCGGGACAATAACTGGATGCTTAAAGCAAAACATCATAGATCAGCTATATGAATTGACTGCAGTAGCTACATCAAACATCCGGCGAGATGTTGCAGATAACGTTGAAAGAACTTGGCAAATGGAAAAGGAAAAGTGTCCTATATATATATATATATATATATATATATATATATATATATACGAACAAAAACCTATAAGATTGCGTTTCAAAACTCGGAAGAATTTATGAAATGCACAGGAAAGCTACAAAGAAAGCCAACAAACGAAAAGCTGTATAAATAGAAGATGAAAATCGGTACGACTGATAAGAATCCTTTAAAAGAAGTGACAGATGAAGTAGATCTTCTCTCAGAGATAATAGAAAACGCTGAATAGAATTAAGACGAATGTGGGTAAATGCAAATTTTCAAAAGTGTGGCTATTCAGAAGAGAGCATAAATCACCTTTGAAACTGCTCAGTTCATTTACGCTTAGCGAATGACAAGGCCTAAAAAGTATCTGATTATTGGCGTGGAAAAATATGACGACGTTTTGCAGCTGACATAACGAAGGTAAAAAAGAATTCGTAATTGTGAACAATTGCACCGTCCGAATGTTATTAATTAGTTCTGACATAACATAATATGTTGACACAGAATTTGTGATATTTTTTTATTCATATAAATATAAGAAATCCTTACGATCTTAATATATATTTGCATTTAATCTTACATTTTATTTTTCTAACGTAACAATAGATATTTCGAATTAAAGATAGCCCAATTAAAGTGAGTCTCTTCTTCTACAAATCCCAGTTGAAGTTAAAGAAGCTCCTGATAACCTCACAACTTTAATAATTTGCCAAATATGATCCAACATAGACTAAGCTTAACTGGAAATTTTACGTTTTTCTTACATTTCACTATTTTTTATCCTGCTCTGCATTTCGAACGATAGCTATGTACAATAACCTTTGTTGTGTCTCCGTATTTCACAGTTCTAGAGTGAATAATGGATGTTTTTTTATTAGGCCGTCATATATATTTTAATCATGTTTATATTTAAATCAAAGGTGTTAGCTTCTCTAGAAGTATTGCTATGTGAGGGAATAATTGTATATCATAAAGATGAAGGAGGGCGATACATTATACAGGGGTTTAGTATATGGTTAACGCAATTCGATAACGTAAAGTTCATAGCGACAGCAGAAAAGCATGGATTACAGATTGCCTGTTCGAGACAGAAAGAACTTTTTCCAGGTTACATATGGAAAAAGCGATCAAGTAACAAATGATGTCCAAATTGTAATCTAGAGATGAGTAAAATTCCTTTGCGATTAATCTTCTAAAAGAAATAGAACCACGGATTTTTAGGGAGAAATGATTGAAGTTGATAGTAATTGGTAAGAGGTGATCAATTAATGCTGCTAGTGTAGACCAGTTCCAATGATACTTATGTCTTAGCTGTACAGAGTGAATGATATCCTTCTGCGTAACAAATTAATCGTTTGGAACTGCCAAACTTTGTTAAGAATGTCCACAAATGTAGCGAAAAAATTATCCGATAATTTTTGCAGTACTTCGAAAGACACCTTCAAAGGCCCGTAAAGTCGATTTTTTCATTACTAAAACGTAAGCGACCTCATTTTTAGTAAAGGATCTAAAAATTAGTTTGAAGGGCTACTCAAAGGTTGCATAACCTCTTCCAGTTCAGGTACATGAGAAGGGGCTAGTGCTTCGGCAAAGGAATACATATTTTCGTAGTTTGAAATATCTAAAAAGCTTTTGATAATCACCACAACTTGTAAGTTCGGGTTTTACAATTAAATTTTGTACAGAACAGAAAAGAAACACATTGCCCGCTATGCTTATATATATTGATCACAAAGGACAGAAACTCAACAGAGGAAATCAAACGGAGAATAAAGATGGCAAAAATGGCTTTATTACAATTAACGAAAATATGGAAGAGCCATGAGATAACAATGCACACAAAAATGCGTATCATGAACTCGCTGGTGTTCTCTGTATTCCTATATGCATCAGAATACTGGACAATGAAAAAGAACGATACATAAAGCATTAATGCGTTTCAAATGCACTGCTGGAGGCAAATGCTAAGGATACTATGGACTGTGAAAAAACTAATTTGTCAATACTTCAAGAAATTAAGGTAGATCGGAGATTAAAAACGGTGGTACACAGACGGATAACAGCATACTCGGGACATATCATACAACAGGATGGATTGGAAAAATTATTATGACGGGTATGGTAGATGGTCGTCGAAAAGAGGGCGTCCACCAACAAGATATATATCAATATGAGAAATGATGGACCGGGTAGCAGGTCGAATTACATGGTGGCCAAACACATTTATTTATGAGTATTCATAGGGTCACGATGTTCGCTGATGATGATGATACACACGCATATATATATAAAGAGAGAGAGATGCCGATATATACACACACTTACGCATGTCTGTCATAATTTCTGTAAGTGTGTATACGTAAACCGAATATATACGTATATGAGTACAACATACGGAAAAAGTGGAGGAGCCGACTACACTATGAGAGTAGGCCTGCTTGTTTGCCTATTTGTACGTGCGCACATGCTCAAGGGAAAGAATATGAATTTGCTCGCTTCACTATATACAACGTGCAAATAGCAGTTTCACTTAAAAAATAGTCAACAATTTCATGGAAAATCTTTTATTTATTTCTTTAACCTTCTTCAGTAAATTTCTTTCTTCATGAATTAAATTAAAAATTTGTTTGGTCTTTGTTTTGTCATTTTATTTTCTCTATTCTCGTCCGACACCAGGTATCAAATTTGTATAGTTTTTTCTTTTCTGGTCCGTAGAATAATACACTTCATACAAATGTTTTAATAATTTTTTTCCAAACTATCTCAACGTAATATAAAGAGATAGTAGGCCTTGAGAAACAACCAAAATTACAAAAAAAAAATTATTTTGCTCCTTTAGCCTAAAAAAATCATCGTGTTTTATAATACACATATTCAAAATCTTCATACGACATTTAATTATCAAAATTATAAAGATCACGTCTGCGGAGTATACATAAATATACTATCAACTGCACAGTCGTCAGAAAACGAATAAATATTTTCAGATTTGTAGTTTTCGGTCAATATTAATAATACATATGTAACCTTTTTTCAAAACTCTTCCTAAAAAAAAAAAACTTGCTCTACATTTAACTGTAATTATAGACTAATACGTATAATTTGTTAACGAAGCATCTGCAGTCGTATAAGCTGTTCTTAAGCAAAGAAAGCGTCTTTCCAGAGTAAAATAATTTATATTTATCTTACTACTTACGGTAATTAAGATATGCTGTAAAATTTATCTATTACTAACAATATTCTAAACTTTGAAACAGTTTAGATTTAGAAGTAATTGGTCAACTATAACGCAATTCGGCAGAATAATCAGCTTCATTACTGACGAATACACTATACAGCACTCCGAAATATTCATTTATTATAAAGTAAATGAAAATATATTCATTTCATCCATGAACAAAATTTGATTTATCAACTTCTTGACTTAACCCTTTCAGCAGTGGCGGATTATGGCTTAGGTCCATTGGGCTTAGGGTTGCAAAATTCGGGGGTATCGAAAAATTTTAAAAACAACTCAAATTCTACGGATGAAAAAAATACGTTAAAAATCCAAAATTGAATACGAGTGTTACGTCGATTGTGAAAACAAATTTGGTTATACTACGTACTAAATTACTCGAATATAGATAAGTTATTTCTAAACCCCCCCCCAGTATAATACGATTCAGAATCAAACTTAAACTGAGACTCCGCCCCATCGTTATTTCTAATTTTCTTATATATATATATATATATATATATATATATATATATATATATATATATATATATATTTCTATGTCGTCGGGATAGCCTAGTGGCTAGAACACGGACTTCTATGCGGAAGGTATCGAGTTCGAATACGATCGGCGACGCAAAGATTATCATCGGGAAATAAAAATATAATTGATCCTAATATTATTATCGAGTGGAATACAATGGCAAACCACCACGCATATTATACACGCGCTAGTAACAACATAGTACACTGCAAAAGTACGCGGATCTGCATTGTGTCGTGAAAACAAATCAGTTCCTCCGGGTGTGTGTGTCTATCTACGCTAATGCCATGTTACGATTGTCTTGTTACACTATACAACAAAATATGTATTGGTAAGTAGTCGCCTACCTCCGATACGGAGACGGCAGTTAATGATGATGATAGTAATTTTAGGGCACCCGTACGCTTCACTATATTTTTCGTCTCGCTGTTAATTATTTCATTCATTACTCTCTACAGTGTTTATATTTCCTTTTAATCGAGCTTACGTTTTCCATTTCCCTAGTGCTTTCTCTTCAATAATCACCTGCGGTATTTTATAACACATATTATTACCGGTATAACGTATTCATTTTTCCTAAGTAATAATAGTTCATTTGTTCACCCTTTTACATTGTGTCTCCTTTTACGTTTTCGTATTCTTAATGTAATAATGTTTATATATATTCGGATGTTTTCGACCGGTAAAAAAAGTTAAAAATTAAAAATAACAAATTAAAATTTATACTGAATACAGATGAAACTTTTTATTTTGAAAGCTTCGTTTGACCATGTAACGCGAGAACGTAAATAAATAATTAATACGCTACAAGATATTACGTTAGCTCTGTACGAATCAGTAATTAAACAAAAGGAACGATAAAAAAAAATACGCACCTAACCTCATTTGCATATACGCGCGCCGAACGGTCGACCTCTTTAATTTCCAATGGAAAACCCAAGTGTTTCGTCAGGGTTATGCATTGAGCCGTGGATAAATTAATTCGAATAATTTGGCAGGGTAAATAATAAACGAAGAATTCGTGTAATTTCATAATTTAAACAGGCGAGTCTAACAGATACAATGTAGGATGCTAATTAGGCTGCTAAATAAGTATCGACGAACTAACTGGCTTATCTAAGGGGAATATATCATATATGATCGTTATCACCATCGGCATACTTTACATTGTGACTACGTTATTATTCTTCACAAAATAAACTAACATTAGCCTATTGTATATCATTTTTTGCGTACAAGGTGATCTAGGCAGGTGGGATCATATTGCGTACGGAGTGGAGTGCAACTGCCTCTTCGTAATAATTAAGAGTTACACGATAATAAAAAACTTTACGCCGCTAGCTCGGATCAAACCCTCGATTGTCAAGCTGATTCTAGAAACTATGTTATCGCGGCATTATTATATATATTGTTCGTCATATTGTGCATCGTTGCATACTGTGACAAGCCCGTGTACATTATTTTTCTGTGAAAATGTACTATCAAGTCACTAATCATACACAATGCAGGTGCGCTCATATGATGTTGTTGGGGGTACCGCTGACTTTCTCATGATAATTAAAAGTTACATGATAATAAAAAAATTTACGCCGCAAGCTGGTATCGAGCTCTAAAGTTTTGGGTGCGACAACAAATAGCGCTCTGACAACTATATACATATATAACATTGTAGTTCAATAATAAATTCTAAAGTAAGCGTGTTAAACGTATTACAAATGATCAAGTCGTAAAACTTATAATAACGTATCAGCGTATAGAAACTGTTTTACGTTATTCCGTAATTAAGGATAGAAGATATTTAATATTCAAATCACCATAAATTATTATAGAAAATCTGTTAAGATTCTGGAACCAAAGTGAAATGTTGGTCCTGATAGATTATATTGTTTAAACTATGTTCAGTAAAGTTGGAAAAGTGACACAGTGACACTTATCTATTTGTTTAATAATCTTATTATTAGAATAGGTAAACATGATCTATGTTGTTAAACAAACGACAAGTGAGATTGTTCCAATTTTCAAGTCGGAAGATAGTTGTATAGTAGAAAACTATTGTCCCACATCGTTACTATCCGTACTCGGAAAACTATTGCCGTCTTAGATGAAAGATTTTATAATTATTTTCTTCCCTAGTGTTATTCTCGCACACCATGATTTTTCAAGATGTGGATCTGTAATACAACTAAGATTGTTCACATACAAGAGTAATTACAGATTGGTTGAAGCGAAATGTTCAAATTCACTATATTTATACGGATTTCAGTAACAGGATAATTGACTTTATTTTGATAATTAACTGTTAATTTTTCCTTTGCAGGATTGATAATCTTCCGTAGTTCCTTATAAAAATTTTCAATATTATTTGTTTTTACAAAAGTCTTATTTTTGAAAACCGGCTTCTTTGATACTACTACATTGCCATAAGTATGCTTAATAGATGAAATTGGAGACTGCTTATGCAAAACTTGAGTAACAGTGGTTTCAATAGCGGTTCTTTAATCTTATTTATGCTCCTGATTTTACATAATGAAGTGTTAGCTAATCCGATTTTAGTATTAATATTGCTAACTTTTATTAACACAGACTATTTTTGTATCCGTGAAACCGATTTATTCTTAAATTGTTCCTTGATGCTGTTAGTTAAAGCAGCAATCTCAAAGAACAGTTTTCAATACCATTACCTTCACCCATGTTTACACAGGATGATAAACCAACAGAAACAACAAATAGAAGTCCAAAGAAAAAGAAAAAAATCATAAAGCAGTAGACTGCTCAAATTTCATCATCTATACAGTTGCTGCCCAGAACCTCGATGTTGTACCAACCTATACTTCTGCCTTTCAAATACAAACTAACAACCATCCCTAATGCATTCCATGATCAGCCCAATGAAATTATAAACATTTCGAGTAGTGCATCTGCTGAAAACATCCATACAATCATTCATTTGGCAGGAACATAGGTCAATACAGAATCTACTCTTGTTGACGATCAAGAAAATTCTTCTCCATCTAATCCTAATAACCCATGTTCAATGATAGTAATCAGCTCACTAGATACTGCTCACCAACACAATATTAAACAAAGCATGCAATCTTTAAAAGACAAATTTCTGACTCATCCTCAGCTTCAATTGAAGACATAAACAAAGAAACTGTATCTAAATTTTCCCTTCCTCATGATAGACCAAAAATGAAAAAAAAAACACCAACATCTAAAGAAGACGCGATCGATCAATCTCAGAAACAATCTCCTGAGATGCGTGCAAAGACAAGTCAAATTAACATATTTGTTCCAACTAAATCTTCAATCAAGCAGCTTCTTCAACCAATTGAGAAAAGAATCACTACAAAATGTCATACCAAAGAATATCCATTGAACTTTAGTAATTTCTGTCTGGACATGGTTAGTGGCCTAAGTGACTCACTACCAACAGTAACAGAATTTACAGCAGATACTGAAGTTATCATTCGGATGTTAAAGCAGAACTACCATACACTGGAAAATAGGCACATGAAGGTTAGATTCACAAAGCTGAGGAAACGCTTACAGCTTGCTTTGTCACCTAATCATGAATCCAATGCACCATCTTCAGCCGAGTCCTCGAATTCCATTGATGTTTGTTAAAATGACAAATCTCATTTCCTAGAATTTTGCAGGTGCTTTCTCTCACTTTGGGGATTTACAGCTGTTCATTTCTACATAAGAAACCCACCTAAAAGGTTCTCAAAATTTGCAACTTAATTGATATAATATTCTTTAAAGCGAGCCGACCCTATTTCACTTACATGCGCGGGGTTGTATCCTGCTTGCAATCTGGTCAAATATTTATCTCGAAAAACTTACCATGATGTCACCAATATTATTCATCGCAGCAAAAATATATCATGCAAAGTTACAATATATAAATTTATTCTGTCCCTAACGACAGTTTTGTATTTGCTGAATTATTTTCATTGATTGAGACTCTTGAACCCACTTTATCATAATGGGCGACTTCAACGCTCACATCCATCCTAGAATAGCAAATTATACAACAAAAAAGGCCACATTCTTGAAGATCTACTTTCTCACTTTAACTTAATTCTCCACAATACTGAACTAACCCATTATAGTTTTGGTCATAAGACATGGTCAACGTTAGATTTAATTCTATCCTCTCCTTCTTTAGCTACTGTTTTGAGTATGTTTAATCACACTGATCTAGGTGGAAGCGATCATGTTCCACGTATTATGCATTTTCCATCACATATTGCTTCTGTGTAAATTCGGCTAATAAATGGAATGATCACAAAACATACTGTGCCAGGTATTATGAAACGTGCTTAACTACTTTCCCATCGGAATACAATAATATGATGACAGATTCTGAACAAATAGTAACACATTTTAGTAACACACTGTTACATTTCGCTCACTTATGCTCTTCTCAAATCACTAATCGTACATTTCATAATAAACCGGTCCCATGGTGGAATACTGATTGTAAGTCAGCTATAAGCAATCGTCGGAAAGCACTTAAACGATTAAAAGCTTCACCTACAAAGGAAAATTATATACGGTTTAAACGACTTCATGCAAAAGCCGAATATGCACTAAAAAATACAAAAAAATCCGCCTAGTGTGAACAGGTCTCAACTATAACTCCATCCAGCTCCTCTAGAACAATCTGGAACAAAGTTAGAGCTATAGAAGGGAAGTCATCTTATTCCACTCCCTGATATATCAAGGTCTTAAATAAAGTTATTAATAATCGTTATCAAAGTGCCGAACATTTTATAGATCATTTTGCGGCTAATTCAAGTTATTCTAATTTATCGCCTATATTTCGTCAGCACAAGAGCTCATAGAGTTGGAACCAATCAATTACTTATGTGATAACAATGACCAATACAACCAATTATAACTACGAATGAATTGAATATAGCAATTTTACACATGAAAGCTATTGAAAAATGCACCGAAACAAATTTTGTCTAATCTCCTAAACATTTTTAATATAATATGGACCTCGGGTAATTTTCCCACATGTTAAAACTAGGCGAAAATCCAGCCTTGCCTTGATTCCTATAGGCCAATTTCTCTCACTTCAGTCCTTAGTAAAGTTTTTGAAGCAGGTGTTAAAACTAGGCGAAAATCCAGCCTTGCCTTGATTCCTATAGGCCAATTTCTCTCACTTCAGTCCTTAGTAAAGTTTTTGAAGCAGGGCGGTTGTTGTGGCAATTAGAAAATCATCTTTCTAAAATGCAATGCGGTTTCCAACCGGGTCGGTCTACAATTGACATGAACGCCTCCTAAATATCATAATAAGTTTTTAGAAAATCAGTTCGTCTTCATGACACTGTTTTCTCATCTCGTCTTTTAGAAAATGGTGTGCCTCAAGTATCTGTTCTTAGTCTAGTATTTTTCAATATTGTAATCAACGATGTCATCGATAAAGTCGTAGCTTCTGTCAAAGGTATTCTATTTGCTTATGATCTGGTATCACTTCTACCATGTTCTGATGTTTCCTTAGGCTTAATGGTATTACAGCAAACGCTTGATGAATTACACCAATGGACATTGAAATCGGGTTTTAAATTCTCGGTACTCAAATCTACCGCTATACATTTTTGCTGCAAACGGGACTGTTATTATCGAGGTTAAATTTAACAATCGTGTAATTTGCACGTCAGAAATGGTTAAATATTTCGGACTTATGTTTGACAACAGGCTATTATGAAAACATTATACTCATGCTATAAAGAAAAAGGTCACACAAAATCTGAACTTACTGCGTAAATTAGCTCATTTAAGCTATGGTGCAGACGCCCAATCCTTATTATCTATTTACAACACCACCATCCTTTCAAAAATTGAATATGGGGCTGCAGTTTACGCTACTACCGAGGCATCTCACAATCATTAGAGACTATAAATACTAGTGCATTAAGAATATGCTGTGGTGCATTTCATACCACTCCAACAGCCAGCCTCATTAACGATCTTTACCTCATGCGTCTAAAATTTCTTCTCTACCTCTCATCTTCATTCTATATTTACCTCAAGGTCGTTTCTAATCTGCCGATTAGCAATTCCCAGACAAACACTCCTTTAACTGCCAATCAAAAATGAAACTTTTTTCACCGTGTCAACACGCTTCTGCATGATTTTGCCATTCACCTACTATCGCTGCGATACCGCTATGGACTTCACTCCAATTGGATATAAGCTTTTTATTACTTGCACCTGCACATCGATCAGACGTATCATTCTTTATCGGTATAAAAATATGCAAATATACTATACTGATGGTTCTAAATCGTCGGACAAGGTAGGCTGTGCTGTTTCTAAAGTTAGTAAAATCCTAATACGCTACTCACTCCCACTGTACTTTTCAATTCTTTCAGCTGAATTATATGTTATCAACCTAGCAATTGTGTACATCATTGAAAATATTACTATATATTCTCAGCAGTCGGTAATATTTTTCGACTCGTGCAACTTTAACTTCAGTCGCCAAGCATTGAAACAATAATCAACATCAAATTTCCAAAAAAATCTTTCAATCATTGGAATCAATGGAATCCTCTCATCGACCAACGTTTGTCTGGATTCTAGGTCATTCACAATTTCCTGGAAATGAGTTAGCTGATCAAGCAGCAAAAAAAAAAGGCGTCCTCTATGTACCCTTACCTCAATTTATCTATCCCTCGTGAGGAGGCGTACAATAACATCGTCACAAAACTAAAAAACAAATGGATCGAGTGCAACTCGCTGGAAAACGTAAGAAAAGAAAAAATAACTTTGAGAGGGCTCCGATTCGACCACCTATAAGGTGTGAACCGCCTGTCAGTTGTTCCTGTGGACCACCGGAAAATTACTGTTAAATATCTTATACTAGGGTGCACTAGTTTCATCTCTCGACATACTAGCATTACCAACAACAAATAGATGCCTGCTAAACTCGAATGGAACACGTATCTTCCAAGTTCTTCGCTTCTTGCACGATATTAGCCTCTTCAACATGAACTGAGCTCTTCTCACCTGTGTCTCCAGCCTAGCAGCAGTACATGGCACATTAATAGGAAAATCAATCAATCAGAAACTTTTAGACCGATTAAACTCAGGTTGCTCCACCTGCCACGGGAAAAGATCGGCTCGATCACCATGGACTATGCACTACGAAAATTGAATGATAGATGGATTAGTACCGATGCAGTAAATAAACTGAAGTTAAAAGCAACATACATCCTCTAACGACTATGAAAAAGTACTGGCCCGGGTCAGAATAGGACACACCCCACTAACGCCTGCGTATATCTTCGGAGATGACGAACTTCCAGAGTGCGAACTTTGTGATGAACCCGTGACTGTACATCACTTGTTGCTGAAATGCAAAAAATACGAAAATTGCAGACCGCTGAATGATATACCAAAAGAAGATTTAAAGGATATTCTCCGGGACGATATACGTACAATACGTAAACTGTACGCGTATCTTATTTGTACAGATTTAATGCGTTATATTTAATAAATGTAAATTAAGTGGTCACAGCCGAAAGGAAACGTACTGCTGTTAAATAAATAAATAAAATGTAAAAAATATTACTTAGATTTACAAAAATTACCAGAGTGACAAAACAGTATTTTTAAATAATGCGACAGAGAATGTGGTAAACAAAGCAATATAAAATTTATACATAAACGATAACGCAATAGCGAATAAAATAAAAATAAATAAAAACATCCAACAGTAATTTTATATTGTTGGATTTTTTTTTTATTCATTTTAATTTTATTCGTAAGTGTATTATTGTTTAAGTATTAACTTTATATTGCTGATTGTTAATTGTATTGTTTACCACATTCGATATTAGATTATTTAAAAATATCGTTTTATCACTTCGATAATTATTGCAAAATTGTGTTTCTAAATAATATTTTTTACATTTAATATTTTCATAAATTTGTATACATTTTTATAATTTACCTTTTTTTTTTTTTTTTTTTTTTGATAAATGGTTTAACAACAGAAAAACTTTGTGATTTTTCATAAGGAAAAAATTTTTGCGATTTTAACTCCTTTTGTGTTGTTTATTTATTAAACAATCACTACATTCCAAAACTTTTCAAGTTATATATATCGTGAAAAATCAAACTCAACCAACAATTTAAAGAGAGGTGCTAGGAAATATTGAAAGGAATGTTAATAATAAACTTCTCTTTGTAAATTTTCAATTCTCAGTTGTATTTGCATTTAATAATTCGTCGTCTGATAATTAATTCAGACATATACACATACATACATATATATATATATACATACATTATATAACTATTACTGCTGATATTCATTGCTTACGTAATTATTAATCTAAAATTGTACAAAATGATCTCAAATAGTTATGAAACTGGGGTAATTCCTGAGGACTTACGAAGAAACGTAATCATTCCAATACCAAAGAATGCTGGAGCAGATATATGTGAAAATTATCGGACTATAAGCTTAAACACGCATGTCTATAAAATCCTCAGAAAAATTATACAGAGAAGAACTGAAAGCTATGCAGAGGGATTTCTTACAGAAGATCAGTTTGGGTTTAGAAGAAAAACAGGAACAAGAGAAGCTATTATAGCACTAAGAACAATAATTGAAAAATGTATAAACAAAATCAAAACTGTATGCATAGCTTTTGTAGACCTGCAAAAAGCATTCGATAAAGTAAACTGGACGAAATTGTTCAAATTGCACCAAACAATAGGAATACTCTGGAAAGATAGGCGAATCATTCAAGCTAGATAAAATAGCAGTGATAAGATATATAAATAAATCAAGAAACGCTAAAATCAAAAAAGGAGTACAAGGATGCTCGTTATCTCCGCTCCTGTTTAATGCATATATTGAAGAGGCAATAAAGGAAGTTAAGAGCAACATAAAGTCAGGTATTTAAATACAAGGGGGGGGGAAGAATAAATATGATTAGATTCGCGGATGATATTGCAATGTTGGCAGAAAGTGAAAAAGAACTGGAAGAATCTATAAAGAAAATGCATAACATACTGGAAAGTAATTATAAAATGACATTAAATGTAAAAAAATACCAAAATTATGGCATGCAGTAAAAAACCGGAAAGAATACAACCTATCTGCATAAAACTTAATAAAGTAAAACTAAAAGAAGTCAGGGAGTTTTCGTATGTGGGAAGTATTATAACTCAAGACGGAAGAAGCACTAAAGGTATAAAATCGAGAATAGCCCAGGGAAAAGCAGCGCTTACCACGAAGAAGTCGATACTGACCTCGAAATCGATATCAATAGAAAAAAGGAAAAGGTTCCTAGAATGTTTTATTTGGAGTGTTACGCTGTATGGCTGCGAAACGTGGAGTCTGTCTACCGGCAATAAGCAAAACTTAAACGCTTTTGAAATGTGGCGCCTAAGAAGAATGATGAAAGACAGAATTACGAATAAAGAAGTACTAAACAGGGTGGAAACGGAAAAACATTTTTTAAAAGTAATTACCAGGAGACGGGATCAATTTATTGGACATATTTTGAGGCACGATACCCGTATGAAAACCATATTGGAAGGAATGGTATATGGGAAAAAACCCAGAGGAAGACCTCGTCACGAACATATGACGCAGATTATAGAAGACCTGGAATGTAACAACTATACGGAACTGAAGAGGTTATCAGGAAATATAGAAGTATAAAACAATCTACGGATTGACAACAAATGATGATATATATATATATATATATATATATATATATATATATATATATATAAATGATATAATATTTGATAAGGTAAAGAAAAATTAATTAATTTGCACGTATTAGCTCTCAGTACAGGTAACTTTACTATTCGCATGGTCCAGAATCACTTTTTAGTGAAGTTTCCCACGCGTCGAAATATCATAAAAATTCAATGATTTAAAAAAAAATATTTTTCGTGATAAAATTGTAAAAATGAAATCTTTATAATAGAGAAAAACTAAAACTAAATTATTAAATAGATATTAGATTTAAACGGTTTCCGCTTTAGTAATTCCTTTTTTGTTTAAAAGACGAAATACCCGTCAACTTATATAGAGGAGGATGCAACTATCTGAGACTTTGGACAATCTGAACTTTGGTGATGGAGTAACGGAAATGGTTAGTTTTTAAATAGCGCGCGCGCGCAATCTGATAGGTGGACTTTATCCCGAAGAAAACTATACGCCCACGCATCCGGATTTTCGAAAACCTGCCCCGTTAGTGTTTCCTTCGTTGCGCGTAAAAACTGAAATACATAGATAAGCGCACGTAAAAATGTACTAATATATCGGGACGTATCTTTTACTCTTCGTAGGCAACCATCATCTTCTTCGTTTCACTAAGCATCCGAATGAGATATGCGCAAGATTGATAACTTGTTTACCCCTCTGGTGTGTCGTTTATATTCGGATTTGTGTAGTTGTTGGAAAAGCTGTTTGAAAGTACAACTAACACCTTTGAAAATTATTTTAACGCGTAATCAACTAGATAGACGCTTACGCGCGATCAGTTTTAATATAATCGTATAAGGTGCCTATTTAATATTATCGATAGCCAAAATTGACTTTTGTTCGAAAGTACGTACATATTTTTAATTAATCATCTTTCGTTTCTAACACTATTATTGGTTATTACTAACGATGGCTGATGACGATGATAATTTATTATTAATTTATTACTATTATTATTATTATTATTATTATTATTATTAAGTTGTTATTTTATATATTAATATCTACTTGGGGATCTTGCGCAAGATGACATTACGTATACTTTTATATATATGTATATATGGAATCTTTACTTTCGTAGCTTTAATTAATTGATTGATTATTATTATTATGTCATTAGTTTTATATTCTTCGATTATTAATTTTTTATTTTACGAATCAATCGTGATGCGTTCTTTTTCATGTTAATACTTTTTGACCTTTGTAGTCGGCGTCCTAAAATAAAGTAATACTTTTTTTTTTTTTTAACTCGCTTTAATAATGCGTTAAGTCTTATCAACCTAAAAGTTGGTATAGAGGTCTCCTGACGGTCACCCCTGAAGATCGATAGAGGACCGACCAAATGTTTCATCCTGGGCAATCCTAAATATGGCGGTTTGCCATTGACTTTCCGAGTTTATCTACTTTTTCAGCAAACTGGTACTTATTTAACATTTAATCGAATGGTTTGGTGAGTTCGTTACGCGTCTTTCAGATTTTGTTTTCTTTTGTTTGTTGGTCCTTCTTCCTATGTATCCCTTCATGAATATTTATATCGTTTTGGTTGATAATATAATTTCGTTTCAACTTTAATAAACCAGATATACACACACATATATATATATATATATATTACACACACACGCGCGATATTACGTACACCAGTAATTTACAGTAGGAAGAATTCATAACGACAATTTCAAAGAACCAGTGAAATATTAAATCACGATTATATATAAAAACATCAGACCATGAGTATAAATAATACGGCGCTAGAACAAGTAACATCGTTCAAATATTTAGGTCAGATAGTGACCCATAATCTCGACTGTACACCGGAAATATGCAAAAGAATAGCCATGGGTAAGCAAGCGTTCATAGATAAACATTCGCTACTAGTGCAACGATCAATGTCATTACAGTTATGTAAACAGCTTAGAAACTTGGGTGCTGAAACAAGTAGACTGTAAGCGACGTCGAATATCCTGGACAGAAAGAATTAGTAATCAAACAGTACTTGACAAAATGGGCGAAGGAAGAAATATCTTAGACAAGGTGGTTTGGACATGTACTATATTATCCACAATTATTGAAGAGAAAATTGTTGGAAATCGACCGCGTGGAAGACCCAGAATGACGATAATAGACACTGTATTAAAAGACACTGGAATGCAAAATTATGTGGACTTGAAGAGGACGGCAAGTGATCGTGTTGAGGCGAATCAGCCAGATGGCTGTTACATAATCATAATCATCATCATATATATAATAAAAACACGTTTAATCACTATAAATTTTTTTTTTTTTGCTGGGACTAGCAATGTAAAATAAAAAAATAATAATAATTCTACTGGCTGGCGATGGAATTGAAGTATAAAAATAATTCAATGTAATGTCCATTCGTTTCTGGTGAGTCCAAAATATAATAATGTTTTGAGAAATTATAAATTTTATACAGATGTTTATATTACACAATACTGATTCTCAGGCGAACTGTAGATAATTTTCAACGTGTTTATATAAATATTTTTAAAATTAAGATATTTAACACGAACGAGAAAATAAAAAAATTTGTTAGCATTACAATTTCATGTACCATATAGTGGACAACGTGACTGAACGAGTTAAATCAATCGGAAAAAGGGGAAATTAATCCGTTATCGCGTTTAAGTTTTTTAAAAAATTGTTTAAATTTGAAAATAAGGTGATATCGGTCTATATGCGCCAGACACAATGTAAGTGGTAAGGATGAATTGAAACACTTTTCGATATAATATTATAAAGTTTCCGTTAGTTCGTACCGCTACACAGACATTTACAGTGAAGAGATGATGATAGATTATCCAGAATTTTTGAGTAGGGTGACGTAGTGAGATTAAATTATCTGAGACTGGTAGTATAGTAACTGTTCTAAAAGTAAGTTCGAAGAAATAACGTTATCAGCTTATAAATATCATTTACAGAGTACACTATATATATATTGTATATATAACATGTATCCTCCGCTACTCACAATGAAAAGACTATTCCGACAAGAGTTAAAATAGAATTGAAGGGCACACTCGAATTGTCAACAAACTTTTTTAAAATCAATAAAATTATCGTTCGAACCATGCGCAACTTTACAATAATCAACCGTTTCAAAATTGGTCAAATTACTCCGACTAATGTTTACGTCTTCCATAGGACGTCATCTCCCACAACCTGTCCTTTCTGTTTCCAACATTATTGTCATTCAGTCCATCATATATTTATAACTTGTAGCGAATTTACAACGTCCCGCTCATCCCTCAATATAAATTTTCCTATACAAAAGATCCCCTCCAATAATCCCGCAACGGACGCTCAGGCCTTGGCTTAAATGAAATCTAACCAGATCGTCCCAGTAATCGAATCATTAGCAAGTGTGTGTATGCCGCAATAATTTCTGTAGTTACAAGTAAAAAAAAAATAAAAAATAAAATATTGCATAATAAAAATGTTGAAAATAGTGTATTATAGGTTTTTCGAAGATATTTAATGATGAGCACGACGAATTATAACGATCGAACGTATTTGAGTGGGAAAAATGACATAATGAAAATGTTTTTAATGATTCGGTAGATAATTTAAAATCAAAACGGTAACACCTGTAACCTTAATTTCGGTTTCTCGATAAAAGTTGATATAGCGAAAATTTAATCGATTGCCGATAAAGAAAAGTAGATTGTTTAAGTTAGAATAAGTTTAAACGATGTAAAGAGAATTAGCAAAAGGTACGAGAGTAACGTATTGTTAGGAGACATATGTAAAATAATATCAACGTCGGAGGAAAAAACTGGGAACAAAAATATTTTAATTCTGACGCGTTAAATAGACTTGATTTTTTAAATTCGTCGAAAGGAAGTACTATAGAAGAAAAAAAACAGATCAGGATGGTATTATGAGCATTTAGAAAGAACTTGGAAAATCATAAATTCATCAGTGGATTGACATAGGCTAATCGTACTGTTTTAAATGTAGTTTTGTACTATTATATCACTATTGACACGCGAACGTTCCAATTTAAACAACAACAAAAAGTAGTTATAAATTCACTATGTATAAAAAGACCGCGAAGTTTATTAAGCCATTATCGAGTGAAGAACGAAAAAGAAAAATCTCTAAAATTTTTAAAATCACAAAGCTTTTCTTCCGCTATATTTTTTCATTTTATATTTTTTATTAACCTAACAACCGAAAATTTTAGTGATTTTAACTTATTTTTTAATAAAAATCGCTACATTCCACGCTCCTTTCCATATTTTTCAAATTATTATCAAGTGGATATAAGAAAAAAAAAAAGAATAAATCGAATATGCTGTATATAAAAATATATATATTTTATAAAAAATATAATAAAAGGTATTTCTTCTTTCGCGTGTTTTATGAATTGTATATATATTATATTTTTACATCCACTTGATAACGGCATAATAGACGAAAAGGTTCACGTTCTTTTTATATATAACAAATTTAGTGATTTCAAAAAATACTTGTTTTTGTTTACATTTAACAAATCAATACTTTTCAAACGTTATAATAGAAAATTCTTATAAACCAAAAAAAATCTTTATCGAATATAAGTAAATTCCGCTCTCGTTACAGGGTCGTTTTATTATAGGTAAGAATTCTGAAAACGATGAATGACATATCGGACGAAACGCCATCACACGGAAATTCGAATCAAGTTCACCAACAATTACAGTCTTCTTCTTCTTCTTCTTCGTGCGAAAAAATCAATCTGAACAACGTACAGCGTAAATATCGCGATGATATTAAGACGACCGAATACATGAACAATTTTTTATCCGACGCGACCGACGATCAAAACTATATTCACTTGCCGTTTATATCTTCGTCGACGACAGACAATCGTAATCGTCGTCAGTATGTACGAAAGTCGGATCAGATAATGAACGATCAAGTCGTAGGGAAAAGTCTCGAAGTACAGAACGATACTAACGATGAATTCGATCGACGAAAACCGCATAAATTTTCTATCGATAATATTCTAGGCCAGATGAAAGAAAATTACAAGCGAAGAAGAAAAGCTTTAGTCGAACCAAACGAACGGCAACAGAGCCGAGATGGATTTAGACTAATCGACGATGCTGAACAACAAGAGGATAGAACAGACTGTAGATTAGGCTCGTCGAAAAAGTTTGACGAAACAGGTAATATTATAAACCTTGAATTATTATTATTATTACCGTATTACTTCGAATTTAAGACGCACTTTTTTTTTCACAATTCAAGGTCTAAAATCAAGGGTGCGTCTTAAATTCGAGATACTTTCTAAATTGACCACATGTATAAGAGTAAAACTACCTATTATACGTACTAAAATCTCCTATTATACGTGGAATTAGTAGTCCTATTGTATTTGCTACTATTACACTAGCTGTGTTGATTAATGATGTTTATAAAAGTGACTTGTAAACCTATTCCCATTTCCGGTCACAGTCGTTGCTCGTCAGTCAGTGTCGCTCTCCCAAACATTGAAGTTACTAACCCATCGTTGTTTTGTTAATACGGTACTTTTTCTTTTTATTATGGAAAAGCGTTTTACATACGAAGCGGAATTTAAGCGTAAAGTTATTTTATGCGCAGAAAATATCGGAAATCGTGCCGCCGGTAAACAGTTCTCGATTAACGAAGTGAATGTTCGCCGTTGGCGTGAAATGAAAAATAAGTTATTCGCGTGTAAACGAACAAAAAAAATCATTTTCGGGACCAAAACATGGAAGATATCCGGAAATCGATGCTGCCGTTTTAACTTATTTTAAAGAACTTCGCACGAAAGGTCTTCCAGCAACGCGAGAAGCATTAATGTTAAAAGTCAGAGAAATTGCCAGCGATAAAACTCTTCAATTTAAAGCTAGTCATAGATGGTGTGAAAAATTCATGAAAAGACAATGTCTATCATTACGTCGTAGAACCACAATTTGCCAGAAACTACCATCTGATTATGAGGATAAATTGGTGCAATATCAACGTCGTGTAATACAACTAAGGTTAAAGAAACAATACCATCTTAGTCAACGGTAATGCTGTTGAAACTGTGTTTTCTTTGACATGCCAAGAAATTACACGGTTAGTTAGAAGGGGCAAAAACAAGTAACAGTGAAAACAACCGGCTACGAAAAATTAAGAGTAACTGTTATGCTCAGTGCTACTGCGGATGGCAATAAGTTACCGCCGTATGTAATCCTGAACAGAAAAACTGTGCCAAAGGAAATCTTCTCGGATGGGGTTATTGTTCGAGCCCAACAAAATGCCTGGATGACAAGTAAACTTATGCAAGAATTGGTTGGAGTGCGTATGGGAGCGAAGAGCAGGTGGACTTCTCAAATGAGACAGCATGTTAATGATGGATGCGTTTCGCGGTCATTTATCTGACGACATTAAAACCAGATTGGCAAATGGAAAATGCGATTTAGTAGTCATTCCTGGAGGTATGACAAGTCAGTTACAACCTCTTGATGTCGGTGTTAATAAAGCCTTTAAAGATCGTATTCGTGCGCAATACAATCAATGGTTGACTGAAAATAATCATCCTCTTACACCAACTGGCAAAATCAAACGAGCCTCAGCAGGTACGATTGTAGGATGGATTTCAAAAGCTTGGAAAGATTTACCGCGCGCCTGTATAATTATCAAATCCTTTTTGAAGTGCTGTATATCGAATGCATTGGATGGCTCTGAAGATGATTGTGCATGGAATCATAGTGACGAAGATGACGCAAACGATTCTACTTCAACGTCCGGCAATGACGACGATTCAACAACCGACGATAGCAATTAAAAACATAATTAGAAAAAGCAATAAATAAGTAATTTAGTCATAAAAATTACTGTTTTTTCCTTTTTTTTTTTTTTTTTTTTTTTTTATTGCAAATTGCGCTAAGTAAGCCTATGTACCTATAAGTTTATAATATTTCGTATTATGTTGAAGAAGTATACGGGTATTGACTATTAGTATCTTAATTATTTCTATTTCTTCCAAAACTTCCTTTCCTAAAACCTTGTAATTTTAATGCGTCTTAAATTCGATGAATTTTTTTTTCTTCACGTTGAAAACCAAAAACCAGGGTGCGTCTTAAATTCGAGGGCGTCTTAAATTCGAAGTAATACGGTATTATTTAAAAGAAAAAAATAAATAAATTTGAAATTATTATCATTCTTTTTCCGTTAACAAGATATTTAATTAACATCGTTAAGGTTTTACAATTAGCAATTATTTGCTAATGTAGAACTCGCGAACAATATAAGACGAGTGTATTCAGGCTAAACTGAATTTGTAGCGAGCATTTCTTCAATGTACAAGCACTTCAACTATGTCATGAGTGATCTTGATTCCAGTTGTTGATACGATGATTTTTCTGTTTTCCACGTCGACTTTGTTTCAGTCTTCGGTATATTATTTATTTCAATATTGTTATCTTTCTCTACACATTTAGCCATATTATTGACTATTTCTACTCTTTGACCCTGAAAGTAAACGACTTCAATATACTTAATCTACACTTTAATTTCAATTTTTATTTCTTCATTAATGTTCGTAATAATTTTTGTTTTCTTCGTACGTATTCATGAGGATTCCTTACTGGTTTTACCTAACCTCGAATTAATTAAACTACCGTTAAAATAAGTGTTTTAATTCACACCAACGATGAAAAGTACCTTCGACGAACTAATGTACGAGACGGGAAATTAAATAACTGCGCACGATTCATATTTTAAAATATTCTTTCACACTAAGCGCACAAAACTGCACTAACATATAGTGTTTAAGTCAATTTATATCAATTTTTTAAATATATGTATTACCAACTCGATGCGTCGATTTATATTCACTCCCTCAGATTCTTACTCGCGCTTTGATAATTTAGTTTTTAATCATCCGCGCTGTAGCGATACTTCCGTCATATAAGTATTTAATTTTATCCGGGAATATTTAAGTTGTCGTTTGCAATCACTGAGGTTATTTTATTTATATATACATATATATAATCAGATAAGAGGAAAAAAGATATTATATACAATTTTGGAAAGTGTAGGAATGTTCGAATTTTTTCTTCTTTTTTAAATTGTGGTACCAGCTATAACTCGCCACAAATAACATTGCTCAAAAACCAAAACGGAAAATGAATCTAGCTAACTAAACGGAAAGCTAAATTTTCATAACGGTAAAAAATAAATATACATGAAAAAAAATTCTTCTTCCACAGCGTACGATAGAATATCACAGCGCACACCATCTGACTGCTTAAATGATCGGAACACATAGTTCGGTATGTAGTGTGGTGCCGCCGATGCGATAATGCGTAATATCTTTTACTGATGTATCTTTTGTAAATACATATCGCATCATATATTGTACCATAACTTCTAAATCTGTCTTTTTGTCGTTAGATTAAGAATCGAGTTTCGTCCAAGCAATGGCGATAATAGTCTGGCACGAGTTCCACAGTTGATGTTACAATATTTATACGAACTATATCGAACGGAATCTACTTGTGCAATTTCTGTCTGGGTGAAATTTTAGCTTAAGACACGTAGCATAGATTGAATATAATAATAGTTTTAATAGACTTCCTCGAGGTACAGAAGATCTGATTGTATATATGCTTCCGTGAGTGAGTCCTTAATTTTGAACGAACGATTAGGTACGATTTGAGCAATAAATAGATATGCTTGTTTAAAATTTTGCTTAATTTATATGGCAGTCCAGGGTGCTTTGTCGAATGCCCCGAGAAAGGTTGCGGAACATACTCGGTGGTATTATTTAATTGAAGAATGGTTAGTACGAAAAACGCACTTGGGATTCGTCAACGCATCAAAACTTTTTATTTTTATATCAATACGACTACGAATCATCTTTTCTAGGACCTTCTATAGCGAAGAAAGTAAACTAATTGGTCGATATAAAGAAACATCTGTACGTTATTTTTCATGCATAATAATTATCACCGATTTTTTCAATGGTATGGGGAAACTCTAAAGTATTGCATCGAAAATGTAATACAAGAGCATCGTCTTTTGCGGTAGATAAATAATTATTTCTCCAGTAATTTGATTTAATCCAGGACTCACGGCGGATGCATTGAAGTACGTCTTTAGGCGTAAAATGTGTTGTGGTCAGATGGACGATACATAAAATTTTACACTATGTTGCGCGCAGTCAGGATGAAAAGTAAGAATCGTATAGAGATGTTCAACAAGTATATTTGATAATTTGTAGAGATTTATTTCTATGACTCTATTAATCATTTTAGAATTTAAATCTAACATTGCAAATACCGGGATATGATCGGAAGATGGCTCTAGAACGGTTTTGCATTGTCTGTTGTGTCTTTGTAGCCCACGAGTAACAAGATATCTAGATTATCGTGTATAGACATTTAATCAGTTTACTTCCTGATGAATTTGTTATTCTCGATCCCAGATTAGTATTTTTTAAAATTATGTTCACGGGCGCGTATAAATTTATCACCTAATTTACTGAATATGGCGTTATATTTAATTTCGGGTATGAGAAATCTTGAGTGACAATAGATAGCAGCTACAGCAGCATAATATGCGAGCGCTTCTATGTTTACAGCGGCAATTTGATAAACACACGTGCAATATATGAAGTTTTTGTATTGCTTATAAATATTCTTGACTAATATCGTTGAATCACCGCCAACTGTTCCATCAGGATGAAGAATACGCCGTATATCCGGGAATTTTAAAACTTTTTCCACGAGTCAGATGTGTTTCTGTTGTTAATGTAATGTCAACATCATACCGATGATGAAAGCTCATTTCTTTTTGCGAATAACGACGTTCGCGTTCCAGATAACTATCACTAGGGAATATTTTGTTATTTTATTTGTGTTATTTTGTTTTCAATAACTTTCGTGAAAAGTGATATTAATGGATTTATTTTAATTGTGGATTATTTTCTACGTTCATTTTATTGTGCATAGTTTAGTGCGCACCGGTACATTTGACACAGCGCACAGGAATATTACAATAGTAGGCTGTATGACCAAATAGTTGACATCGTTTACATTGCTTAATTGGGTTCTTCAAATGATACTACCGCGTTTAGAATACGATTAATTTCGAATATTTCGTCATTATTCTTTGACGGACGCAAATATATAAAAAAAACATCATCGGAACGGCTGTTTTGTTTTATATCGTAATATATTTGTAACTCTTAATAAAATTGCTTGATTCGAGTTTCTCCTCTGTTTCAGCTATATCTGTTGAGTGGAGCAAGTTTTAGAGTAACCACCCTTGAATGGTTTCTGTCGCTTGTTGCCGTGTTTGAATGTTCATGTTTTTCTGTCGCTTGTTGCCGTGTTTGAATGTTCATGTTTAATAGAATACTGCGTTTTGATTTTTGCAGTCTAACGATTCCGACTTCGGAAATAGTCGTTACTGTATACGATCTACGGTAAAAAGCGAAAATACCGCGAAAAAAAAATTTCAAACCGAAACTTTCAAAAGGGGAGGAAGGACCCTTTCGATTTTTTCGAAATTTCGATTTTTCGCAATAATTCGCGAACTGTTCGCAAATTGAGAAAATTGTTCCAACGAAAGTTACGTGCGATTAAAATACGCGTCTAACGACGCTGTTTCAGCTATATCTGTTGAGTGGAGCAAGTTTTAGAGTAACCACCCTTGAATGGTTTCTGTCGCTTGTTGCCGTGTTTGAATGTTCATGTTTTTCTGTCGCTTGTTGCCGTGTTTGAATGTTCATGTTTTTCTCTCGCTTGTTGCCGTGTTTGAATGTTCAATGTTTTTCTGTCACTCGTTGCCGTGTTTGAATGTTGATGTTTAATAGAATACTGCGTTTTTGATTTTTGCAGTCTATGAGGACTTAAACTTGTCTCAACAGTATTATTATTAATGTCGGATACATTTTTAACGGCACGAAAGGTCGCTAAGGTTGCTTTTGATCGGTAATAATGTTGTTTCTACAATCAGGTTGTGGATTCATTACAACATTGTTTAAAACTAAAACTGTAGGTAGCATTATTACTTTATCGTTATTCATTTTTATAATAATAAAATTAGTATTAATGTAGTAATATTACTATCGAAGGTTATAAAATTACCGAAAGAAACGATATATAAAAGGAACGGAGTAATTTAAATTATATATAAAATAAAACTACCACGAAATACGAACAAGAATACGAGTCGTTGCACGCTGATTTTGTATGCAGGCAGATACTAGTTAGATTAAGTTCGAATTTACTAAGACGATATAATATATGAGATTATGTAAGAGAACGGTTCGTGAATAATTAGACAAGATGAAAGTAACGTCGATATAAATAATCGCACGAAAGTGATATAACGCGAAGTCGGCCGACTGAAATATAATTAGAACGTGTTACGTTAGGTATTCAGAAATCAACACGTGGCTCGATAAATCGCAGAAAGTTTAATTCAGTTTTTATTAAACAACAACAACAACGACAAATTAGTTAAAACGATCGAATTTTTATATATAATCAGACCACAAAGCTTTTCGCTATTAAATCATTATCAAGTAGACGTAAAAAATAAAATATAAAAATCGTAATATAGGCAATATACAAAACAATATAAAAGAAAAATCAAAAAATACAATATAAGATTTAATTCGGATGTACAATATTGCAAAAAATAGCAAAATTAAAAAAACAGTTATTTATAAAATAACCGGATAGTGAATGATAAACAACACGATCAAGTCAGCGATATAAAAATTTATAAAAAAAAAAAAATTACATTAAGCGGCCAGAAAATTAAAAACTTTCCGTCTAATATAAAAATATAAAAATTAATTCTTCGTCGGAATTTATCGCTGAATTTAATAAATTATTTTTAACTTTTTTTTTTTTGTTATTTCCATTTTCTTAAATAGTTTTCTTTTTTTATATAATGTTTTTCTATATGTAAAATTTTATGGTTAATATTATTAACTTTGTGTTTTAATTCTTTACGAATAAAAATACTTTATTTTTCCGACTATTTATTGTAATTGTTTATCTATAAATTTTATATTGCTGATTTGTTGACATTCGCCACATTCACTATCGGAAGATGTTATAAACGACCGTTTTTTTAACTTCGTTCTCTTTGTAATATTCTACATTTAAATTAAGTATTTATTAACTTTTATTTTATTATTATTTTTTACTAATTGTGTATATTTTCATATTTTATTCTTTACGTCCGCTTGATAATGGCTTAATAGTCGAAAAGATAAAAATTTAGTGATTTTACGACTTTTTTGTCATTTATTTTGTAAACATCACTTTATTCCACACTTTTTATCGCTAATCCAATTATACCGAATTGTTCTTGTTACGTAAATGACGAACGTTATATCTTCAACATATTTCGTTAAACAATCCGTAATAACGTAATCGCATACATTCGAATTAAAAACGAACCCAATTTAGTTTTTTATCGAAATTTTAAATATCCACGACGACGGATACCGAATATAAAATTTGGCCTTAAAAATCGTCGAATCTTTTAGTATTACTGAAGAGATATCGTCTCCGGTTTAGTAATTGAAACGTAGTATAAAAATTCGTCAGATCGATGAACGATATCGTAAATTCGAGGAATTTTTTAATAATAAATAAGAGAAAATAAAAAAAAAATCTACCGGTTATTTTTCTGTTACGGGATACGTTTTGTGCGCAGATCTTTACGCGGAAAAGAAAGATTCGTCTCGGAGCAGAACTCCTTCAGAAGATAATCCGATCAGCGAAGCTAAACTACTGGATACGGATAACGCTATCTCGTTATATTCGTCGCTGACAACCGGATTACCGTATTCTGCGTCCATCCTTTATGGCGGTTGGTTTGCAGCGCAAGCGGCTGCCGCATTAGCTACTAATTCCGCAACGTGTAACGGTATTCTGGGACTTCAAGGTATGATTTTTAATAATGATAATTTCTCTCTACATCTTTATATGGTTTTTTGTAATTCCAACATTTGGCATTACACAGTCCATATTATTTTCCTTCGCTTGTTGAAAAATCACATATATATATATATATATATATGCGTGTGTGTAGTCTATGAAAAATAAAAAGAACCGTACTTTAACACCTAAATTTTGGATGGGCTTAGGTTGGACTAAATATTTGGGAAAATAAAAATAACAAACATATTGAAGCCCAATGTAGCATTATTATTATTTTGTAATATTACAATCATTATAATTATATTCATTCATATTCCTACCATTATTATTATTATTATTATTATTATATTACTATTTAAAGGTTAGTTTTTAGTTAGATTCATAAAGAAATCTTATAATTTTATAGGAAAATATCTCTCTTTCGCACCCGATTGACATTTAGTTCTTATCATTAGTCTTAATTCTTATACCGTTACTTTTATAATGTCCTACTTTTTAAAGTACAAACGTGGTCGAAATTATATCGTTTGGTGCGATTTTACTTACTACGTGCAAAAATATATTTATCGAATTTGAGTCCAGAAATTTCAAAAATCTTTACAAAGATGATAGCGAGAAGAATTGAAAATATTATAAGTTAGAACAGGCAGGTTTTAGAAAAGGTTTCCTTACTACGGATCACTTATTTGTTATAAATCTAGTGATAGGGGAAAAAAAAAAACAGGGGATACCGGATACAGTATGTTTAACTTTTGTGGAGAGTACTCGAAGGCGTTTGATTTCCTACTCCGAAAGCAGGATAGCGGATGTGTACATAAAAGTAGTAGCACGAATAATGTAGGAAAAGAAGTGAGAAATACGTTTATATTTGAAATATAACGGTAAAGCAAGTTGATCGGTTATCAGCATTATTATTTATCTGTACGCTGTGTAAGAAGCATTTAAGTAAATTAAATTTGGAAATAAGGACCATTAAAATGAACGATTTCTGAATAATCTGCGTTTTGCGGATGATGTGGTATTTATAGAGAAAAATCTGGTCGAGCTAAAAGAAATAATGGAGGAGCCAAATATAGCGGATAAAGAAGAGCGTCTATGTATGAATATGGATAAAACAGAAATGGTCGCGAGCAGAAACGAGAATATAAAAATTGAAATAAACCGTCAAAAAATTGTATACGCGATGAAGTAGTTTATTTAGGTCAAAGAATGTAACTAATATGATTAAAGGAGCGTTATATAGAAGGATATCGTTAGTATGGAAAAGTATTGGTCTCTAAAAAATATATTTAAATTTAAAATGCGAAGAATGTGTAAGTAAATAATTGAATACGAGTATAAAAACCACATACACACAAAAAAAAGGGAGAAAAATGATATTAAATTATTAAACTAATATAAAAAACACTTATACAACTGCATATACATGTATATATAGAAACAGAGTCACTCGCAATACACGATAGAATGTACACACATATAATAAAAAAAAAAAAGAGAAAAGTACATTTAACTACGTAGGCACACATACACATACACTACACCGGAAAGTACTTACACAATATTACGTATGAACAAAAATACATATTTACAGTAGAGAAATTTCAAATATACATATGAAAAAAAAATATAACGATAATTTAAAATTATAAATTATATAAAATCAATAACTCAAGCAGGCTGTCGACGAATCAACGTCAACATCTTTCTTACAGTAATGACGAGTGCATAAGAAGTTTCACTAAACCGACAAATCTTATAAATATCCGCTTTGAAAATCTATATCGAAACGTGGATGAGTTTTAAAGAGTTATACAGACGTAAAGTTAGATACTAACGCGGTGAATGTGACCGGAAAAAGATTCATTCTATGAATGTAAGAGAAAAAAGTGATGTTGGGCTGGAGGTGTTGTGAGACTGACGGATAGTATATTAGATAAAAAGTCGGTATATTAGGAATAAAATGTAGGAGATATTTAAAACAGAATCGGAATAACTAAATTGTCAAACGGTTCGTATAAAATCGCGTTTTAGAAAGTCGATTCGAGATATCATATTCGCGAACGACATTATTTAAAAATCGATCTAAGCTACTAATAATACAATTTAACCACAATTTCGATATATGTATAAACATGTCGAATATTAAACATTTGTGTTTACCGACAAATCGATAAAAAAATAAAAAATTTATTAATCTTTTCGGTGTCGTACTCTATACGGTACATAAACTTTGAATACCAACAAAAAATTGTTCATTTTCGTAATAAGGATAGTTAGACGTTTATCTAGAACAACCGGTATAGTTATCCAGATATATAGAGCGAAAGGTACGATGCACAGATATAAACTTCCGTAATTTTAGCTGTTTTATCGCTTAAATGTTACCAGGTGCACGACGAAGACGACGTGATACAACTAGCGCCTAAAGTTATGCAAAAGATTGCACGAACAGTAAAATAGAGACGTCAATGCTTGGCTTTTTATAGGGTGACCCAGAGAAGACGGACGGTTTTGTTTTTTGAACAGCTCAATTCCGTGTGCTACACGTTTTAGTTTCAGTTATCACGGCATCCTATAACGAGAATTATTTTCAGCGTGAATAAATCACGACAGTGCGAAAAGAGTTTCGAAAAGAATTTAAGAGCCGCGTTTACGAAACACGTCCGCGAGATCTCCTAAAAACTCGTACGTCTGAGGAAAATTTTGTAATGTATTGAAATGGCGGTCATCTGAACGATATTGTGTTCCATAAATGATTGTAAACTAATCTCTCGTTTTCATATTTTCAAATAAAATTTCATTCGAAAATTTTGGTCGAGTATTTTTTGATCTTTTCTCGGTCACCCTATATCTTAGCTAAAAGAAGAGGCAATAAAAAAACGAAGAAAATATGATAGAAAACTTCTCTCATTTCCATCAAGATTCAATACCCAACCCTCGCGATTGAAATCAAGGAAGTCATCATACACGATCTCATCGAAAAGAAAGAAAAAGATTTATTTCGATTTTCTCGGTCACCCTATATCTTAGCTAAAAGAAGAGGCAATGAAAGAAGGAAGAAAATATGACAGAAAACTTCACTCATTTCCATCAAGATTCAATACCCAACCCTCGCGATTGAAATCAAGGAAGTCATCATACACGATCTCATCGAAAAGAAAGAAAAAGATTTATTTCGATATAAAATTCCATAAATCGCGAAGAATTTATGTGTACGATCATGTACCCTTAAAGTTACCTTAGCAGGACTTTACAAGAATAAAGAAATACTGTAGATATAAGTAAACAATAGGAAAAATTAAGAAAAGAGAAAACCTATTAACTCTCATCTCAAAAAGTTTTAATACGACAGCACATATCGAGAGGAGTGGAATAAAAGCAACTGTGATGGCATGAAACTAATTAAACACCCTAATAACCGGATTACCGAATTTCGACCTAGTTAGAAAAATTTTATAGAAACTGATCGTGCATGAACAGGCGAAACGTTGAAGCTACGAAGGTTTTCCAACAGTAAAAAATTCGGACTGCGGAATAGAGTCTGGTATGATTAACTCTATAGTAATATCTATTGGAAATGCTGGAATGAGTTGAAGGGTCTTTGAATGTTGAAGACTAGCTCGAGCAGCTGGATTTAGACCTAAAGAATGATTTTGATAGCATGCGCAGTGGCGTAAGGTAAAGTAAGTAAAATAAGCACCATATTGTTCACCAATAAATGTTTACGTTTTCGCCCCTTTTTTCGTTATTTTCTTTTACTTATGTGCAAAACACTGACAGACTTAAAAGAAAAACTTATGTTAAAATATGCGTACGGAAATTAAATTCTCTTTTTTAACAACGAAAATAATTACAGCGGAATAAAACAATATTACGCGGAACTATACGAAAAATTTATATGAATTCTTAAGAATTCTATTCACAGCTCACTTAATTAAACTAATTATAATAATAATAATAATAATAATAATGGCAAATGGAAATTATTAGCTTCTTACGTCGAGTAAATTAATTAAAATCCAGAATAAACGGAATAAATTTACTTAAAAAAAAAAATGTTGTAACGTTATTTTATATTTTATTCGTTTCGCTTAAGTTAAAAATTTAAATCATTCTTCATATATTGTATACATATATATATATATATATATATATATATATATATATATATATATATATATATATGTGTGTGTGTGAGTGTATACATGTACAATATGTTTCACTTTTCACTTATGCCACAATTAAATTAATTTACATATACATATTAATTTAAATTTGAGTCATATACTCGTTTTATTTAACTCTACACCTTGGAAAATATTGTGGCCAAGTAATTAAAATAATTTCGAAAGAAGTAACTTTTATAATAAAATACACGGCGACTACTGATAGTAGCGGAATTAATAAGAACTACACATTAATTGAATATGCTACCTCTAATTAACCTAAAATTGTGAACATGAGTACCATTATAACAAAAAAAAAAAAAACGGTAAAGAAAACTACTCCAACAGTTTGTAGAAAGAGTAATCAACTTGAAAGTTTCGTTGGAAACTAAAACAGACATAAAAATCGCTATATGTAGAAAAACTTATCAAGTGCATATTCAGAAGTCTGCGTACTTCTGTAAATGAAGATAAATGAAATATAGTAAAGCATCCGAAAGTAATGAAGAACATAATCTCGGAGAAAAGATAATTCGGAAGAATATTGCAGAGCGATAGAATAAAACTATCCTAAATAAAGCAACTAGACAATTATTAAGGACGCTTCCAGAACTAAAAAACGAAACATTTCGACAGTATATAGAAAACTTAAATCCGTCTAAAACAACTACAGCTTGTGGAAGGCTACAAAAAGTAAAAAAACAGATCACATCTATCAGTGTCCTCCCTATAAGAATGAAAAACAAAAAGTGAGCACGAACTGAACAAGAAAGTGGAAATTCTATTCATGAATAAAAACTATGGAAATATCCAGAAACAACAAATAAAGTAACCAGATGTAAAGAAAGATCACGACTTAATAACTGTAAAAATTGAGAAAAAATTAACAAGAAGTTATTTTAATAACACACATTTTAAATTTCGTACAGGATATTTTCCGGTGCAATGGAAATTTACTTCCATAATATTGATTCCGAAACCGGCTAAATCTCAAAATGAAGTGTCCTTTTATAGGACAATTAGCCTGCTGCCGGTTGTCTTTAAAGTATTTAAAAAACACCTTCTCAGGAGAATTAAACCAATTTTTAACGAAAATAAAGCGATATTAGGCTTCATGACCATAGCACCATTGAACAAATACATAGAATAGTCTACATCGTAAATAAAAGTTTTGAGGAAAACAAAGTAATCGTACTAAACAGAAAGACATTTCCACGTTAATGTGAACGGGGTTTGCTCAGGAATTCATCCAATACAATCAGAAGTGCTGCAAGGCAGTGTACTCGAACCAACACTATACCAGTTCTACACATACGATTTTCCAGTTAATAAAAATACAACCTATGTTTACCGACGACGCCATTATTCTCTAAAACCATCGAGATAACGATTTATGAGCTGAGCAACTTCAAACGTAACGAGAAAGTACACAACGATCTCCGTATATTGTCTGTTAAAGAAGTAATCAGAAAAGATATCGGCTTGAAACCGACATTAATTCACTTACGTCCTACGCAATGACGTGTCATTCAAAAGAATGAAGAGACGCAGTCGGATCGAATTAGAAAACCGACCGTAACGATCAAATAATTTTCATACAATATAACTATGAATTAAAGAATAGCGACCGCTGGGAAGCATTCCGTTATAGCTTTAAAACGGATCAGTGTTGCCTATTGTTCAACGAAACAGATTACATGCATCTTATATCACAATACCACGATATTCGTATATCGACCCACTGCTGGGTGTAGGTATTCACCAAACTTTTCCAACGATTACTATCTCGTGCGGCTCGGAGCCAATTGATTTAACAACATCATTTAGCCACCTAGCCATAGATCTTCCTCGCGGACGCCGGTTGTCAATTGGCGACCACCGTAATATCCGCTTAATCCATCTTTCATCTTCTTGTATTGCCAAATGTCCGGTCCATTTCCATGTTAGCCTGGTGCTCTGCTTCACTGCGTCTACCAATTTCGTCTGTTAATCCATGTAACCGTCTGCGATCGTTGAGCTTGATTCCAAGAATAATCCTTTCGCGAGCCGTTTGGGTTTTCCTAATTCTTCTACAGCCGTTACCTTAGTAAAAAGCTCCATGTTTCAGCTCCGTACGTGAAGCCTGGCATCGCACATTGATTACGCACAGCTTACTTTTAAGGCTATTCGTTGTTTCCTCGTTTCTCAAAAAGTTTTCTAATTTCCCAAACGCCATCCAGATATTCTCCAGCTGCATTATATTATTCGTATAGTAATTTCCTGTCCCAGGTGTACGACTTACGCGTTCAATTTTTTCGTCGTTTACAGTTACTGCCGTATCTTCCGCGGTATTCATCGTTAATTTTTTTTTTTTTTTTTTTTTTGTATTTTTATTTAAAGTCCCATTTTCACAAAATGCTCGCTTATCATTAATTGTATTCCCTCAGCACTATTGCCTATCAGGACTATATCGTCCGCAAAACCGTAAGGATTTACTCCTCTCTCCCCATTTATTCTTTATAAGCTTTAAAAATATATATATGTTAAATTTCAAATTTTTGTCGGAGAATTTTTTTTAAGAAATTAAAATTTCTTCCGAGAAGGTATAAATTTTTGTTTCGTAACGAAGGCCTCGTTTTAGATGATAAACAAGATATACGATACAGCAAGCAGCGGTTATAAATATTTACATACGTTCGAACTTTAAAAATGGCGGTCGTTGAGAAGTAATTGAATAAAAATGAAATAAAAAATAATCATAATAATAATAATAATAAAATGTAAATTACGAACGAGCCGAAGCGGAATTATTACTACCAGTTTAAAAATATGCAATGCAAATTTACGCCACCGGTGTCAAAGTTGTCTAACTTCAAGTCATCGGTCGTCGAAATGAAAATTATTTATTCGGTTATCGACCAGAAGACGTCGTTCACCAAAACTGATTGACCTTATGCTAATCGACTAGTCTTAACGATCGTATAGACAGTTGTAAAACGTAGAATTTCAGCCGTCGTAAGTCGACATTGAATATTACGACGAATTAAAAGAAAAAGCTGAACCGTACAGTTCGCGAATTTGCCGAAGAAGACACAAAACGGACTAGACGCCTTCTCCGAAAGTGTTTAAGCGTTTCAGACAAGTGAATCGTTCAGTTTCGGACGATAGGAAAACTCTTAACATTATTTCTGTCCGATTAGTCGTTTGAAGTTGTTTCGAAAGGTGATCTAGGTTCACAAAATGGAGGGGAGATATCTCGTTAATTCTTGTAAATTTCTTCCCCCCCTTCTAACTCGATGTTTAAATTCCTCGAGCTATGTTTAAATTTTTACAATTTATAAAATGGGAATAATTCGGTATGAAATATGAGAAGACTAACGGTTTCGTTGTTTTTTGAATAATTCAAAAACTACTCGACCAACATTTTCGAATAAAATTTTACTTAAAAATAAGAAAACAAAAGATTAGCACACAATAATGACCACCATTTGCAACAATACGTTCATTTAGTATGTTTTATAAAATTTTCGAGCATAGGTGGCTTTCTTCAGAAATCTGAGTTTTCACGTCTTCTAGATCTCGCGGCCATGTTTCGTAAACGCGGCTCTGAAGGCATCCCCGCAAAACAATCGCGTAACTTTAAATTATTTTCGAAACTCTCTTCACACTGTCGTGATTGATTCACTTTACACACTTTCTAGACATTTAAAAAACTTTCAACAGCAAACGAATATTTTCTTTTATACGTATTAAATTAACTAATACAGTATTTTATCTGTATATTTATCTATTTATCTATCTATCTATATATATTATGTTCATTATTATATATATATATATATATATATATATATATATATATATATATATATAATAAACAGACGTATATGTGTATATATATAATATACATTATATATGAGTGTGTGTTTTGGAAAAAAAGTTGTTACAAGTAAAAATCGGTATTCGTAAATTATTTCTAACGAATTTTTTTGATAATTACACACCATTATCAAGTTACAAACACTTTAACTAATTAACAATAATAAAATATTAATAATACCGAAATGATTTACCGTAAAAATAATGATTCTGTACTGTTATTATTCATTTTTAATGTTATTATTATTAATTAAGTTATTTATAACTCGAAGATGACGTAGCTCGTGATAAATTTCGTTAGAAAAAAGTGCTTATGTTTAATTCAACTTTATTACTTTCTTATTTTTAAAATAAATCGCTACATCCGTGTAAATATACGATATGCATAATTATGGAATAAATTTGTCGTTTAAAAGGAATTCTAAAAAATAGAAGCTGAAAATTAACCTAAAAGCAAAAGTTAATATTCTGGAAAAATGCGTCGTACCAATTTTTCTGTATGGTTGTCTAGCATAGTCCATATTGACAAAATTAGATGTGTACAGAGAGCAATGAACAGATATGTAGTTGAAATTAGAAAAATCGACGGTATTCGTTTCGGAAACCATAAAGCGTAAAACCAAAATGAAGGACATTGCAAAGATGGCAGTCAACCTAAAATGGAACTGAGCTGGTCACACGATTCGTCAGGATGGTTTGGTCACAAATGTGACCAAGTGGATTCCAGATTACAATAAAAGAAGTATAGGACCGTTGAGATGGGCTTCACACAGTGGATGGGTTCTACTTGATTGCGATTAAGCTCGGATAGAACGGAATGGGAGTTGCGATTAAGCTCGGATAGAACGGAATGGAAGAAAACGTGCCAATTATACGGTGTTCATAACGCTGTCTAATTATTATTATTTATAAGTGTTCGGTATGCATGTTTTTATATAATATTGTTAGTATATTTATAGGTGGGAGAAGAAGAAGAAGAAAAGTATATTTTGATTGATTAAATTTTACCGAAAATGATAACTTATAATATATAGCGTTCTATCGTTCCGAAATATAAAAAATTCCTTAACCGATAAACTTAATAATAATTTTAAAAAATATACACAAGTGATAGTTATAAACATTCATTGCTTAATGAAATTTACAGGAAAAATTCCGCAAAAAACCTACAACGTGTAATTCATAAGTAAATTTTAAACACAATGGTTAAAATAATTTATAAAATTTAAAGAGAAAAAAAAAAATACAAAAATATATAAAATAAAATTTATATATAATATCATTGAATTTTAAACCTAATGCTACCCTAGTAAGATATGTTTAATTCGTCTATGTTTATATTTTTTATATCTGTGTCGTAGAGACTGATAATCGTAGTTACCAATTTCATTGACATTTCGGTCAGCAGACATGCGGCATGCATTAAAGAATTTTCAGGTCCTGTTTTTTATTATTTCTTGTATATAGGGATCGTTTAAAATGTCACGCATTGTTTTAATGGGCGTGTTTCTGGATTTGTTCAACACTATTCTTAGGCAATGATTTTGTAATCGTTGTAATTTGTTTATATTACTTAGGCAGGTGTTCGACCATACAGGACTAGCATAAAGAATTTTAGGTTGAATTACCTGATTATAAATCAAAAGCTTGTTCACCGGTGATAGCGTAGATTTCCTGTTAAATATTGGAAACAGTACACTCATTTTTTTATGTCCTCTGTAGATACACTCGTTAATATGTTTAGTAAAAGTTAGCTTACTATCTAGTGTTACACCGAGATAATTTACTTTAGATTTCCAGTCTAAGTACTCATTATGAATTCGAACAAAGTCATTTATAGCAGGTTTACGCTTTGTGAAAATAATAGTCTCTGTTTTACTATCATTAATTTTAATTTTCCACTTATGAAAGTATTTGGACATTTTGTTAATTGCAGCGGTTAATCTGTTGCTAATCGTATCAATACGGTATGATGACGTCAGCAGAGCAGTATCGTCAGCATATAAATTAACATCAACTTTTTTAATTGTACTAATATCATTTATGTAAATAATAAACAAGAATGAACCAAGGATGCTGCCCTGAGGTACTCCTGCCGATGCATATCTGACTTTAGAATTCTGATTTTTAATTTTCACATAAAACTTCCTGTTATGTAAATATGCTTTAGTCATGGAAACTAGTTGATATGGAAAACCATATTTTATTAATTTATACAGAATTCCATCGTGCCAAGTAGTGTCGAAAGCTTTTTCAATGTCTAGCATAGCCCAGTGTGCTTATTTTTATTAAAATTATCAGTAATCAGATCACAAATTTTTATTAGCTGCGTGGTAGTGTTTAAATTCGGTCGAAAACCAAATTGAAACTTATTAAGAATACCATTTAAATCGCTATGTTTTCTAAATCTAATGAGTAATATTTTCTCAAAAATGTTGCTAATGTTACTGAGCAGGCTAACAGGTCGTATATTTTTCATCAAGGAAACATCCTTGCCAGGATTAGGAAGAGGTACAATTAAGGACAGTTTCCACGACAGAGGGTAGTAGCACAAACGAATTCAGGAATTAAATAACACTGTGAGAGCAACTACACCTTTACGAGATAAATTTTTAATGATTTTTACGCTAATTTTATCATGTCCGGTAGAGTATGTATTTCTTAATGATCTAATGCAGTTCTCGACCTCTTTCGGTGAGGTTAAGTCAGCATAGTTTAATGCAGGTGGGTTCGTTTGATATTTAGCGAAATAACGCCTTTATTTATTTATTTATTCATATTATATATATATGTGTATGTATATAATAGACTACTAATCGTATAAATAATAGCTAAATAATTGCGATCGCAACAACGGAAAAAATCATTAACGAAAGAAGGACACGATTGTTTCTTTAAAAAAAAAAAACAACATTATTTTTAAAACACATACAGGCATCGGTTGATAATAAAACGAACAAAATGAACGACACTGGGTCGACGATGTCAGTCGAAGCGTATTGTCTGTGTACAATTCGAATTAACGCCTGTAAATACTTACAAAACGAACGTATTTACGGACGTTAAAGTAATTATCAGCGAATGTAAATAAATTTTAAAATCAAGGGATATCGTTGTAGTGGATTCAATAAATAATAAAAGTAACTTCTTGGGTCGTAGTACTGACCGACCTGTTCAAATTCGATAAACGAGAGATAATAATATTCTGTGTATTTTTCTCATTATCCTAACTAGGAGAATTTCAATGTCCACTATCGGTGTAGAGATGAATTTTACAAAGCAACAATATTGCATACTAAAAAGAGAAGAAAGGTAAAATACTGTTTGAGATGATTCGTTAGAAAAGAAGCATATATATATATATATATGAGAGAGAGAGAGAGAGAGAGGAAGAGTGTGAGGAGTGAGTGAGAGACAGCAAACGGATAGGGAGATAAAAGTTAGTGAGAAGGAAATGAGAAAAATGATTGGAGCGAAATGCTATATAATGTGTATATATACAAAGATATAATATTAAACGTGAAATAAATAAAAGTAAAACAAGTTTAAAGTAAAATTAGACTAATGCAATAGGAGCTATACAGTTAGTCAGCTCTTAAAGAGAACAAAAATAAGTATAATTCGAACAAACATAAGTAAAACGTATGTAAATAAAGTCTAGTAGACTAGACAAATAAAATTAACGAGGTAACAACAACCTACAAGGACTATATAATCCTTTATATATAAGCATCCCTTATACACTATACACACACACACATATATATATATATATATATATATATAAAATATGCTAAGTATATATATAAAAACAATTAACATTTAAAAAGTTAATAAAAAAAAATATAGTACGCATTATACACAATCAAAATGAGTATAAACGTTAAAAAACTAATATTACATGGTGTAATTATATGTTTAAATCAATATTTGTTCAAAATCACAGAAAAAAATCTTTACCGATTGCTTCGAGATTTTAACACAACGTTCATTCGATTAGGCTTTTTCGAGCATGGGTGGCTGAATTTTTGAAATTTCTTCAGAAATCAAAGTTTTCAGATTTTCCAGATCTCGTAGACGTGTCTCGTTAACGCGGCCCTTAAATTATCCCCACAAAAAAACAAAAAAAAAAAAAAAAAAAAACGAGTAACTTACAATTCTTGTTTAAACTCTCTTTGTGATCGGTTGACGCCGAAAATAACGTTTCACGCAAAACCCGCGCACCTTCACCTTATAAAACTTAGAGCAGCACACGGTTTGCATTTGTTACAACTGCATTATTCAAAAAACAAAATCGTCCGTCTTCTCTAGGTACACCCTATATTTATATTTCGCATTCTCATGTTATTTTCAAAACGAATAATTTAGTAAAATTGATTATATGTGACCGAAAGGGTTACGGGTGATCTCGGTCTTCGTCTTCTTCTTCGTATCAGAAAAAGCATCTTTATGCGTTACACGGTATTTGCCAAGTACTCTACAAACGCGACGCTGTTTCCATCCAATTTGAAACTGCACCTATGTGGGCAACTACTGCAGATAAAAAGATATTGGATAGATTGCTTCTCGCCACATATACAGTAAGATCTGTCACGGATTCTCTACTTCTTCATGCTGTTTCCTGTTCGACCAACCATTGTTCTTAATCTGTTTAGCGAACGCCGTGTTCCGTATTTTAGTTCAGCTCCTGAAGAAAGGTGCTCCTTAGGTTCAACCCATGGTTCGTCATTTTTCATCGCCCATTCTCCCGTCCAGGCATTATTTCGAGCATTTGGTTTTACAACGATTTTCTTCTAGTTTATACCGGCGCGCGACCTTTTATTTTATTATTATTTTTTTTTAAGCTAGATGAATTTTGAAACGTAATCAATTTCTTAAAATTTGACGGACGACCGACCCATACAGAAATTTAACGGTAGAAAACGATGACTTTTTGTCGTTCTACATTAAAACGCTCATTATATACCATCTACGTCGTGCTAACGTTTTACCCCATTTTGTATGTTTATCAACCGTCGTCCTCACCCGAATGCCAAACTAATTTATCCGGCACGATGACGCGCAGTAAATTTGTAATTTTCAATTCGACATTCGCGTAAATTTTTATAATGTTTATCTTTTTTCAAACTGTCGGGCTTATCGTTTAATATCAACTGAATTCGGTACTTTAATTTCCATCGTTTTTTGTCCCCACCCGTCACAGGATTGGGACAATTTGGATCTAATGACTCGAATTAAAGTGCCCTCAAAAACCTAAAAAGTTGAAAGTATTCATATATTTTAAATACCTAATTGCAAATACATTGTTTGTTTACTCATATGTCTTTATTATTATTATTTTTTTTTTTATATGCACAAGCTTTGCATTTTCGAGGATATCATTGAGCTGCAGTTTGTCAGCAGGATTTACATTGAAACATATAAAATACGATATTATAAAATGCAATATTATAACTAACAACTAACGAATTCCATATATATATATATATATATATATATATATATATATATATATATATATATATATATATATATATATATATATATATATATGTATATGTATATATATATAAAATTGTCGCGAATTTTACAAATAACATTAAAAAGTTAAAAATATAGCGCTATATCTTTGGACGTGATTAAGATAGTTGTCTAATATCCGGCCGTCATAATAAAGACAATAAAAAAAAACCGTATCATTATTCGTTGGTTTTAGCTTCACATTCATCTGTCGGGTCTATTTCACGCCATTATTGCCATACACTACGTTTAATTATAGTACAAAGTCTAAAATCACTAAAAAGGATTCCGGGAAGTATTTTATTACGTATTTAATTTTTTTATTTAATATTATCATCATTTAATTATTTCTAGAAATATGATGTGAATTTCGAAGAATGTTTAATATTCTTGTTTTCTTAGCAAAATATGTTTTTCTATTTTACGGACTCCAATTATATATTTTTGTCTCACGGCTTAAGTAGGTTTTTTTTAGGCGGACCTGTCTTTAATACACATATGTAGTAAAGTCGATCGAAAACGTAAGAAAACGAACAGAATTTTATCGTTAGTTAAGGCACATTTTTAACACGATTTTTGTTCTGTGTATATTACATGTTTAGTTCCAAAACCGGTCGGAAGAAGATGCAGGAAACCAGGACTAGACCGAAAACCGAGACAAGCGTACAGCGCTAAACAATTAGAAAGGCTGGAAACAGAATTTAAAGTACGTAATAATGATAAAACTTAAATATAAAAAATGTCCAATTAAAACAGCGTCTATACCCAATATCGTCGTTATAGCGAAATAAACCGCGAAAAATTAAAAATCAAAAACACCAGTCTATCATGTTTTGGAGAGTCTGAACTAACATCTAAAGTAAATATATTATTACTCATCAAGTGAACACTTATCAGTACTATACGGTGTACAAGTAAAACACATAATAGACTGTCATGCTCGAATTAATAATGATAATCGAAAGAAAATTCCTGAAAATTTTGAGAAATTCTGAGAACTTCTGGACCATGAAATGTCAAAAATTCCCATGCGTAATGTTAAAAATTATTAGGAGAATTAATGCTCAAGTCAGTAAAAAAAGAAAATATAAAAAACTGTAGGCGAATATCCAGCACATAGCAGGGACAAATACGATGAAGGGTCGATAGAGATAAGCCAAGGTTTAAAACTGAAATTAATGTCTTTGTTTTTTTTTTTTTATGCCAAGAAAGCAAAAAACAAGTAAATCTACAAATCTAAATTTAGGAGCATTTTATATTGATCATTGACCATAATCATAGGAAAATAATGAATGTAAAAGTTAGAAAAGAAGAGTAAACATCAAAACGGATCATTATTTAATAGAGATTAAATTAAAATATATTACACATATTAAAATAATAAGTAGAAGATAAAATTACCAAAGATAGATATACAAATTTCGGAATTGAAAAACCGAGATTTCCAAGAAAAGTTGAACGATATATAAACAGAAGACTGGGATGCAGTTAAAACAAAACTTGCTAACACAGCATTTGAAATAGCACCGCTGGAACGAAATAATAAACATAAATGACAGAATGAAATTTGTGAACAAGCATTAGAAAAAAGAAGCCACATGTGGAAATATGGCATCGAGAAATTATATAAAGTGCCCGTTAGTACAGCTGAAAGAAAATCTTAAGAAAAATAATACAAGATCTTTTTATCGAACTTTTAAAAATAATATAATAAAATATCAACCGTCCAGTTTGCGCTTTAATTTTTTTATTTATTTTAATAACATAATTAGAACTGGCCAAGAGGCCATCTAGCAATTGTTATGAAATGTGAATCATCGTGAGAGGGGTTAACATCCATTAGGAATACTAGTAGAAATTTGGATAAATCAAATGTCCTGGTTCGTTTCAATCGGCGTACCATTGATAACCAGTGTATTTGTATGAGACTCCAAGTGCCTTTTATATTGCTTAACGGCGTGCTTGACTTCGTCTTTAACATAAGGAATGAGAAGGTCACGATATAATGTGTAGTTCGAAATATATCAAGCAGGAACAATGAGTAGATTAATAACCTTATGTTGGAATCGTTGAATCTTATATATATATATATATATATATATATATGATTATTTTTTTCGCAGCCCCACAGCATCAAACCGTATGTCCACACAAGTTTTAACATTATTTTATAAATTGAAAGCTTATTTTCAAGAGAAAAAAGTGTCTGCCAACAATACAGCTGCTCCATTTGATGTTTTCTTTTCTGTTTTACATGTTTGCTTCATGTTAATTTACTGTCAAGATGCATCCCCAGTTACTTAACGTAATCTGTCGAGAGATTAATTCGCCATTTGAGGTAGTAGGTGGACAGGTTAAATTTCGCAAAGTAGATGTGACCTGTTTGCATTTACTTTCGTTAACTTCGATACACCAATGTTTCAATCAGGTTTAGATTTTTGTTAAAAACCGCTGCAGAGTTTCGCGGAATAGATGTTGTTCTTTGGCTACAACTAAAATGACTGTATCATCTGCAAACGTGGTAGTTATAACATCGTCAATAAGTCGAAAATCAGCCGTAAACAACAGATAAAGCACCGGACCCAAAACACTCCCTTGAGGTACGCCAACGAAAACATGATAGATAGCGGAGTATTCATTTTCGAATTTTGCTCGAGGTACGATTTAAAGAGAAGGAAGTACGGATGAGGAAGATTTTTTAAAAGTTTATATAATAACTCGTGATGCCATACCTTATTAAAGGCTTGCCTAACATCTAGAAACACATTCAGACTGGCATCAGTGCTTTCTTGTATCGTATGTACAATGCAGTCACCTGTTCAATAGTCGAATGCTTCTTGCGGAATTAAAAGTGATGATCGGGAATATTCTCCGATTATACCGCTTTAATATAATTTTTTTCAAGCACTTTTGACGAGATAGGTAATAAGGAGATAGATCTATATGATGTTGTCACGTCCGGTGCTCTATTCGTTTTAGGCACTTACAACTATTTGCGCCAGTTTACATGACAGAGAAAAACATTGCGAGCGAAACATTGCGTTAAAGATATTATGAATAAATAGTATCGCTTTGTCCGACAATTCTGATGAACATTTTCCAGTAATTAAGTCAAAGCCCGGGCTTTTTTTATTTAATTTTTCCAGTACACATTTTATTTCTCCCGGGGACGGTGGGGTAATCATTCAAAAAGGAACACTTACAAATGCCATTATATCTTCGGAATCATCAGTTTCAGAATTTGGTTTAAAAATTTAAAAAAAAAAAATGTTTGGCAAACACTTCAGACTTCTCCGATTATCCTATCTCATATATCATCGGGACTTCTAATAGGTAGAAAATGTTGTATTGACCTATTACAAAGTCGAATTGCTTCCCACAGGCTATAGCCGAAAGTTTTCAAGGGAGATAATTCTTATAAATAGCGCTGTAGAGATACATTTTTTAATTTAAAGATAGATAATAAGAAAAATCCAAATAAATAGGAATTGTTGAAATTAAGAACGGATAAAAATTTTATCGAAATAGTCGAGAAAATATGGGATACCATGCGTAAACAAAGGATGGAATTGTACGGCCATCTTTTAAAAGGATGGAGACAGGAAGATAACGAAAAATATATTCGCATTATTTTTTATAAAAATCAAAATACGCGAATACCTTGGTTCGTAGAAGTTAATTTTGACTTAACCTAAATGAAGATGGAAAAAAAAAGAAATTCAAAATGGACGAATATTTAGAAAAAGAAAAACCCCGAAAGTTTTAAAGAAAAATAAAAGAAGAAAACTTCCGGATGTCGGATGAAAGAAAACGACATCGACAAGAGGATGAAGAAATATTGACTGTAGAGGAAGATTTTGAATCGCGCATAAATTATTTTACTTGGCCGCCGAATTCGTAACAAACTTTTTTTTTTTTTTTTTTCATAAAGATTAGACGATTTTATAATAATTTATATAATTATTACCGTAAAAAAAAACATATATTTTTACTTTATTTTATTCAGTTATTTTTGTTGACATTGATTTTTCTATAAATGGACATATTTCTTCATCTATAAAGATTAATATGAATCACAAAAATTTATGTAATTAATTTTGCTCTCACAGGTAGATAAATATCTAAGCGTCAGCAAAAGAATGGAACTTTCAAAAGCTTTGAATCTGACAGAAGTACAAATAAAAACCTGGTTTCAGAATCGCAGAACTAAATGGAAGAAACAACTAGCCTCTAGATTAAAAATGGTTAACCATCGACAAGCATCGTCTTTGTACTTCGGTAGTATACCGACCACATCACCGCATCAGCCTGCTTATTCCTTTTTCGGCGCTTCACCATCGGCGTACTGCATACCAACTGCGCCATCTAATGCCAGTACATTAAATTACCTGTTCGCGAATACGTCGTTAAATGGCGCTATTCCAGAACCGTTTTCGTTGCAGCATTTAGCAGATATCGAAGAATCAACCGCAGTTAAAGATTAAACAAATACGTCAATTTCTTTTTTTTTTTTTAATAATGATTATAACAAAATTATCAATTTTTCGTTTTTCGACCTTCATCATAATTTGAATTTTAAAATTATTTGGTACGAAACTCGCATGTATAAATAGACGATTGCGGCTGCTGATATACAATTCCATAAACAGTTCCTTTTTAGATTTAAAATCATTTTCGTAACAAATACACACATAAACAGTCTTAATTTATTTTTATGTAAAAATGAATAACTAAACTAAAAGTACAAAAATTTTTACTTTGATGCCAGTTCTTAACAACGTGTGCTCCATTGTCTGTCACCGTTGTTTTAACACGTTATAACATATGAGATTGTTTTCGAATTTTAAATAATAGTTTTAAAACGTCATTCTTAACAAACGAGTAAGAAATAAAAAAAATAAATAAAACTGATTATAAGTTTTATAAAACAATCAAGTAGAATGTGCGATAAAACAAATGATGGAATGAGAATAATAAGTTCACACTGTTTTTATATTCTGTTAAAATCAGTATTCTGGTGTATATATAAAAAAGTAAGAGTTGAATTACAAGGTTAATTATAGATAAGTAATAAGATTAATACAAATCAAAAAACTGATTTTTTTTACAAAATATCAGGCAGAACGTATCAGTTGAAAGCGTGTGAGATCTTTGACTGTACGCTCTAGTATGTTACATGTATCCGGGGGCAAAATTACTTAAAAAATACAAACGAAACTTGAAAAAAAAAAGGACAATTGTTTAGTTTAAAACTAAAGAGCAAACAAAGAATAAAAATACTTACTTAAAAAAAATATAAGTTTTTCAAACAGAAGTTTCGACTTTGCAACGATGAAATCAACAATTTGAACGCTACTGATTTTTTCGGGAATGTCTTTCTCGATAGACATAAGCATAAACCTAGAAATTAACTCCTGCGACATTGTGCTACGTAATCGGGTATTAATGAACTGAAGTTTTGAAAAGCTCCTTTCACACGAAATATTTATATGCCAAACCTATCACTCCATAGGATGTAGAAATCAGGTTATTTTTTCTAAAATACACCAGCAACATAATATGCTTTTTTTCTTCAGGTTTAAAACGGCGTTCGATTTCAATTTGTCTCCTTCTTCTTCATTAGTCAAGTACAAATTTTCGTCCGGTAATTCGGGATCATTTAAATCTGTTTCGTAGCATAAATCTGTGACATTTTTTTTTTAATTTGTTCAATTTTAAGCAAAATGGATTAATTCTTTTTTCAAATTTTAAGTAGTCGCTTCCCTATCACATTTGATGAATAATTCACTCAATGTTTTGAAACCGTTAAGAGGTAATGCTTCTTCACTTATTTCTTGGAAGTTTCTCGGATCCAAATAAGTGAAGCTTCGGTACATTTCCTCATGAAAATGTTCGTTTACTTTCGCCACAGCAGTCCAATACTGCCTGGTGAATCTCAATTTCATATTTCTGATTTGCAAATCTTCATCAGTAATTTCCGTTGGATCTTTTCTATTTTTTTATTTCTTTTTACCAGAAATTCTGTCTCCAAAGAAATTTCCGCATCGAAGTTTTTTCTTCAAACGTTATATTCATTCTTTTAGCAATTTTTTCGAAATGTTCCGATTTTCTTCAAAATGCCGAACAAAATCATTGCATTTCATGAAATCAAGTCCTGAACTCTGGAGACAATGTAGTTGAAATTCTAAAAATTCGAAGATAAATATGAGCGGTCACGATTGTTTCAAATTTTAACAATTTTTGAAGGTAACTATTCCCTTTATCACGAAAAGTGGAAGTATTGTCCTTGTAATTGGCAAGTTGGAAGAGCGCTTCAACTAACGGAATATACAAAGCATTTTCAGGGTTTCCAAATTCACCAAAAACTTTTCCTAATATTGTATGTTTACTGTTCCACCTAGTACTGTTTATTCTGGACAATGTTTTCTTGCAGTTTTCATTAACGTTTCTCCACATATCCATTCTTTGGTACGACTCTCGAAAAAATACCACAATACCGTTCAGCAATCCAAATAAAGAGCGTCTAAAGATATTTTTATAATATCCGAAGTGAATAGATTTAGTACATGTTTCGTTTTTTTTTTTTAACCAAAGAGTAAAACCATTGTAATGCATTGCATGTTTGCAGCTTTATCTGTCGAATTGCCTGTACATTTTTTTTTACATCAACTCCATTTGTAAAGATCATGAAGTACACTGAATGATGTTTTTCTTTGCGTTATCGGCGAATGTTACGTTAATGATGATCAGAAAGCAAAAATTTCGAATGAATATAATGTGTGGTATTCGATACTTACGTATTACATGGGTATCAAATCAAATCAAAATCAAAATACCTTTATTGAGGATTTATGAATATAAATGAATTATTAACTATATAACTTATAAACTAAATTTCCTCGGCCCATAAAGAGCAAAGGTTTCCTTTAACCGCTCCCATTCTTTTCTATTTATAGCTACTTCTTCGAAATGTTTTTGATTTAGGAAATTATTAAAATCGTCCTTCCACCTACCCCCTTGATGACCAATTCTTCTCTTGTGATGCGAGAGATACCAGAAAGTAGTCCTATAGGTCCATCGATCATCTTTTAACCTAGTTACGTGGCCGGCCCATTCCCACTTTCTCCTGCTAGAGTAGCTTATTACATCAATATTATTTTTAAACAGATGCTTAAGTGTTTTTATTTTAAAATGATCCTTTCTCTTAACCCCCAGCATTGATCTTTCAATAGCGGTCTACATGGGTATAAGTACACAGTAAATTATAATTCCTATCGGCGTGTTAATTGTTCATTTTCGTAAATTTATAACGAAAGGAGAAAATATCAGTCACCGAATTATCAACCAGTAAAGTAGGTTTTCTGATACTATTATTTGTTATTTTGAACCATTCAATACACGTGCTATGGCAATCGAATCGTTAGTTAGTCAGTCAACTAGAAAGAGCGGCTGATCTCTGAATAATAAATACAAACTGTATCAGTAAAGGACAATTACAAAAAATTGGCGTATGGAATGCAAATGGCCTACTACAACATAAACATGAATTAGAGCATTACTTGAATGCAAATAATATCGACATAATATTTATATCATATTATGCAGCTTATTGGACTCTACATCCAGACAAGAGAACTCAAGCAGGATCTGCCATCATTATTAGAGAAAACATTTCTCATAGGGTAGAAGAAAAATATGATAAAGATTATTTGCAGGCAACGTGTTCACAGTAAAACAATTTAAAAAAAAAACTATTAAAATAGGAGCAATTTATTGTCCACCGAAGCACAATATCCAAAGACAGTCATTTATAGAGTTCATTAGAACAATGGGAAACTGTTTCATTATGCGAGGTGATTTTAATGTTAAAAACACCTCTTCACGCTTAACTACCCCCAGAGGGGAAGCTTAAAATCAACTATTGACTCAGGAAAATGCAATGTAATATCTGGAGGCCAGCCAACATACTGGCCGACAGACATAAATAAAGTTCCAGACCTACTTGATTTTTTTATTACAAAAGGAATCTCGACTAATTATATTGCAGTTATAAATGATAAGTCATCTCTGTCATCTGACCACTCAATTGTCCTAATAATGCTGAATGTACGAATATGTCTAAAAGAACATAGATTAGTAATAAATTCACAAATTGGGATGTATTGAGAAACCTGCTGGACGACCCTATAAATCTCTCAATTTCACTAAAAATTACAGAAAATATGTATGACGCTGTCGATGAGATCACAAAACAAACAGTAAAGGCGGCGGCTTATAAAAGTATACCATTGTTAAAAAATATATATATTCACAATCTTTGACCTATCCAGACTATGTACGTGAACAAGTAACAATTAAAAAACAGCTGAGAAGACGTTCAATGCATGCATGATGTCCACTTAATAAAACAGCTTTAAACAGAGAAGTTAAAAACTTAAGTTGCTGCTTCCGAATTTTAGGCATCCAGGAATTCTCTACAAGTGAAAAAAACTGTTACCAACTCCGTATTTCAATATCTTGAAATCTTATCTAACAGACGGGTATTTTAGAGTGATAGTAAAAGGAACAAAATCACACATCCAAAAAATCGAGGCAGGTGTATCGCAGGGAAGTGTACTCGGTTCACTATTGTATCTACTGTTTACATATGATATGCCAGATAGTGATGATGCACTAACAGCAATCATGACAACGTATGCGAACCCAGCAAAGTCCACAGAAAATCTAGAAAATAATTTAAATAAAATCATGAAATGGTTAAATAAGTGGAAAATTGTAAGAAATGAAAATAAAAGCAGTCACATCATCTCCCCAAAAAAAGAAAATCGAACGTAAGAAATATATTTTCTGCTCGGACATGAAATGTTATGATTCTAATTATATTTATGCAAAAACATTGAAAACAATCTAGAGTTATTTAAAAATCAAAATGATTTTCACATTATTTTACTTTTTTAATCTGTAAACATCATATTTATATATTTTCTTTTTCTTGACTCACTCGCTGTTATTTTTCCATTTTTGTCAAATTGATCATTGGTGATCTATTATTGAAATTGATAACATTCATGTTAATATATCCATAATATGTATGTTTGATTTATATTTCTGTGCGTCCTCATATTTAAATTTTCATTCAACATTGCACCAATATAGTTTCTAAATCACAAACATTTCTCTCTCCCTCTCTCTCAATATATATATATATATATATATATATATATATATATATATATATATATATATATATATATATATATATATATATATATATATATACATATATATATATATATATATATATATATATATATATATATATATATATATATATATATATATATATATATATATATATATATATATATATATATATATATATATATATATATATATATATATATATATATATATATATATGTATGTGTATATATACATATATATATATATATATATATATATATATACATACATATATATATATATATATATATATATATATATATATATATATATATATATACATATATATATATATATATATATATATATATACATACATATATATATATATATATATATATATATACATATATATATATATATACATATATATATATATATATATATATATATATATATATATATATATATATATATATATAATTTTAAATGTATATAACTAAGTGAAAAGTTAACTAAATTGTCATCACACCTGTGCATACTAATCATTATTTTTTACATGCTATTTATTATGTTCTATATTTAAGAAATAAAATATCCGGTGTGTGCACATCCTAACCAAAATTATTGAACAAAATGCTGCAATAATAAATGTATCTGACTTAATGCGAGTTTAATTTTGACGAAGAATTAAATAGTATACCGACAATTTTCATATGCTAGGAATCATTTTTTTTTTCACGTACCTCAGAAATACTTCCGGTTTCTATGTTGTGTTCAATAATGGAAATCGTAAGTATCTCCAATCAATTTAAAAAGAAAAAAAAAAAACTTAGTAAGTATCCAAGTTGAGTTTCTGCAAGATTGTCAAAAAATCAGATAAAAAAAAAAAACATAAATCGATAAGAATGACTAGAGGTAAAAAAATTTTATGCGGAAAACAAAATTCCACGATAAAATAAAAAATTTAAAAACTAGATCTTAACTGTAAATTTCGATAGAGTCGCTATCTATAACAATACAAATCTTACAAAACTATTACTTCCGATAGAGAGCGCTAGCGTTAATTTCTACATTTAAAAATACAACGATTTTACCTCTGCAAAATATGTGTCATGACTTAATACGGCTTCTCCGCCTGTTAGGCAAGATCAAAGTGTAGTATTTAATCTCATCAGCTTAATATGTGAAACACCTCAAACCTCACCTTATTTTTATATACATTTTGTAACAATACGTGATAAACGTTATCATCAAAAAAATATATCTTTAGAGTGCTCTCTTGACGATACAACTTGAAAACAAAAATAAAAATACTATTTATGCAGTATCGTATTTATATTTATAAACACACTGAAGTCAACAAAACTACTAGTCGACTGTGTTTATAAATATATTTAATTGTGATACTGTATAAAACGTGTTTTTATTTTATTTATATTTGTTTTTTAAACGTTCACTTTATTTGTCTTGTTGCTCTTTACATGTACTATATTTTTAATTCAGTCTTTTTTTTTATTTAAATAATAAATCTTTACATCGTTATAAAAACTGTCATTTTCATGGATATCATCATAAAATTAATTTAGAGCAGAAGACCACAACATCTAAAAAGCCAGAGAAATTAATAAACCAACCAAATTAACTGTTAGTGAAAAAAGTTTGTTTCCAAACAAAAACAAATTCAAAGAAGGTAAGGTTTCTATATGAACTTACGTGTTTATGTGTGTGTAATGTATAAATACATATAAAGTGAGTGTGTAGTGTGTATTTTATTTATGAAAAAATGTGTCAGTTCTTTATTCATCATGATGGTAATTCGACTAAAGAAACGTACTTTTAAAATAATTATTTTTTAATTTAGTTTCTTTATTTTTTAATATTAATTTAAAATTAAATAACATAATGTTTAAGTGATTACATTTACATACACGAAATAAGTAAATATATTTACAGATAATGATGCAATGGATTATATGGTAAATAATATCTCTTATTTTTATAATAAAAGTATATTAGAAAACAAATTGAGAATATCGTTTGCAAATATGAATTGCATATATGCAAAACTCATCATATATCTCAAATATATGCATAATTATGTCTCGAAATTATATGCGGCAGCTTATATACGGTTTTTTGAAAAAAATATCGTTAGAATTTAGAAAGATAATGCGAAGACATATAGTGGCTGATTAAATATAAAAATTTATATTCATGTTATTTTTTAAATCCTATTTTTGGTTAATATATTACGAAATACTTCACAGCTAACAGAAATATAGTGTGTAATCAAATGCAGTGAACAACATAATTAAAATATGATAGTTAATTTAAAAATTAAATAATTTGCTAATTAGTAAACGAATGAATATTTTAAAAAGAGAACAAAAAGTATAATAGGTATAATAATTTGGCAACCAACTGATCCTGTTCATGGAGTTTCATTTATCGGTATATATATACATTTTATGTTTGATTAAAAATAACTAAACAAACCACATGTTTTCATATAAATGTAAACAGATCTTTCCATTGAAATACTTAAATATTTTGAAGCCTTACTTGGAAGAGAGATATTTTCAAATGATTGTCAATAATAGTCAACAATCTGTATACAAAATTCAGGCAGGAGTACCCTCACTGGGACCACTCCCCTATACTCCATTTTTACCAGTAATATTCCAGAAAACTCGTTTATTGCAACCTGTGCTGATGATACAGCAATACTAGATACTCATTACTGTCCTGATACGGCTACTCGACAGCTACAGAGTACTCACAAACAGAAAAATTGATCGTGGAAAATATCAAATTAAAATAAACGGAAAAATAATATCACAAAACCCTTGTGTGAGATATCTAGGAATCCATCTAGATCAAACCCTCACGTGGGTACCACATATTACAACTAAGCAGAACTAAACAGTTATACTAGTTATCAATTGACACAATAAACTGTGGTATGTAGAACAGATGGCTTTATTTGTCTTAATATTAGTATTATTTAAATGCTGTGAAACTTAATCTGCTGTTGGAAGTAACAACCACATAGTGTATACTCGGTCATTCCAATCAGCTTGAACATCTTGAACAAGCAGACTATCAACGTTGGCCTTGTACGAGTGAAAAGGACAACCTCAGTTTTCGACGGATTTATATTAACTTGTCATTTATTATGATAATTAATAACGTGCTTCATTCCAAGCAGATATTTACTGCGAACATATCCTCCATATAAATTTAGGAGCCCGGGATAAAAATATGACTGGGGCCCCCTTAAAATGGGGGAAAAAATATATTTTTCAAAACTCACTAACCTAGTAATTTCACAAATGATTATATACTAATAAATTTAAAAATATAATAAAAAATATAATAATTTCAACTGTTTGTAGTGTACGACGTAAAGTGGACCTCGGAGATGAGTGTCAAGCTAACCCCCCATGAATAAAGCTGTTTTTGTTGTTATTATGATGATCTGATCAATCAACTATCTTAATTGTGATTTTCGTAACATTCAAATTATTTACACGTCTAAAAATAAAATGCCATATTTTAAACTAATTATTGTTGTTTGTAAGATTCGCGATAACTGTTTTCGAATTCGTCGGTTGTAATATTGTATTGTTTAATGAATAAAAAGTAGAGGTACGTGTTAAGGACCTTTTATAAAGCTCGACGCGATTCTTGAGGTACATGTATATAAAAAATTAAAGTTAGCTGCGTATATAAACGTGTTTACACTGGGGGTTCTAACAAAAACGTAGGGATAAGAGGATTTCAACTTTTTTAGGTTTTTAGAGTCGGCCTCTTTCATCTGGGACTTGGTAAAATTTATCATCCCCCCCCCCATGGCAGGCCTCACTGCGAATAGTGTTCAGTTTATACAAGCTGCAATATGCTTCTGCGACTAAAAAAAAGAAACAGGCGTAAAATAAGAGTAACAGCGTGACTAATGATTTTTCATTTTGTTTTTTGGCATTAATTCGCGAGTATGATTTAATAATTACTATAATTAAATCGTCAAATAATAAGATGTTTTCACTGTTATCTAAGTCATACTGAAAACCTATTTTAAGGCTCTGACGGAATTAGATTACTTGTCCGGAGTTGTAATTCAATTACAAGGAAATGTGACGAGAACTGCATTATTTCACCTGTTCCCCCCCCCCTAATATTGATGTTTTAACGTTGTCTGAAACGAAGTTGTTTAATAATACGAACGTAAACTTTCCTGGATATAAATTTGATGAAACTGATAAGAACCGTAAGCGGGGAAGAAGTCACACTTCTTATTAAACGACATTTACAAACTGATCCTTTACTATATACAGTTTGTCTTGCGTTTAATTGAAATCAATATCTATACTACATATTTCTGCTATCAGTAATAACGGTAACGACAATATCAACGCAAGAAATAAAAATAATCGATTTTTTTATTTTTTTTTTACTATATAAGTGTCATCATTCTGTTTGCGTATCCGAGTTCTGATGCGATTTAATCACAAGGTGCTTCTAATTGACGATTTCAATATTAGAAACTGGAATTGGAACTACTTTAATGAAATTATGCCGCCAATATTTCGAATGATTTGATTATAATTTTCATATAATAACTGCCAAAGAATCAATAAATCCGTATAAGAAAATATAATGTCAACGCGCACGCTATGATAATGGATCCTATTGTAATCGGTTTTGATAAAAGGTTTCCCCCGGATATACGTGCAACGTTTTTTCACTTTTAGATCGAAAAATTCTTTAGCGAAATTAATGCGGAAACGTTGTTTTAAAATATTGAGCGACTCGTTATTCAAATTTGACTCGCGAGCCATCTCGAAAGAATTTAAACTTGGAATTGCTACGCTTTGCTAGAAATTTAGACTAATTAAAAAAAAAAATTGACAGATCGCGCAGTCGAAGATTCCTTGTTTAAAGAGACCCATGGACTTAAAGATGAAATGCAGATTCGGATGAATCTGAAAATAAATTCGAACTCGTTACTATTTATTAATTTTCTTCGTTTTTAAAATTATTTAGTCGAATTACTACGAAGAATATTCGTCATTCGCGAAAAATGTTGGATTATTAACTTTGTTTTTTTTTTAAGTAAGGTCATCGCACTTTTGCGTAATATCGTTTACACGCCAAAAATGACTCGTTTTCGAGAGTGCACATCCGGGTAGATTGCTTGCGTAATCGAATGCTAAATTAATAAAGCCGAAACAATCGTCCGCCATAGTTAAAAATTTTTAAGCAGCCGCTTAGATTAATTGATTATAATCGAATGATGACAATAACTAAAGTTAATCTTTATTTTCGTTAATCGGATAATATAATTCATTTTGTTCACACCTTTACTTAACAAAAGAAACTCTATGTACCAAGCAAAGTGGTAATACTTTGCCCTTTTTGATAAGACGGAGGTAATTATCTATTATATTTGATTATTGGCGGTGTACAAGATAATATGTAAACATAACATTGTGTGTGTATGTTTACACATGTATGAGTATATATATATATATATATATATATATATATATATATATATATATATATATATATATAATATAATGTAATATGTGGCGTGAATATTACACAAACATATAGTCTACACGAGCATAATGAACAGTCATGTTTAAGAAAGGGAGCGCAGAAACGAATTATCAGATTACGTTATTCAACTAGTAAATTAACTATACTAAACATCCGTGCATACTAGTCGAGGAATATGTTATGTTTTTCCATGGAGTTATCGATACGAATTTTAACGTTTCGCGTATTCAATTTTTAATTACGTTTGAAGAAATCATGTTTAATACGTCACATCGAGAAAATGCCAGTGGTACGTACAGTAGTTGTTAAATTTAATTTAATCAAATATCGAAATATCTGTAATCGTCGATGTATAGTAAATGAATAATTAGTAAAATCAAAATATATTATATGCGCGCACGCAATGAACAATTAAAAAAAACTTGACTCAATATAAAACACGCGAGGAAGTGGAAATGTGTAAAAAATAAACAAGTTTGTATCATTCACGTAACTCTATTCGTGTAAACAATGGCGAGCAACATATAATGATGTTTTCATATAAAAACTACTTTGTTATTTCGTAAATAATAACTACGATATATTATTCTTTCTCTATATAAGATGTTTACAAATTATTATAAGTTCTTGATCGATTCTCCCGGGTGTATGTGTCTATCTACGCTAACACCGTATTATGATTACACTGTACAACGAAATATGCATAGGTAAGTAGACGTCTACGTCCGATACGGAGACGGCACTTAATGATGGCGATGTTAAAGTTTACAAAATAATAATAATAATTAAGGTTAAGCGAGCTGGTAACGAATTGTGCTTAATAAGTCTATAAAATTTATTTGCCAGCAATCGCAATTACCGATCGAGCGAACAAACACGTCATCGTGATACAAAGATTTATCGAAAAAATCGCTTGATGCTTTTCATATAGAGTAATTGTAAGCAATCGTGTATGTCACTGTTTAATAGCATTTAGAATACATCTTAAGCGACTATTTTGAATGATTTGAAGTTTATTAAAAGTAGCTTTACATACCGAGCTCCGTGCTAATACGTAGGTTATTATTTATGAGATTAATAACGCCTATATTATCATCGTGTTATTAATAGTAAGGTAACTTTAGAAAAAAAAAAGAGTCACATGACAATTTAGTTACATTTTTGTCTTTGAATGATAGTCATCGGTATCAGCGGGTTTCGTTTAAAACCGACTGTGAAGTAATTAAGTTTTATTTTAGAATAAATTTTTGATTTTAAACATCAGTAAAATATACTTAATTAATTAGCGGGTTTCCGAGATCTCTTTCGATACAGCAGTCTGGAGTAATCGGATAGACGAAAAGCCAAACCAGTGTCGTAAGTCTACCATCCATGAAATTTGTGGAGGACGGCCCATTGATCTCTTACCACCGGCGATTTTGCTTTCTATAATAATCCGCAATATTTCATAGTTAGGACCTCTCAGAATGCGTCATAAGTATCGCAGCTTCCTTTCTTGAATACAGATTAATAATTCTGGATGCTTTTCATTCACATTATTCAGAACTTCTTTATTACTGACTTTTTGTATCCAAGGAATTATCCGTCTATACGCGTACATCTCGAAAGCTTGGATGCGCTTTTCAGGTCTAGCATATTTGACTTTATTTGATTTGTAGGTCATCATTTAAGAACGATATTTTAATTTGCCACACCGTGTTTATTTTGTACTAAAGAATTAACTCTGAATTAAAAACCGAATAGTTTGTCAGTTTTTCAAAAACGGTGTTACTAATCGTTATCTTAATTAGTCGATTTTTATATATATATATATATATATATATATATATATATATATATGCCGTACGGCGGTTATCCGTCTAATCGCCGAAGTTAAGCAATGATCTTGGATGGTGACCGACGGCTCGGTGTTGTGTGTTGTTGGTATCTCCCAATTTGCCTGACCTGATTCGGGAGACCTACGTCCAGCAGTGGACCGATAGGTAATATATATATATATATATATATATATATATATATATATATATATATATATATATATATATATATATATATATATACAGACATATATATATATATATATACATATATATATGTATATATATATATATATATATATATATATATATATATATAAAGTTTCAGTTGTTTCCTACGAGAGCCTTATAATTTCTTTAGACTCAGCGTTTCGTTGACCGTAAATTATAAATAAAAATGACTATTGCAATGAACATATAACCCCACGTATACTATAAGTACAAAAAATTATCTGATTGGTGAACATGAATTATTACCAGTACTAAATATACTTTTGGAATAAATAAAACGATAATCTCTCAAACTTATACTTGTTCAACTATTATAACATCCATCGTGATTTTTAAGTATGGAATTTTTTAATTTTCAAGTCTTTTGTTGTTAATAAAAAAAAATAATTAGTTTCATTTCTGATTATACCGAAAAATAAAACCGCAGAATAAAACGAACATTAAATATTTGCTAAAACAGGAAAAAGAAATAATGTTAATTTGCGAGTCTTACAACTGACGAAAAAATTAAAATTGAAAATATTATTTAAAAAAACAATAACCGAAAACGCAATACGAATATAATAAATAATGGAAAGCAAATAATTCGGAAAATAGCCGTAAGAACGTACATAGGAAGTTAAACATATTGTGCACGAATATGACAAACCGGATCTATCAACGAAGAAGAAAAGACATCGGTAAGAGGAAATATTTTAAAGGAAATTAAAGACCGATCGCAGCCTTAATTGTAACATAGAAGAGGTACGAACGAGTTGGAAAAAAAACCGCACGGCAGAAAAAGGTCTGAAGTTTGTCTGAAATATTTTGAAGTGGAAATAGATTAAAACTAAAGCACCGAAAGCAACTGTAGCAACAAATGATCGTAACTGGGAATGATGGTGTGCCGTCGTGTCGTATGTTCAGCTGGCAATGAAGATGCGGACGAAAACTTAAATAAATGGGGATTAGGAGAAGATTCAAAATGATGCGAATGCGGTGATGAGGAATAGGATCACGAATTTAAATAGCCTCTACTAGGAGTTTGTGGGCTCCGCAACTTACTGACGAAGCGGTTAAGTCGATTGATGTCTACGAATACGGCGTTCCGGATTCAAGAAGAAGATTTTTACGACGTGGGCTCACCCACGTCGTAAAAATCTAACGCGTAAGAAAGGCGGCGTTATTTAAGAAGCCATATAAAAAATTTGTTACAGAATCGCGATAGTAACCACCGAATCCAAATGGAAAATCACAAAAATACGACAATAGTAAAATATGAAAAAGACTCAATGGTAGAGAAGTTGTAGACACGCTCGCGAAGATATTTTAATGCGACGGAAATTTATCGGAATAAAAATCTGTTAATATTTCGAAACCGAATCGGTAAACAATAGCGATTAAAATTAAAGAACTTAAATGATCATAAAAAATTCGTAATATAAGAACGAATTCGGAATACGGAGAAAAATTTAACGAAATTAAAAAACGACGCGTAAAATATACTAACGAATAAAAGCCGATGAGAATTAAATTACGATCTCGATCACGAAAAGAAAGAAAGAAGAAAAATGTATTTTATCAAATTACAACGTGTACACGAAAATATTTACATAGTAGAGTTCCGGCATGAGCCTTAGACCGCAGTATTAAAATTAAAAATAACAACACTATAGTTTAAACGTAAGTATGATAAGCGGGGGAAAATTTATAAAACCCGCAAACAAATAAAAAAAAAATTACATATATATATACATAAATATACATACAAATATATACGTACATGCATACACATATATACATATAACTTAAAACGATACAAAGGTAAAAATTGTAACAACACACTTAAAAGTTAAAACAAAAAAAAATTTTAAAAAAAAATTAAAAATAAAATAAAAAAAAAAATTGTATATATACATATACACATATATACATATACACATATACACATATATACATATACACATATATACATACATATATATACATATACACATATATACATACATATATATACAAAAAAAATACAAAACAAAATAAACTCTTTTCGAAGCGCATGAAAGATAAAGCGTACAGAGGTATAAATAAGTGTTAAAATAACTTTATATAATTACGAATAATAACGATTGAACACATTACAAATATACTAATTTACAACAAATTATGTTTAATACGACGATGTTTGTATATACATGAACACAAGTTGCCTGGAATCGTAGTTGCCAATAGTCGTTATTAGTTCATATATATACACTGCAGTTTTAAAAAAATTAATTCTACTATACAGCGAAGGAACGGAATAGATAAATAATATAAAAAATGATAAAAATCAAATCGGAAGATAATCGATAGAAAATTCGAAAAAGAAAAAAAAAGGATCCTAAACTGAAAATGGAGACGAAAATTATTTATCGGTGTAAAACGGGCATGCGTTTTCTTTCTAAAGATATTGTAATTTATACACAATAAATTATATTATTCATTTCGTAATCTTTCGATTGCATAAACGTAGAAGCACGTGTTGCGTTAACACATAGACCGGCACATACATACATTACATATAATATATATGTGTATACATAAAAATGTAAAAACATCACAGTGATCCGTAACAAGGAAAATATATACCGTGACTTTCAACATCCATTAATTAATGTTTATCTAATCGTTATCAATAATCAATTACGTCATGTGATGGTTTGTCGCAATACAACGGTAATAAACAAATAATTTTTTTGTTTATGTCTATCGGCGAAATTTAATCATTTCCAATTTACAAGGCTCGGTATTATACACGAATTTTAGCGCGAACAATTTGTAGGCAAAATTATCAAGGCTCCAAACTTTGAACGTTTACGGTTCAAATGTGTGTCATCATTGCGTGTAAAAATAAAAAGTAGTGTATTGTACGATCTCTTTTTTTATTTTATTTTTTTATTTTTATTTTTGAAATTGGTTCTCCAATTTCAACATGTGGATAGGACAAATGTATTTATGAAATGTTTTTACAAAAAAGCAAGGAACTAGTGTGCATTGAGTTAAAAAAGAAAAGAGAAGAGGCTGTGTATACATGAGCATTGTTCTTATGTTATGATACGTGGTTAACATCAGCTGTGTGTACAATATGCGACGACTATCGAGTATACACATACACGCGTGTGGGTAATTCTAGTTATAAAAATAAATAATTTCGTCGCTTTAGATTCGAGCGAAAATATATTCGAAAAATACTTCTTAAAATAAAATACGAATAATTCGAGAACAGACGGTAATTATAAAACTGAAAAATCGATACATACTAAAATAATTTATCGATTTATAAAGCGATTGTTAGAGGACGAATAGTTTCCCGTATTTTAGATTTTCGTTTTTAAATTTTAAATGTTTCGTCCCTCTTCTTCGTGTCAAAAAAATCATCTTCATTAGTTACATGGTGTTTGTTCTGTTTCCATCCGGTTGTAGTAGGTCATTGAAGTGTATGGGCAACTAGATGAAAAAATGTTTAGACTGCTCATCGCTACATATACAAGTGTGAGCTGTCCGAGATGATCCACTTCTTCGTGTTGCCTCCTATACGACCAACCGTTGTTCTTAATCCGTTTAGCGAACGCCGTATTCCGTATTTTAATTCGGCTCCTGGAGTAGGGTGCTTCTTAGGTTCTTCATTCTTCCTTACAGGAATTACGTCGAGCGGTCCGGGCTTATTGTTAGTGAATTGATACATAAAACGATTGCGGGACTTCAATTCTAAATATCATATGTCAGCTACCCGTTTTCTGTTTGCCCTTTTCAATGCTGGCAGCTATTTGCCGATACCGGAAAGTACGCGGGTTTTATCGACACATGTCGGTTTTAAACACCCTGCGATAATGCGGCAGCTTAGCTATCGACATGATTCGCATGGGCCTAATTAAACCATATTAGGCACGCGTACTTCGCGGCCGAGCTGCATAGTACCATGTAAGAAACCTGTCCGTGGTGCCTCTCGACGACTTTTGTTTACAAATTTCGTCGGCTAATTCTTACAACACAGGAAAAGGAATCCGAGACTTTAACAATGTGTTAACAATATTAATTCGGTGGAAATGATGAAAATTAAACATAACTTGTTTACATTTAGTTTCCTTTTTCAAAATTTAAAACACATCTATCGTTGTACATAATTGATAATTGAAATGTCAATACACGTTTAAATATATAAATTAAATAAAAAAAGTTATATATATATAATATATATATATATACATGTCAAAAAACTAGATAAGAGAAACATTGTAGAAACGGAGGAGTACACTTTACGCAATCTCTATTAATTCGTTGTCATCATTATTATTGTTGTAGCTTATGCTTGCCACATCTGTAATGTAACAGATTCGTGTGATATCAAATTTATCGAGTATGTTCAAATGTCTTGCATTTTCTGCGTGATATAAAACTATAACACGTATATAGTTTTTTACACACGACTATATTTGACGGTATAGCATTGTATATAGACCACATATTCGCGCAAGCGTAAATTACTAACTTTGTAACTGACGACGATTAAAAATAGTTTCCCATAATAAAAGTACAGTGACGATGTGGCGTTAAGAACCTTATGAAACAAATTTGCCGCAATTATATGTACGTATTATCCTTCTCGTTCGAATACCATCTACGCGCACGGTAAGACCAAAACAATTATATTACACTTTCAATATATTGGCTAATATATTTACGTAATTTACTTGTTAATGGTCAATTATTTAGCTATGCACTCGTTACCTAAGTTTACTTCAAACGTTTGCCAAAGAAGTTGTAAATCATATTTTCGGTTGGATGTATAAAAATCCTGCGATGGTTTAAAGTATGTAGTCTATTCAAAGATTCAGTCAACTGGAATCATTTCGAATTATATTTAAGAAATATAGACTAGTTCGCGGGATTAAATATCCGAGGGTACAGTTTGATAGTAAATTAACTTGCTGCTAACACATGCTTTATCTATCGAATTATCTGTTCTACTATTTAAGGCAGTTCTTCTTATAAGACGTTTATACTTCGCGTTCTATCAACCCGTTTCCATTGGGGCGTTATGGCTAAATACTATATCGAATCCGTAAAAGATCTTCAAAGTGCGATACTGACAAATTTGCAAATGTCATTTACTGTTTTTCAGTTGTGTAGGTTACAGTTACTTAACGGCGCTAGTAAATTTAAAATTTCATTCGATAGTAGCAAAACAATATCGGAAAGGGTAAAATTGCGCGCACGTAAATAAATCACGAATAAGATGACAAAACTTTGTACGCTAGCTCGATCGTATACAATTAGAGGAATTTTAGAAATCGATTTGACGAATTATAAACGACGTCATGGGAAATAATTGTTAATAACATTTATTCAGTATTCACGATTGCATCTTATTTTACATTAGGAAAATTCTGTCCACTTTTATTACATGATTAAATCTAATAACTCCTATAGAAATTGCTCTATCTTTTATGTATATCTTCTTGTATCGTTGCATTAGTTTGTATTTGAATTTATAGAATTCATGAATTTTCACTGTTTTTATATAATAATCAACTCTATATTGGATATGCCCCTTGTTATGAACTTAATTAGGAAGAGGGAAATAGTGACATGATAAATGAGCGAGAATAAAATTCTAATTAAATTACAAGAGGATCACATCCCCCCCAAACAGATAATGATATAAATAATCTTCAGGGATTGGTAACAAAAATGTAGTAACTTAATAGAGTCCCAACAACTACATTTTTAAAATTACTAACTCATTTACAACCAACATCTAGTAGATAATTTCGACAATTATAGATCTGTAATAAAATCCTGGATAATCATAAAACTGAATAACATACCTAACGGGTAGAAAAAGACAAATAATTTCGAGTAGTTTCAAAAAGCATTTATATTTCCGTCAAAACAAATCTTGTCAAGGAAGCGATTGTTATTAAATTCTACAAATGAGAACATTTTGAAATATTGATTGAACACGAGTACTAAAACTGAGGATTCTGAAAAGCAGGCCAATTTGTGCGTTCTCAGCAGTATGGACACAGTCCTAACTTCTTTCGTAACAAAGTGCCTAGATCCCTTAAATTTTTGTATTAGTTTACTCTTTCGCATTTTCTCGCACACACGCTGTGAAAACTTAATTCGTAAACAGTCGATTCCGCGTCCTCTCACACGGGCGTTGCTACACTTGTGTGTAAACTGCAGGTGGCATGGTCAGTTCAGACCCCCGCACCGTCTGTAACTCACCCTTCAAAGGCCGGCAAAAATCAGTGAAATGCACTGAGAAATGTGGCACCAGAGTACACAGTAGGTGTTTGTCGAAAAACGAAGAACGAGACAACTATACATGCAAAACCTGTGTAGAGAAAATGGATGTAAAAGAATGTTTTCTTATACGAAGATAACTCCACAAGGGTGATCTGGAGAGCATAGTCAACTTGTTACTGGAAGAGGTATTATCAATAAAGGCAGAAATGAAATCGTTTTCAAAGAAAAATGAAGAAACCAAACAACTGCGTATTCAAATCGCTAAATTGAAAGAAGAAAACGAAGAATTGAAAAAGAGTAAACAAATAAATAAAGTTACAGTCATTTCGCAAACATTGTGGAAAATCAGCTGGTAGTTAAAAACAAACCACCATTAAACGATATCATTGTTAAGAATAAAGACTACCCAGATGGCAATGTCCAAAAAAACTTGAAAAAGCTTATCAACCCCGCCAAATTAGGGGTCAATGTCAAATTTTTCAAAAAAAAATAAAATCAGGAGATGTAATGGTTGGATGCTCCAGCTCAGATGAAATTTAAAAAGTAGCGGATAAAATAAAGAAGCATGAAAAGTTGCAAGCGACCAACAAACAGCCGGGAAATCCTCAGGTCAACATCGTTGGTATATCTGAAGAAACTAGTATTGAAGACATAAAAGAAGCGATTCTCCAGAAAACAAATGAGGAGCCCCTTTACACTAAAATAGCAAAAGGAGGGTCAACGAAGAGCAACCTGCGAGGTGTCACCAGCTGCTTTCGGCAAATTAATAGAACAGAAGAAATTAAACATTGGATGGTCACGCTGTCGAATATATGAGTCGGTATCCCTACTGCAGTGTTTCACTTGCTGGAAAATCGGCCATAAAACAGCGGATTGTAAACTTCAAGAGGACGACAAAAAAATCGTAGAGAAGACCGTAAAAAGTGGACTGTGTACAAACTGCGTTAATAATAAGGTTAGTGGCACTACTAATGTTAATGATAAAAAAAAGTAATAGTAGTAATCGTTCTACACCTTCAAATATCACTATAGGTTCGATTTTTGCCACTCGGTTGTTGATGTGAAAAAACGCTGTCTTTGTCTTGAGGGGATTCGGTCGTAATTTCCATTTGTGCAAGTACTTACTAATTTGTGATAAGCCACTTTCCATAGTTGATATACAATTCTTCAAGTCTGTTCCTTGCACGGTCATCGCCATATCGTCTACATACTGGAACTTTTTGCAAGATGTGTCAGGCATATCGCTGACATATATACTAAAAAGTAACGGGGCTAATATTGACCCTCGTGGAAATGATTGACTCGTCGCCATCTGCCACTTTTTTCTCCTTAGAAGACACGGAAATACCTAACTGACAGTATGCTATTTACTAGTTGCAATATTCGAGAGCATGATATAATAGAAACCAGCTTTAATAATAACCTTTCTCGCCAAACAGTATCGTAATCAGAAGTCGAGACTAAAAAAACAGTCAATGTTTTTTCATTCTTTTGGAATCTATTTTCTATTTGCTGTGTAATGACAGAAAGTGGGAAGATAACAAAATATTTGGACATAACGCCAGATAAGTCCCTATGCTACAGGAAGCATTGTGAAAATTTTAAATACAAAGTCTTTACTTGAAATAGCATAATAAGAAAACATAAAAGAACAAATTGGAATGTAGATACCACAGTATTTAAAAGTCTCATCTTTTGTGTTAAATTATTCAGCGACAAAATATGCGTATGCTGTATGAAATAGATTATCACACACCAAAATGTGGTATTGAAAACAATAGAATTGTAAAGTGCATACAATATGCATATATATACACACACATATACATATACATATATATATATATATATATATATATATATATATATATATACACACATATAAATAATGATATAAGTAAAGTTCTATCAATCGCGAAATTTAGAATGTTCAACTCATACAACTGCCGCACACTTAAAATGTATTTATTCAAAATATTATTAGAAATACTCCTAAGGATTGTTTTTTACAATAAACACAATGGGTTTAGGTAGTACTCTATGGCTTCTCCCCAGTGAATAATACCACAAGCTATATATACAAACTAAGCAAATGGTTTAGAGAGAAATGCAGTTTTAAATAATAAAATAAATAATTAAACTTCCGTATCTTACTAGCATTATAAATCAATCGTTTATCTCGTGTTAATTCGAAATCAAACACAATCTCTTAATAAATATTTGACTTCTTATACTCTCCGTATCACATAACGTTTACCTACACATATGTTCATGTTTTCAAATAGGTCAGGAGCTCGATAATTACATTTAAATACTTGGTTTTCTCAGGATTTACAACTAATCGATTATTAGTCAACCATTTTGATACTCGATTAACGCTCACATGCGTCAGATTTCGTAAAATATCAGGAAAACAAGAATATACGACTACTGCTGTATCATCTGCACGACTAAAAATCCTGCTCGAAATATTCGAGTCGCAGATATCATTACTATATATGAAAAATAAATATGGTCCTAATGTATTGTGTATTGTCCTGTGGCACACTCGAACTTGGGACTATCGTTTGATTAAATACGTTTCCTATTTTAGTCCTATATGCACTGAAGATAAGACTGGAATAAGCGATGCATATTATCCTTAACTTCACACGCGCACAGTTTTTTAAAGAAAATCCGATGATCTAAAATTCCAAGCCATACAGATCAAAATATATAGCAGCCACGGAGCGACAGTCTTCAAAATGTTATATATGATTAAAAAAAGAATATTATCGGTTTCTTTGCTTGGTAAAAACCCGTACTGATTAACAATGAAAAACTTACGTAACCATAACAATAACAATAATAATAATACAAAAAAATACATTTATACCGTATCACACAATACGTTCAATCACTAGTTACAGCATTAAAGATACGACATGCGGTAATTTTATTTTATTTTGTTTCATTTAATTTAAAAATGCATCACCAACGAAGCACCACAGAAGTACTTTTTAGTAATAATAATAATCGTAAATATATATTCACCGAATAATAAGTAATAATTTCTAATAAAGTGAATAAAATAAATAATAATATAAATTTTAATTAAATAATCAATAATTTTTTATTATATTATGAATAATAATAATACGCTCAATCACTAGTTACAGCATTAAAGATACGGCATGCAGTAATTTTATTCTATTTTGTTTCATTTAATTTAAAAATGCATCACCAACGAAACACCACAGAAGTACTATTTAGTAATAATAATCGTAAATATATATTCACCGAATAATAAGTAATAATTTCGAATAAAGTGAATAAAATAAAATAAATAATAATATAAATTTTAATTAAATAATCAATAATTTTTTATTATATTATGAATAATAATAATTATTATTATTATAATGATTGGCGTTGATAATAATAATAACAATCACAATAATAATGACAATAACGGTAATAATAACATACTGTTGTAGTTATGATTATTATAATAAAATTATTGCGCTCCGAATTAAAAAAACAACGCAATTTAGATTAAAAACGAAATTAAAAATAAAAATAACGAAATCTAAAAAAAGGAGAAAGTGCAAATAATCATTTAAATCGGCGAGATATATAAAACCTGGTTATACATACGTAATAACCGATTATTCAGACGCTATCATTGTCTCTTTTAGAAGTGCAATTAAAATAAAGGATAAGTAAAGAACCATACTGTTTCTAATTAGCCGCGCTTATTGGCCTTTAGATGATTACTTATTCGGACGCTATCATTGTCTCCCTTAAAGTGAAATTAAAATAAAGCACGATTAAAGAACCATACTGTTTCTAATTAGATGGACTAATTAGCCTTTAGATGAGTATTAAACGTAACACACCGTATAACATGAACTAAATTAAGATTGTCCTCTTTTATTAATACAATTATCGTCTAGTAACATCCGTCCCGAGAAATAAATAACATTATACTCAGGAAATATATCACTTTTTTCACTCCTCTTATTTATTTCAAATACCACGCATACTCTTATACATATGTATACACACATTCATATATATATATATATATATATATATATATATATATATATATACACACACACACATATATATATATATTGAAAATTGTATTATTTTTTTATTTTTTTTTTGTGTTAAACGGTATTAAAAAAATAAAAAAGTACACATACTCAACAAATTACGTTTATTAAAGTACATTTTATATACAATAGATATCTGTGTGTATATGTGTGCATTTAATAAAAATAATAAAAAAAACACAATATTATTAACAAGAACTTAATGGAATTTACATACATTTTTAAAAAACAAATATAAAACATTTATTGATTTTTTGGAAAATAATTTGATTTTTTTTTTTTGCATTGTGCTTTTTAACATCTAATTTTCGACAAATTGTTTGATATCACATATTTCGTTATTCATTACATCGTTGGAATGTGTAATTAAATTTTCACGATATTGCAGATTTCCTATGTTGTGTGAACAGGAACTGCATTGATGATCTCATTGTCTAATTCGTCGTCGGAATCTATATCAACGATATTTTTTTTAGCTTTGAACAATCTCCATTTGTCCGCCATAATTGCGGCTGTACATACGTTATCATCAGCTACTGCAACAGATTCTTCCGGTGATACTGTAGAACAATTTAATAATATAGAAACGACGCGAAATATTTCATTAAATGTCGGCTCAGTTTCAACATCTTTCTATCACATGGTTTCTAGAATCGCAGAAATGACGAAAGCAATCTTAATTGGAGTAACAGAATTCCATGCGGAGTGTAACATACGAAGCGCATGTAATAAATTGATTCAGAAATCATCTTTTGGTATTTCCTCAGCAGTAAGATATGGTCTGTATTGCCGTACGCTCCCGGATATTTTTGTCATTTTTTCACTGTATTCTTGTACCTTTCACTGATTAGAATAATGTTAATTTGATTTCTATGTTTACCCCCAGGGCTAAGCCACGCTTCTTTTGCGATTCTTAAACCACGTGTTACAGATTTTAAAGGAATTTTTGTTGGCAAACTTCACAATAAACGATTCCCTTTTTATTGTCTTTTCTAGACAATACTTTCTCGCTGCAGAACTACAGTTATCTAAACTTATCTTTGCATTTCAGTTACCTAGCTCAATTATAATATCTCCATGTACTATCTGCGGTTGGTGCATATACTTGAATTATCACTAATGGCTTTGGTTTTATGTTTAGTATCATTGAAAGAACTCTATCAGATATTGCTAATAAATTGTTAATAAATTTCGCTAGTTTCTTCCTTATTAATATGCTAACTCCATGTATTTGCGTATATCCTCTAGAGTATATAACTAGGGGTTTTATCCGCCTCTGCTACCCAAGGGGGTTGCTACCCAACGGGGGTAGTGCCTATTTTTGGGAAGCTGTTGGGGATTAATTGTGATTAAATACCGTTCAAATAGTGCAGGGGCTCTGACGAGTAAAACAAAAAAAGTTTCACCCAAATTCGACTAAAATTCGCCAAACCCGCCCTTTGAATGGGCTCCGCAAGTGGGAAGTCTACATAAAACAAAAATATCGTTAATTTATATATATTTTTCCTGAAATTTGCCATCGGATAAAACCAAATTCGTCGACTGCGCTTTTTACCGTAGATCTTATACAGTAATGCCTATTTCCGAAGTCGGAATCGTTTAAAAATTTTTACCTCGCTCGCTATGCCTAATAAAAAGTTACGTATGTACGTGCGATACATACAGTTAATATGTACGTGTATATAGTTTATATGTCCTACCGGCCAAACATTCCTCCGCAGCTGCTGTTTCCTATGTATATATTAAAAAAAGATCGATCAAACGTTTTGAGCTACAGGTATATATATAGCTACTAATCTCCCAGTTATATATGTATATATTACATTATCAAAATTATATTATATATTTACACATATAATATTTTCAAATTTTTATATATTATATTATCAAAATTAAAACAAAAAATTTATTTTTTTAATTAAATATTATCGAAATTATTCGAAAGGGGGGTCCCCTTTTGAAATTTTCGGTTTGATTATTATTATTTATATATATATATATATATATATACATATGTAGCTACTACCCCGCCGACCAAAAATGGATGAAAAAATTTTTAAACATCGAAAATCAAATTTTAAACTCATGATTTCTCGTTACCGGTTAATTTTTAAAACATTTACCGTAGGACATAAATTATAGATCTCGACGTCTACTTTCTTTTAAGTCCAACCCGAACCGCCTATCTATCATAGGGGCCGTAAAAAGGGGGCAAAACCCCAAAACCCTTTAACCGCAATTTACTCGACGAGTATTCGCTATAAAAATACGCGACTACCGTCGTTAGACGCGTATTTTAATCGCGCGTAACTTTCGTCGGAACAATTTTCTCAAATTACGAATAGTTCGCGAATTATTGCGAAAAATCGAAATTTCGAAATTTTCGGTGAAATTTTTTTTTCGCGGGGTTTTCGCTTTTTACCATACATCTTATACAGTAACGACTATTTCCGAAGTCGGAATCGTTTAAAAATGTTTACGACGCTCGCTATGCCTCGCCAAAGGTGGCGATAGTTCACTACCAGGAACATGCTGGATAAACCGAATTGTTCCAGAAGTTGTGCGCATCGTACGACTATCGACCGAGAGATCGAAAAGATAGCCGATAGGGTTGGGTAAAAAATGACGAGGGCTTTTTTCGAGTTAGGGCCTGTTTTTTTTTCTACAGCGATTTCGGTAAAAAAAGTCAATTTCGACTAAGGCAAAATGGCCAACTTCGACCTCGCCTAAAGGTCGGTTTTCGACGTTTGGCGAAAATTTTCCTACATATCATTTCGACGAAGAATTTAGTCGGCTTTCGATCGATAACGAATTCGATCGCGGTTAATTAAAGAGAAACGTCGGAAAATGCGGATTTTCCGGAAAATGGACGAAATTTCCAAAATCGAAATTTCGACTTTGATTTTTGCTAACGGCCTAACGGTCGGACCTTTCGAAAAATCACTTTCTACGAACGTTATAGCGTCGGGAGTCTAGTTTCGAAAAAGTCCGGCCCCAACGCTTTAGCTCGAATAGCCGATTTTATAGACGGTTTAAAGTGAAAAAAGTCGATTTTGTAGCCCGGAGAAAGCATCAAATTTCCTTATAGATATATAAAATTCATAGTTTTCATTTGCATATAATCTTCCGTTTCCTCTCCTCCGTGTTTCTGCAATTTTTAGAACATCTATTTCTGAACGTTTGGCTTCCACAATTACGTTCGTTAATTTCCCAGCCTGAAGTAATGTTCGTATATTACATGTTGCAATATTAATGTTATGTATCTGAAATCCCTCCTGCTTTCTGGTAATGTTGTTTTTATATACTTATATTCTCACTCCAAGGCTGTCCTATCCCTTTGCAGCGCCTATCGTCATTCGGGTCGCATGACATTGTCACATATTTCACATGATCAGACCCATATATCCAATTGCACTGGTGGTCAACATGACCAACATAATCTACTTTTTATATTTGTGATGACGTTTTTCTAGCGAAATGAGTACACTGGTGATATCGCGTTGCCTTCCAGTGGTGTCGCAGTGTGTATGCCGGTTATCACGGTTTCCATTTTTGCCATACATTTTTCAATCCGCAGCTGTTCCAATCCACTTGATTTCCACATACACTTGATACTGAAAAAACTTCTGCCCTCTTTCAGAGTATGTACTTATTTCATGGCGTCACAACTCGCATGTCACAATGATGTATTCAGGTATATATATATATATATATATATATATATATATATATATGGTTTTAAACATACAAGGTTTACTATTCCTTGTCACCATGCACCTTCTTCCATTGACGCTCTTTGTCTGCGACTGCTTATTGATTATTCGCAGCAGCCATTATTAGTCCACTGCTGGACGAAGACCTCACCCAACTTTTCCCAGACGCCGCGATATTGAGCTTCATCCCGCCAATTTGACCTGAACTTTTGGATTTCATCTGTCCACCGTATACTTGGTCGTAAGGTTCGTTTGCTCTCAGGTTTCCACGATGTTGACGCACTTATCCAGCGGTTTTCGGCTCTAGCTACATGTCCGCACCATCTCTATTTACTATGTTTAATAATATTTATACCTTTAACTTTTGTTGTTTTTCGTATGCGCTTTGTCGTCCATTTGTCCATCAGAGTGATCCCCAGCATAGACCTTTCCATTTTTCGGTGATTAACTTTTATTTTTGTTTAATTTTTTTTTTGTTAATATCCATGTTTCACTAGCATATGTTAAAACTGGCATTACACACTGATCGAACACACGCCTTTTCAGGCTTATCGGTATTTTAACTTCCTTAAGTATGCTTCTAAGCTTTGAGAATGCCATACATGATAATTGTATTCTTCTGGATATTTCACTTTCTAAGTCGTTGTTTACTTTAATTAATTGTCCTAAATAGATGAATTTATCAACCATTTACACTTTTTGTGTGTTTATCCTTGTATTTATCTGTTACAAGTTCATTACACATATATTTAGTTTTATTTATATTGATTTTAAGCCCTATTTGTGTGCATTTTTTCCAGGCTATTTGCAAATAATACAATGTCATCCGCGTATAGAAGACGTGTTAAATTTTTGTTTCCGACCTGTATACCTGCAGTTCCCCATTTAATCGTTCCGATGCTGCCTTGAAGTGCAGCTGTGAACAGTTTCGAGGACAGCGCATCTCCCTGTCTTATACCTTTTTTTAATTGAATGTTTTCTTTTTCCTCATTGATTGTTATCGTAGCTGTTGCCTTCTTGTATATATATTTAATTATTCGTATGTATATGTCACTAATTTTTAATCTTTCTAATGCCTGTATTATTGCTTTGGTTTTCAGGCAAACAAATGCCTTTTCAAAATCCACAAAAGCCATGCACATTGGAATTCTATACTCGTTTGTTTTTTCGATTATTTGTCTAACAACGTGTATATGATCTATCGTACCCCTGCCTTTTCTAAATCCCGCCTGTTCATCTGGTTGGCTAGCATCAAGTTGTTCAGTTAGCCTAATCGTATTTATTTTAGTAAATAGCTTATAGATATTCGAGAGAAGACTAATTGGTCGATAATTCTGTATTTCTTCTTTATCGCATTTTTTATATGTCAGTATAATTTTCGCGTTGGTCCATTTTTCCGGGATTTTACCTTCTTTCAAACATCTGTTAAACAGCATTGCAAGGTATTTTTATTTACTTTTTCCCCGCATAGTTTAATAATTTCTATTAAAACTCCATCTTCTCCCGGGCCTTTGTTGTTCTTTTGAGTCTTTATTGCTCTTTCCACTTCTTGTTCTGTGATCGATGGAATCAAACTATCGGAAGTAGCCTCTTCTTCCTCTATTTCAATCACATCATCATATAGTTTTCTATAGAAGTTTGCTATTATTTTTACAATTTGTCTTTTATTTTTCATAATGTTACCGCGATCATCTTTTATTCCTGTTATTTGATATTTCCCTACTCCTAAATCATTTCTCAGTATTTTCATGTTTCTATTCTTCTCGATTGTTTCATTTATTTTCTTTGTATTATGCTTTCTGACATCTTGTCCAATCTTTTTCCTCGCTGTTTTACATATTTCTACATATTCCATACTGTATTACGAAGTTGAGTCTTTTTTCCATGAGGTCTATCGTGTCCTGTGACAGTTTATTTACTTTTGATCCTGTTGTAGGCGTACATAAATTTTTCTTTAGTGACTGAGTTATGTGTTCATTTAGTTTTTTTTTTTATAATATAAACATAGTACCTAGTATAAAGAGTAAATACTAATTAACTACTTAATTTATTTAACCTAATAGGATAGGAAGAAAAAAGAAAATGAGTAAAATAATCTTTTCCCATTTCATCATTTTGGTCGGTACTGCTACACCTCTGTGTATCTCCAATACGAGTAACATCAGTGGCAGAGTTCGAACGGTTTCTTCCGTTTGAGTCTGCGAAGCAGGTTCTCCATTTCCAAGAGCTGGATAACCTCAGGATTTGGATGTCTGGATAACCTTTTTTCATGATTTACCGCTATTTTCTTGATTTCCTCATTGACAGGCGTTATTCTAAGATCTCTATGAAGATCCGTATTTCGGATGTACCAGGGTGCATTGACAATACATCGCAGCACTTTATTCTGAAATTTTTGTATAATATTTATATTTGTTGGTTTAGTGGAACCCCATAATTGTTAGCCATAGGTCCACACCGGTTTCAACATCTGATTGTACAACAACACTTTATTTTGAATACTGAGTTTAGATGTTCTACCAATTAGCCAATACATTTTGCTGTATTTTAATTCAAGTTCTTTCCTTTTTTTTTTTACATGCTCTTTCCATCTTAGTTTTGGCATCTAGTGTCATGCCTTAGTGCATCTTTATTTTGCTCTTCTACGTTAGGTCGTAAATTATTTATACGTATGTAAATATAATTCAATTAATGATTTCATATGTGCGTAATATATTACTATGAATAACCATTAATTCCAAATTAGTGATATAAATAACATAATGGAATATAGTTTAAAATAATAGTTTTAAACAAGTACTCGAATATATGACATTTTCAAATAGATTTAATTTTGAAAATTAAATTCTTCGCTTTCTAAAACAAATGAGATTTTAAAAAGTTAAATTTGCATTTCTTAATTTACACGAATAAATGTAAAGCAGATAAACTAATACATTCTTTGATTCTATATAATTGGAAAGCTACATTCTTTGGATGTAACCCGCTTCACATTTCTTTTCAAGTGTTTTTTCAAAAGTAGAATATTGTTTATTTAGTTTAATAATCGATTTATTCGTATTTTTCACGTTAGCCTATCTATGTCGCGTGTGTTCCGGTAGAAAGTCTATAAAGAAAAATTAAACCGTATAATTAATAGGATTTAGATTTAAAACATCGACTTAGTCATTTGTTATTATTCGATTATGTCTTACTTCGTTCGAACGAAGGGCGTTGTCCGCTAAATAGGCCATTTAGTGGACTTCAAATAATAAGTGAGTGAGGGCCCGTTAATACGTGTAAATAGATGGTATATTAACACGCACGCAAAAATTGTCAATTCGTACGATAACGTGAAAGAAATTAATTTTACTTCTTTTACCTAACCTTCGAAATATTAACGACAAATATAATTACATTAACTTAGTACTACTGCTGACGGGCTGTGTGCGTCACCACCAAAACACAAAAAAAGTCTCATTCGTTGTGAAATACACGCTATATAAATTGTATAATATACTGTTCGTAATTGTAAAAATTAAAATAACATACGAATATGAGGAGGCTTGTTTATTACAACCGTTCTGTTTAATTTTTGGGATATCGCGTAAATTGAAATTTATCACTTCCATTTGAAAGTATTTATAATGCAACCAGGTGATGAATCTATGCCCATTGTCCTATACGAAAGAACATGGTGACTTCGCGTATTATTATGAAACTTACATTAAAGTTCTTCTCCATAATTTTCTATAATTGGTTATTTGGAACGCCTCCAACGTGGTATATCTAATTAACGCATTTATCTGAGTTCCATCGTGTATAGCATTTTCCCTGTGAATGCTTAACATCTATCTATCTATCTATCTATATATATATATATTTCTATATATATATATATGTATGTGTGTGTGTTTTCTTTCGGCACTGCTTACTGACTACATCTCCGAGCCATACAGGGACACAGAGAAAACAAGGGAGTTCACTATTCAAATTTTAACAGCTTTAATAACTGCGGAGTCGGTCCAGATTCTATTCAAACGGCTCATTGCGCCTCGGGTAAGTTGGGCTCTATGGCATATCTCACTTTTACAGCCGCCGCTATTTTCTCCTATAGAGCTAAAAATGTAAACCGGTTTACTACTTCAATTCCATCAATTTCTTGTAGCACGAGGCAATTATTCTTTGGAAGGTTGATGACCATAATTTTAGTTTTGGCCTTGTTGACGAGTAGGTCATATTACGCACTAATTTTTATTAACCGATTTAAAATATATGACAGTGCGCCCGCGTTTTTTGCAACTAACGTTATGCCATCTGCATACCGGAAATTATTAATGCACACTCCTCCAATTGAAATGCCTCCATCCCAGTTTAATGTCACTTACTGTGTCGATTTGAAGAGTTCTGCGCATTAAACATTCACTGTAGAAGTTAAACAGTAGCGGTGAGAAGATACAACCCTGACGAACACTTCGCTCAGTTTACCGTGGTTTTCATATAACCGTTTGATCAGCTGCACAAGATCTAATAATGCACCTATGTCCAGTAATATTGACCACATTTTCGGCTTGCAGAAATCAATGAAACATAGTATAGCTGGGACATTGTATTCAGGTGATTTCTCAATGAGTAGTCTAAGATTGAGAATTTGTTCTCTTGTTCCCCTGACTTTTGTAAAACCGGAATCTGAGTGTGCATTAAAGAGTACATGCAGTCATATATAATTCTGATCATCACTTTGCCTATGTGAGGTAATAATGAGATAGTTCGATAATTTTCACAATATTCAGGCGATCCTTTCTTATGTATGGTAATATAAGTCGCCTGACACCACTCTTCAGGCCATTCTCCCGAGAACCAAATCGCATTACAGATATGGTAAATTGCTTGTATAATTTGTTCACCTGCAGCTGTAAAAATTTTAGCGGGGATGCTGTCTGTGCCGGAAGTTTTATTTATCTTCAGATATACAACCTCATTCAATAAAAATTTCCAACCGAGTTATTAAGTGCCGTGTTAACAATTTAATTGGCATCTTCTGCCGTGTATAGTTTGACGCAATACTTTCTCCATGCTTCAGCTACTTCTACGAATTATATGCTTTTCATCAGACGCACTAGAAATATGGTGTTGGAGACGAA